>OX101790.1:35275076-35640694 GCA_944452715.1 Ophion slaviceki
GACAGTTTTTATGTGATTGTAACTACAGCATTTATTCGACGTCACTAAATATGTTTTTTTACGTGCCGATTTTTCACATCAATTAAAAACCATATTTAAACTAGTACATTTGAATAAATATTTCCTCTAATCAAATAAATACTACTTTCCAATCACGAAAACCTCTTATTTCGCGACTATGATACTAATGCGCGCATGCGCACTTTGCCCTTCAACGCCCCAGGTAGGAATTGACGATGAAAAAAGGGCTCGCCAAGCTCTGAAACAAGGCTCACATTTTTTAATTCAGGCTGAGCACCAGCCTGATTTCAGGCCTAGCTGAACCTCTGAATGATAACGCGGTTTCAGGCTCTTGCACACAGGCTTGACCAAAGGCTGGTAGAAAAGCCTGTACTAAGCCTGAAACGACGAAACAACAAGGCTCAAAACGAGCCTTAATGAAGCCTTCACGAGCATTTATGACCAGGCTTTTTCCAAACTCTTCCCGAGGCTATATGAGGCCTGTTTTTAGTTTTCTATATTCTACATTGGGGTAAATTTAATAAATTTGTAAAGAATTCATTTGATTTATTATATATATTTATTATTTGTTATATTATTTGTTACAAAATATATATAAAAAATATTTTTAAAAACAATACTTTATTTTATTGCGTACTTTTATTTTCGTATACACTTTTTTGTGTACCTCATAAATATCGATAAGAGCATATGTTTAAATGTTCTGAGCTACCTCCTTCGCTTTCGTGCCTTCGTGCCTTCGCACCCGACAAATTTATTGCTAAATTTTTTTTTTTCATAAAAGTACAGAAAAAATATTATTTTAAACTTATTTTACTTTATCACAACCTGAAACAAGCCTGCATCCAGCCTTGATTTTTCAGCCTCAAAATTCACCGGCTGAATAAAGCTTGAAATAACCCTGAGTTTAGGCTAAGCAGCCAGTCTTGGTTCCAGGCTGCTCCAAACGATGCAATGAAACCTGGGCCAGGTCTGTCTCACTCAGGCTCGGTGAAACAAGGCTCGCACAAGCTTGTTTCCATCGTCAGCCTTTTAATTTCCTACCTGGGTCGTCGGATGTAGCTCACGCATACGCTTACCATGCAGCTTCTTCCTATGCCAATGCTTTCGGCACAAGTGTCAGTGTTGCGTTTCGGGAGTGACAAACTCGAAAGTGAGGAATGATTTAAGTGTAAGTAAGAATATAAAGTGAGAAAAAAACGTTCAAGTGAGAAAATAATGACGGACGAAATGACACAATTCCTCGAGAAAAAAAACCAGCTGGGGGATTATGAAGAACTCTATTAGATGATAAGAAAAACTATTTGTCGGATATAAAACACCTATTTCTTCTAACTTTTATATCCTATTAGATGTTAAGAAAAATTCTTGGCAAATCTTAAACGTAAACTTAAATAAAAAAATGTTCGTAGCTCTTAATAAGATCGCAGTAGGCCGACATGCGAATAAGAAAACTTAGTCGCCGGAAGACTAAGACTTCATTGTCCTCAATAAATCTTTTTTGTGAGTGTAATGGAAATATACAACACATGCATATACATGGTGTCCTGTTATGAACGAATAATCTAGCAATGGTCGATAGGTCAGATCATGGCCCACTATATGCTGAAATTTCGGTTTAGTAAAAGTCCCACGGTTTTTGGAATGATTGGAAAATTCGGGGTTGATGCGTGTGCGAGCGGAGTAGACATGTCGCTGCGTCCTTGTCTCGGTCAGTGGTGCTCTCGAGTTTTTGTGCCGCTATTTTCAAAGATAGTATTACGTACGGATTGGACGTCAGAAAACTTCATACGTATTTTATTATTCCAAACAACTTTTGTTTGAAACATTTTTTGATCGGGCTATTAATTATCGAGATACGGCCATTCTTACGTTTTCAACCCCTATTTCTTATGGTTGGGGCGAGTTAAGGGGCGAAATTTTGTCGGGGTTACTTTCGGTGTGCAACCATCTACATTCAGTAAAAAATTCATATTCTACGCTAAAAAGTGCTGGGATTTCGTCTCTTTTATCACACTATGAAAGTGATGGCTACCACTTTCGATACAGTCTTGCAATCTGATTCGCATTGATTGTATCGTCTTATTAATCACGTCCGTCGGTATTAACGAACAGGCCCTAATTGAGGTTTCAATCGTTCAGTATTAAGTAAGATTCGGTAAGACCTACGGCGTTGTTTACATTGTTTGCAACTAAGAATCTGGTCGACTTGTTTTGGAAAGTAGTGGGAAGTTTGTGATTTTCATAATAATGTGTGTTCTGATCAATGAAAAATACTACGGAAGAATTTCCTTCTGTCGGTGCAGTATTAAAAGTGTTTTTCTTATCAAGAGTCAGTTTCTTTTAAGGCGTTACCCCCACTTGTAGCGCAAAAAAAGGCCTTTTCATGAATTTTTTTAAAGAAAACTACAAAACTTTTTTAATCGATCAATATACCATCTTAAAGAACACATCTTGAAGAACTTTCAGTAATTTTTTTATTGAAAAATATTACATTGTTTAGTGGCAAATGGCCGTCAATGAAATAATGTTTTTATATACACGGTTTGCGGTGACCAACATTGCGGCGAAGTGGATCATCTGAAAAAAAAAATGCGGATGGATTTAGTCAAATATAAGTATAAACTAGTCTTTAATCGAAGGATTTTAAAAAATATTCATTTTTCACAAAATGGCGGACAGTCAAAGTTAATGGTTCGATTTTAACGAAAAAAAACGGCCGTTTTTTGGCTATAAAACGGCCATTTTTTTCGAAAAAAAAAATCGAACGAATAGACTACATTTTTATGTATTAAATAAGCCTGCAAAATTTCAAGAAGATCGGTTCATTAGTGTTCGAGTAATCTTGGTCACCGACTTCAGAAATGCCATTTTGAGAAAAACGCGTTCAAAGTTTCAATTTCAGTTTACACGAAGAAAATATTTTTTTTTGTAAACTTACATAGAGTCATCTATTACGGGCCCATACAGAAGTATGGGCCCGGATACTTATACTTCAAAAAAATGCAATAAAAAAAATCGATTTTTTCAAAATCGCAAGTGGGGGTAACCCCTTAATCGATTTTTCATATTAATTGTATACGAGGCATCTAGATTTTACTTTTGGACCCCGATTTTTTAACCGCCTTGTGTGTGTGTGTATATATATATATATATCAATTATTATTATTAGTTTCATATATATGATTATATATATTATTATATCGTTTGCGTTATACTAAAAAAAAACAAGATAGAAACTAAATAGTACTAGCAAAAGGTAGGTATCACTAAGTTATACGACGACTGCATAAGAGAGCTAGAGAGAGGGGGAGAGGGAACTGAGACAAAAGAAGGGAAAAGCGCGTCACAGAATAAAATAAGAGTTATCGGAAGAAGAAAAAAACGAATTGAAAGAGAAAAGATATAAGAACAGCGTACGTGGCGAGATAAACGAGCCGTTGACCGGAAAGACGAGAACGTAATTATAAACGCGAAGAAGGTAAGGAAAGAAAGGGAACAAAAGGATAAGCAAAAACGAAGAGAATAGAGATGGAAAGGACGGCGAGCCCTTTCCACGATGGGCGCCAAGGGCCTCTCTCCCATCCACCGGAAGTCCACGTATGAATCCTACTCGACTTCACGCAACGATTTGAAATGACTCTCCACAAATGATCAACGTGAAACTCTCGTCATATTTATTCGATTCTCTCTTAGGGAGGTTGGAGCGGTCCAGAGTCAAATGACGGTTTACGAAAAAAACATTTCAATGAACCTCGAAACATGTATACGAGGTATAGATTCAATCTGTAGATGCTTATTTTTCATAAAATATACAATTAAATGGCAAAATTGTTCATTTTTATATTTTGATTACGTAAATAAGAATTTTTGTGGTACTACCAACTTGAAAAAGTATAATATTATCGATGATTATTATTAAAAAACTATCTCATTATTCTCATTACAATACTATCTGGAAAATCATAAAGCCATTAGAATGTGCTACAAGCACAGAGTTTTCATCTGTGGTGGGCGAACTTGATTTATTTACGATTTTTTAATATTTTGTAATTTTCTATGTATTTTTTCATATTTTTTAAATATCTTTCATATATATTGTGTTTACACTATGATCTCATAATTTTTCGAGCCCCTGTTGCGAATTAATTGCTCATTTATCACGATTAGCGTTCTTTTTTTTACTCCGAAATGGGCCCTCTTCAAATGTCCAAATAAATACATTTTTTGAAACGCCCACTATGGAGCTAATTTTTTCCCTTGAACTATCATATCTCAAGAGTATCACCCGAAATTTTCATTTTTTTAAATTGAAAATTGCAAGAGTTGTGATTTTTTTAAGTCAAAAGTGGCTTTTTTCGCATTGATCCCTTGCTGATTTTTGTCCGCCATTTTAAATGTCGATTACAATATTATACCGAGAATGCCACATTCTAGAAGGTTCAAACTAACACCCTGAATTTTTATAAGCCATTCGGAACAATAGAACCAACGTGGCAATCGTTTAAACATGGCTGGGGTCAGGCTGACCCCGTGTGACCAACTAAGTTACAGGCCGAGGGTGTAATATCGACGGGTTAAATTATTTTTTATCTCCGGTGTTTTGTAGTGAAAAAAGTCCAAAAAATTCGTGAAGCCTCGGTATAGTTTAAGCAATAACAAATATTTTTCTTTTTTAAATATTGGATTGTGGCTAACCCTCCAACCTCTTTAAGGGGCTACACCAGTGTGACACTTTTAAAAAATCGATGTTTTTTTTCCTTTTTCGACAGTTTATACTTTCAAGAATAGCCTGTAAAAATTTCAAGGCCGTATCTCTGATCATTTTATCTTGCAAAAATTGATGGTTAAATCTTGAAACGCGTTTTTCTCGAAATGAGATTTTTCAAATTTGCTGACATTGTAACTCAAAGAGCAATTATCCGACTGACTTGAAATTTGAACTGAGTACTCTTGAGAATATTTACTCTACAATGACGTAGGATATTTTTGATTGGATGAAAATTGACGATTTGGCATTGAAAAAAACGACCATTTTATAGCCAACAAAAAAGACGTTTTTTTCATATCTACGCCATTCTGTTAGTTTTTTAAATTTTCCGAAGATTCTACGTCATTGTGCAGGGCATACCTTCCAGTTTAACGACATTTTTTCCTTTTTCCGTTTCCAGTGAGAAAGTTCCAGTGGAGGAACTTACTTTCTTGGCACCTCCGAAGGCAGTGCATAAGTCGCTTCGATCTCAATATTTTTCTATGAAAAAATTATGTAATATAGGTCAAATATAGCCAAATATATTCTTAATTTTCCGAAACATTTAAGGGAGACTTTGTCCTTGAAATTTTCAAAAAATCAATTTGAGCTCAACATGAGCAGCTAGAAGAAGAGGAGGGATGCCTCTATGGACCAAGCATTGCCGATTAGCGGTAATTATAAACACATTTGTGTAAACACATTACACAATTTTAAACGCGTTTTTCTCGAAAACACGTTTTTAAAAATGGCTGACATTCTCCTGACCGCTATAATTAACATATCGACCTGAAATTTGGAGAGCATACTCAGAAAATATGTCTTCACGGAATGACGGATCGTTTTTTCGATATATACATTTTTGCATTTATTATTTATCTTTTTATGCGAAAAAAAACGCGAAAATTCGATTTCTTTTTAAATTGCCGCCATTTTCCGAAATTTGTACTAAACGAAAAACCCATCCGTCATTCCATGACCAAAGGGTCACAGATTGATAATATGCTTTGAATTCGTGTTTCAGATCAACAAAGAGGGGGCAGTGATGTCAGCCGTTTACCTCCCACGATTTGAGGACCTGTTTTCGCGGAGCTGCAACGGCCGCCATTTTGGTTTTTTTTTTTTCAAAAAAAACGTTTAACGTTCTGTATATCATGAATAAAAGCAAGAAAAAACCGTACTCAAAAAGCTTTATTCGTTTCCTTTAAAAAAAATAAAATGTAAACACCTGAAATATGGCACTCCAAGGACTAAGTCTCCGTTAATTGAGTACTTTTCTTCCAAAAAATTCCCGAAAATCACCCAAATTTTCAGCGTTCACACAGCCCCTCAAAGAGAAATTTACACGATCTGAGTTTCGAAAAAAAGCAGTGTCCTTTATTGCACGATGACTCGAGCCGGTGCAAAGTGGAAGCGCGTGACTGTACTGACAACATACGAGAATCACGCGCCACCCTAGCACGCGGTCTCGTCCCATTATTCCCCTTGTCGGACTTTTTTTTCGTTGTTGCTGTTTTTCTTTTCTTCGGAACGATTGTGTTGTGCCACTGGCGACCACTATCGCGAGGCGTACGTCTCGCGGACGCGGGAGACACAAGACATTATGGTAATGCAGAGCGCACGCGACACACGTGCCTGACTATGTATGCGTACACGTGTGTACGCCTCGAATTTGAATATCAATACATACGTGCGACGGCGACGCCGGGGATTTCGAAAGAAGACTACAATAAGATATACATAGGAGGGAATGGATTTTCTTGGGTTTTTAAATTGATTTCCATTTTTCGAATATATATTTATTTCAAAATAGAGATCCAATTGGATTCTCATATTTGTCCCTACTTCATGATAGAGACCCAATGCGATGAGCCATTGGATCCCTATGATAAAAGGTCAAGCTCGTATGTTGGATTCTAATCGGGGTTCGGGCATTGGAATTCAATGAACGAATCCAATTTGAATCTTGAAGGATTTTCTTCATTGTCGAACAAAATCCGATAGGATTCTTGATGGATGCCATCGCATTCTGTACGTTGACTTTTGTAAACAAAATATATAGCTGTACAAATTAATTGGATCTTTAAGGGGTTAGGCCACTCTAGAGGCCGAAAAATAGGCTTTTAGGGATTTTTTTCCCGGAAAAACTGCAAAATACATCGAGATTACAAAAAAGGGTGTTTATCATACATATCAGTGACTGTACACAATAATTTTTTTGAAGCAATTAACTTCAAAATGGCGGCTGTGCAGCGTTTATCTCAAAACTGCATTTTTTAAGTTGACTGGAAACAATTCAGACAGTTTTCAACAGATTCACTGGAAATGTTGAATATATCTTGAAAAATACATTGTCTATGGAACTACGTAGGATTTTTTTTATGTTGCATAGTTCATTCGCTATTAAAAATTATCTGCCGATTTTTTAGGCAAATTTTTGGAATGTTAAACATTCTATGTATTTTAAATATTCGAACGAAAAAAATAAAAATCGTTAAAATTGTCGGTTTGACTTCCGAACTACCTTAAGGGGTTACCCCCACTTGCGATTTTGAAAAAATCGATTTTTTTTATTGCATTTTTTTGAAGTGCAATTTGAAGTGCAGTTTTTTTTTTGATGCTCGGAATGGATGACTCTATGTAAGTTTACAAAAAAAAACATTTTCTTCGTGTAAACTGAAATTGAAACTTTGAACGCGTTTTTCTCAAAATGGCATTTCTGAAGTCGGTGACCAAGATTACTCGAACACTAATGAACCGATCTTCTTGAAATTTTGCAGGCTTATTTAATACATAAAAATGTAGTCTTTAATCGTTCGATTTTTTTTTTTCGAAAAAAAAAATGGCCGTTTTATAACCAAAAAACGGCCGTTTTTTTTTCGTCAAAATCGAACCATTAACTTTGACTGACCGCCATTTTGTGAAAAATGAATATTTTTTAAAATCCTTCGATTAAAGACTAGTTTATACTTATATTTGACTAAATCCATCCGCATTTTTTTTCAGATGATCCACTTCGCCGCAATGTTGGTCACCGCAAACCGTGTATATAAAAACATTATTTCATTGACGGCCATTTGCCACTAAACAATGTAATATTTTTCAATAAAAAAATTACTGAAAGTTCTTCAAGATGTGGTCTTTAAGATGGTATATTGATCGATTAAAAAAGTTTTGTAGTTTTCTTTTAAAAAATTCATGAATAAGGCCTTTTTTGCGCTACAAGTGGGGGTAACGCCTTAAGGTAGTTCTGTAGTTTCGGTAAAATCTTAGGAATTGGCTGAAATCTAAGTATGGTGTAGATATGACCCTCATGGACCAATGCCCAAAAATTCAATTCGATTCACCGTTTAGTTCATGAGATAATTGCAATTGAATGTGGGTATTTCTGTACGCGATCCCGATACCTAACAGGTAAACCGATAGGAGTTTGCTCGCATTTCTCAATGTAGGTTTTAAACGGATCTTAGGATTTGGAAATATGCCAGCCATTGGTGGGCCAATACCATCGCGCGGATAATATGGCGATCAGCATTGAGGTATCGTAGGCGGATGAACGGCTTGCCAGATCTATTCCAGCCATGGGTGGTTTGTTTTTGGGCGTTTTGCAAATGCAGGTCGTCAAACTGTGATACGTAAGAACAAAGGATAAGGTTTCGAAAAGCATATCCCACTGATGAAGCTGAAATTTTGCACAGACCTTCTTTTTAATATTCTAAGAGAACCTTTAAAAGGATATTGGCGACTAGCAATAGTTTTCGATATATCGTGTATTGAAAGTTATGTATTGTACTGCGCTTCTACTGTGTTACAGAAACCCAAACAAACCCATCCCACATGGCAAGTGATATGCACGTACTGGCGAGCGCTGTTAGCCGGGAAGCAGCGAGGCCGGAGGAGTGGGGGTATCTATCGGATATATAGATATACTCGTATGGCGTGAAATAATAAACTTTACAATGCGATATATCGAAAACTATTGCTAGTCGTCAAAAATCCGTTGAGGGTTTCTCTTAGGATAATGAGAGGAAGTTCGGTGCCAAATTTCAGCTCGATCAGAGGAGTATGCTTTTCGGAACTTCAACCAAAACGAGCGAGTTATTGTCACAGCCTGAATGGACCAAAAAATGTCGGTAAACTTCAATGTCACGAATAAAATTATCGGCATAAAAGTAAGGAACGAACAAACGATGCATTCTGTAAGTGTTAGGATGGCTAAGTGGGTAGGGCGCTCAACACTAGAACGAAAGACGTAGGTTCGATCCCGATGATAGGTAAAAACTTGAACAATGCAGAAAGCGTTTTTAAGGCGTTATCCCCACTTGTAGCGCAAAAAAGGCCTTTTTCATGAATTTTTTTAAAGAAAACTACAAAACTTTTTTAATCGATCAATATACCATCTTAAAGAACACATCTTGAAGAAATTTCAGTAATTTTTTTATTGAAAAATATTACATTGTTTAGTGGCAAATGGCCGTCAATGAAATAATGTTTTTATATACACGGTTTGCGGTGACCAACATTGCGGCGAAGTGGATCATCTGAAAAAAAAATGCGCATGGATTTAGTCAAATATAAGTATAAACTAGTCTTTAATCGAAGGATTTTAAAAAATATTCATTTTTCACAAAATGGCGGACAGTCAAAGTTAATGGTTCGATTTTAACGAAAAAAATGGCCGTTTTTTGACTATAAAACGGCCATTTTTTTCGAAAAAAAAAATCGAACGATTAAAGACTACATTTTTATGTATTAAATAAGCCTGCAACATTTCAAGAAGATCGGTTCATTAGTGTTCGAGTAATCTTGGTCACCGACTTCAGAAATGCCATTTTGAGAAAAACGCGTTTGAAGTTTCAATGTCAGTTTACACGAAGAAAATATTTTTTTTTGTAAACTTACATAGTCATCTATTCCGGGCCCGTACAGAAGTATGGGCCCGGATACTTATACTTCAAAAAAATGCAAAAAAAAATCGATTTTTTTCAAAATCGCAAGTGGGGGAACCCCTTAATGCAATTATTCTATGTATATGGACATGAGTAAAGCCTAAGGAAACAAAAAAGATACTACTAGAATTTTTTCATTCATAATTTGTAAATTTTTTGTTTTTCATTTCCGGCAGAAGATCCGGCAGCTGTTGCTGGGCCAATATGGGCGTATGATATTTGGCCAAGTCTTAGCAGCCATTCATGGTTTACCATTAACAACCATGCATGGTGCGGATCTGGCCCGTTTACATAGCCATTACCGCGCCATCGTTTTTTCTCTGGCAACCAGTCATGGACCATTACTGTGCCGATTGTAAAACCCTATTCGGGGAGCTACCCTTTCCCGCATTGGCCGTGGGCACGGAGAAACTGTAGAAAACCCGTACCAGTATAGGCGGCCCCATATTCTTCTGATTCTCCAGTGCACAGACTTTTTACTCAAGTATCTACACCAAGGTCTCATACAAGTACTGGCCTTCCGCTGACTAGTCAATGCGCCAGCCGGTGCACGGTTAAGCGGTCGCCGCTCCGAGTATCGGCCATGTACAACGCTGCTTGACTCGAAGGACCGCCGTCCGTTGCTTCGAATATTTTTTGTATATATGCCATGTAGAGAGAGAGAAGGGGAGGGGGAGAAAGAGCAAGGCGTATCACTCGAGGTGTTGCACTCGCGATAATTGCTCGTGTGTATTTCCACCTCGCGGGGATCCGGTTTCAACCGGCCTGAGAAACTGTAATATTGCTGCTGTTGCATCGTGAGTTTATATGTACAAGGTGTCTTCTTATGAATGGATAAACCTGCAACATTCGATAGGTCAGATCATGTCCTACTACGCTAGAATTTTAGTTTAGACAAGTTCCCACAGTTTTCGAGATAAAAATCATCTGCTTTTGGTTTTTCGCATGCCATTTCTCCAAATGATAATTTTTTTTACCCAGTATAAAAAAAATACTCTTGATTATTTGTTTTGTCTAGAAAAGTCTTCTTTTTAACCTTAAGGGGGGATTGTCTTTTTTTTCGCAAAATTTACCGCTTTTTGGGAATTTTTTTGTGAAGAAAGTATACAACGGACAACTTGTGAAACTTGGCATATAGTTTTGTTGATCTGTTTACTACATACAAAAAAATTTCTAAACAATTTCATGAAAAAATCCGCCTCCCACCCCCCTCGACGCGCGATGGTCCTTTTTTGATGGTGTGCACGATTTCTCAAAAACTATTCAACCGATTGCCTTCAAATTTGGACAGAATGCTCAGCTGACATCCTTTTATCGTTTGATGAAGCAAAAAAGCAATACGTTTAATAGTTTTTTATTTATAACAAAAAATCGATCAATTTTTTTCGAAAAATCGATACTTCAAGTTCAAAACGTCACCAAATCGTCAATTTTTTTTTCCCTTCATCGAACGATAGCTATATGTGTCTAAAGTAAAATGCTTTTTGGGTTTTTGTTGCAGGATGAACGTGAAGGCTGTAATCGTGCACACCATCAAAAAAGGACCATCGCGCGTCGAGGGGGGTGGGAGGCGGATTTTTTGATGAAATTGTTTAAAAATTTTTTTGTATGTAGTAAACAGATCAATAAAACTATATGCCAAGTTTCACAAGTTTTCCGTTGTATACTTTCTTCACAAAAAAATTCCCAAAAAGCGGTAAATTTTGCGAAAAAAAAGACAATCCCCCCTTAAATGTTAAGGGGCTATACCAGTGTGACACTTTCAAAAAATCGATTTTTTTTTGCCTTTTTCGACAGTTTATAGTTGGAAAAATATCATTATCATTTATATAATTTATATCAATATCATTTTATCTTGCAAAAATCGATAGTTAAATCTTTAAACGCGTTTTTCTCGAAATGAGATTTTTCAAATTTGCTGACATTATAACTCAAAGAGCAATTATCCGATTGACTTGAAATTTGAACCGAGTACTCTTGAATACATTTACTCTACAATGACGTAGGATATTTTTGATTGGATGAAAATTGACAATTTGGCATTGAAAAAACAACCATTTTATAGGCAAGAAAACAGACTTTTTTCATAACTACGCTATTTTGTTAGATTTTGATATTTTTCGAAAATCCTACGTCATTGTACAGGAAATACCTTCCAGTTTAACGACATTTTTTCCTTTTTCGGTTTCAGCTACTCAATCGGCCGGAATCATGTCAGCAGTGGAGGAACTTGTTTTTTTGGCGTCTCCGAAGGCAGCGCATAAGTCGCTTGGGTCTCAATATTTTTCTATGAAAAATCTACGTAATATAGGTCAAATATAGCCAAATATATTCTTAATTTTCCGAAACATTTAATTGAGTACTTTTCTTCCAAAAAAATCCCGAAAATCACCCAAATTTTCAGCGTTCACACTGGTATAGCCCCTTAAGGAAACTTTATGAAAAAAGATCTTATGCAGAATTTTCATACAAACCAATTTGAACATCTGACTTTCATAGCCTGCGGTGTAAAAAAATGTACCACGCATATCGTGCCAATTACTTTAAAAAGTTGCTTAGTTATTGTCGATTCGTATCATTTGTAGAAATGGCATGCGAAAAAACAAAAGCAGACGGTTTCTTTTTCAGAAAACAACGAAGCCTTGAAAACCGTGGGACTTTTACTAAACTGAAATTCCAGCATATAGTAGGACGTGATCTGACCTATCGACAGTTTCGGGGTTCACCATTCATAACAGGACACTTTGTGTATATACAGGGTGTCCCTCTTATCTTTGCCATCCAAAATAACTCGGTAATTATCGACGTCACAAAAAAATGTTCCAGACAAAAGTTGTACGGCGCGGCGTGAAGGTGTCACCTAGACTTTTCAATAGAATGGTACATTTTCTTTCAACCATCTTGTGGAACACCTCAAGCCGCATGAAAAACATTCGGGGGTCAAAGTCGTTCAAGGTCAGTATCGATTATACAAATCTAAATAGCCCGAATCACTACCAAATATTTGGCAATGATCCGAGATATTTAGATTTGTATTTCATTTTAATAGGTGACCTTGAGTGACCTTGAACGACTTTGACCCCTAAATGTTTTTTATGCGGCTTGAGGTGCTCCACAAGATGGTTGAAAAAAAAATGTACCATTACATTTAAAAAAGTGGAGGTGACCTTCACTGTGCGTCAGCGCTTCCACCAAAATTAAAAAAAGTTACTCGCATTTTATGGCCCCCTTCGCATCGTACAACTTTTGTCTGGAACATTTTCTTTCGACGTCGATCATTACCGAGTTATTTCGGGTGGCAGAGATAAGAGGGACACCCTGTATACATACACACATACACGTAAGAAAATGTGTCAACGCCACTGTAGTCGCGACACTTTTGTTTACCTTGCATAAATTCAAGATGCGTGGATTGCAGATAGATCGTGCAAGTTCGTTACCGTATACTTTATCTATGTACACTCGCAAAAACACTCACGCACGCACTCTTACACACGTCCTAATCAACTCACATAATGATCATTTAGAAATTCTCAGACTTTGCATTTAGATTGATAAAAAAAAACTCTTGCATGGGCCAAATGTCTATATTTTAAAAACAAACGTCTTAGAAAGCTCGAAAGCTTGACAGCTTGACAGATAACTTGTTAAATTTTAAGAAACTGCGCAATTTACATTTCCCCGGACATTGACCTTGTGTCGAATTTTTATCGACCACATATTTGATCTCGGATTTAGCACGGTATAGAATAATTTTAAAGTGCCATATACATATATATATATATATATATATATATATATATATATATATACAAATGGCACTTTAAAATTATTCTATATATACATACATACATACATACATACATACATACATACATACATACATACATACATACATACATACATACATACATACATACATACATACATACATATATATATATATATATATATATATATATATATATATATATATATGTATGTATGTATGTATGTATGTGTGAACGAACGGGGCCATTCGATATGCAGTGACAGGCCTCCTGGTGAGTACGTCTACGACGACGATGAATGGAGCGTTATTACGACATAGAAGTGCATAAAAATGGAGTGAATTGCAGAGAGTACAGTCAGGCAGTTAATTTTTCATCTGTAAAATTGACTGTCCAACAACACATAAACACACACAAGGAAAAATATTGTATTAAATATATATATTTCATTACGTTGAAGTTTGCATCGCTGGAATGCAAAAAAAATTATTTCTTTTAAATTGTTCAACTTTTTTCGGACGATATAGGCTGCGTAAATCATTCGCACGTTAAGATTACGTGAATTCTTATTAGAGTTTTATGATCTAAGTTCGCCAAGAAGGCTTTGGATAAAGACAAAAATGAAGAAATGACAAATGAAGAAAAAAGATCGTTGCAAACTTCAACTTGCAAGAATTCATTCTGGAGACTTTCCAAATTAAAAAAAAATGTCGCATTTATTGATGGTTTTTACGTAATAATCACTTAAATTAGATATTCTTATGAAAGTAGGCTTATTAAAGCAAATGTTAAGTAGAAAAATTATAGATTAGGATAAAAGCGTGACAGTATCATTTTGACGTAGCAGAATATACATTTTCTGCGTAAATATAAAAAGGTAATGTCTATTGAAAGTGTCTAGAATTAATTGTACTAGTATATATATGAGGAGCTGGCGAACAAAACCGGACTTGTCCACACCATGTTACATTTTTTAATTTTCTGATTTTATTCCTTTGTGTCTAAAAACTGCCTTTCCGCTGTAGCGCGCACCTGATTGGCTATTTATTTTAATTCATAATTAATTATCCATGCGTCTGATCAAAAAATGACTGAGGACTTTTCGTCTCAGAATTTGTTTTCCTACCAGATGCTAGAAGGGCGTACGTTACTTCTGGGACACCCTGTATACTCTTCCAAATCCGCGGGTGTTTAGTCAATAATACACAGTCACGTAACCATTCCGCGAAAAATTAACTCCCCCCTCCTTTTTGATTCCCCCTACTAATGTCACATATATACATATGCGGAGAGCTAAAAAAAATACACAATTACGAGACAAAGCCTCATCGCGATCCTCGGTTCTCCCATTTATCGTCAAGTATTGCCGATATACGGAGAGTGCGCGTTGTATAGCTACCGTGGCTAAATGGGGCCACTGGACAATATTAATTATTATATCTATACGCTAATTACCGGGAGGACTATGGGTCATTAAGTCTAGTAACGTGTGGTCGTGTTCGATGCAGCTACAGGTTGGTATTTTAATTGCAACCTTCAATCGCGAATCACTCGATTTCTGTGCTGCTTCATCGTAGCCACGCGCGCGCAAGGTGTTCGAACAAAAAAGTGTACTTTTTATATTTTTCATTTCTTCGTAAAAGAGCGTCGAATATTTTTCGACAGGGTGACGATGAATGTTCATTTTCAGCGCTTGCGAGACGAGCTGGAAAAATGGCGACTTGGATTTGTTGGGTGGATGTATATGCGCGTTTGCCGAGTAATCAGGAAGTCAAGTTATCGATCCTACGATTCTAATCCCAGGACTCCACACACGCATACATGCATGGCTATGGATATCATGTGTACAGGCGGATCATTGTAAGGTGGCCGTGTGTTTTTGAGGGCTTTGCTAAGCGATTTTGCGACTGAGAAAAAAATGATTCTTAAGGGGGGAGATATTTTTGGGCGAGGAAAAAATGGCTGATTTTCATGATTTTTTTTCAAAGGAAACATTTCTTCGCCATTTTTGAAACTTAGGGTATGTTTTATCACTACTTTTGGCTGTTACATGATATTTATTTTATCATTTATTAATCTTTAAAAATGGCGCAGGTATGGAACGGTCTTAACGGATTAAGGGGGGAAATCCCTTTAGACGTCCGAAAATAGGTAATTTTTCATGCATTTTTTAAGGGGTTATACACAGTTGAAATTTTCGAAAAATCGACTTAAATTTTTTTTTCGTAATGTACATGTACTTAAGGGGTTAGGCCACTCTAGAGGCCGAAAAAATAGGCTTCTTGAAGATTTTCTTTCAGAAAAACTACAAAATAAATCGAGATTACGAAAAAGGGTGTTTATCATACATATCAGTAACTGTATACAATAATTTTTTTTAAGCGATTCATTTCGAAATGACGGCTGTGCAGCATTTATCTTAAAACTGCATTTTTCAGTTGTCCGGAAACATAACTCAGACTATTTTCAACCGATTCACTTGAAATGTTGAATATATCTTGAAAAAAACATTGTCTGTGGAAGTACGAAGGATTTTTTTTATCTTGCATAGTTCATTTGTTATTAACAATTATCTGACGACATTTTTCACTTTCCAAAGATTTGCCTAAAAAATCGTCAGATAATTGTTAATAACAAATGAACTATGCAATATAAAAAAACGATCCTACGTACTTCCATAGACAATGTATTTTTCAAGATATATTCAACATTTCAAGTGAATCGGTTGAAAATTGTCTGAGTTATGTTTCCGGCCAACTTAAAAAATGCAATTTTGAGATATACGCTGCACAGCCGCCATTTTGAAATTAATCGCTTCAAAAAAATTATTGTATACAGTCACTGATATGTATGATAAATACCCTTTATTGTAATCTCGATTTATTTTGTAGTTTTTCTGAAAAAATAATCCCCAAAAGTCCATTTTTTCGGCCTCTAGAGTGGCCTGAGGCCTTAAGGTGGTACGAGCGCGCAATCTTGATTTCTATAAATTTTGTTCAAATTTTAGCCAGACATTGGTCATATCATTATGCATGTTCGAGTGAAATATCGGCACAGTCGACTATTTAGATTGGGAGATAACGGGTTTTAAAATTGCAACTTTCAACACTGCAGGGTTTGCATTGAAATTTAGACAGAATAATTTTACGTAAAAAATATTTGTCCCCTGTAATAAGAAGACATATGGCAACACCGCAGAACAGTTCAATATATCGAGAAAAAAATAATTATCGTGTTCCTAAAGTTAAAAATGTTATAATAAAATGTTTGCATTATAAATATTAATATTTTATATTGTTTGTGTTATCTTCAATAGCAAATAAAAGTGTTGGTTCTTGATAACTGATTAAAAACTCGGTTCGATTAAAAACTACTTCCAAATAAAAATTTGTGTTGCAGTATTATTTTAAATATGCCGCGCAAACTCATGTCATTGGAGACGTGAAACGATACGGTTGTTGCCTTATGTCTTCTTATTATAGGGGACAAATATTTGTTACGGAAAGTTATTCTGTCTAAATTTCAATGCAGACCTTGCAGTGTTAAAAGTTGCAATTTTAAAACCCATTATCTCCCAATCTACATAGTCGACTGTTCTGAAATTTCACTCAAACATGCATAATGATATGAACAATGTCTGGTGAAAATTTGAACAAAATCTATAGAAATTAAGATTGCGCGCTCGTACTACCTTAACGGGAGATATACACCTAGATGGTCGAGATCGAGGATTTATAAGCTATGAACATTCCGTCGACCGTAGAAGACCTACACTATGGGCCTGGTATCGGTGATTCCATGTAAGTTGACAAATTTCATGATTTATTCATTTCCAAATTTTCAAACGCGTTTTTCTGAAAACCACGTTTTTCAAATCGGTACCCAAAATTTCTCGAAAACCAATGAACCGATTGCCTTGAGGTTTTTTGTGGTTATTCTATACACCATTATCTAGTACTTGTCATAGGATTTTTTTTCCGTTACTTAGTTTTTGTTTTATAGGCAAAATAATAAATCATTTTTGGCCCAAAAATCACTATTTATGTTCAAACGTCCGCCATTTTGTCATAAATCGATATTTTCAAAATCGGCTATGACAAGTACTAGATTATAGTATCTAATTTAATAAACTTTTTGGTTTTTTTTTTCAGATGATTTTTGAAGAAACGCCAGTGGGTACCGTATGCGCAGATTTTCTTACGACGCTTCAAGGATCATACAATATCCTTGTATATTTTTGATATTTTTAAACAAAGAAAATTAAACATATTTTTGAATGTATATACTTTTAGATAATTAAAACCCCAATCCGAAATTTCAAATAGTTTTGTTTGAAAAAATTCACAAAAATTACCTTTTTCCGGCTCCTAGGTGTATATCTCCCTTTAAGTACATACACAAAAAATTTCTTGTCAATCCGGCGAATATTCTCGAAGTTACACGCACATTTGTATTGACGTGTCCGAGCGTTAGAAAGTGCTTTTGAAACTTTAGATACGATTTTCTCAAAACTGTGTTTTTAAAGTCGATGGGCAAGAATTCTCGGAAACGGCTGAACCTATCAGTCTCAGGTTTTAACACAATCTTTTCAAGTATATTTTTTAGTAATTAATTGAAGGTTTTTTCTCACCGATAAACATTTTCCATTTTGTAAACAATTTAAGGCGTAAATTTTGGTCAAAAATCGATTTTTTTGCGAAGCCACCATTTTGTCAAAAATTATTATTTTGCTTATTCCTTCGATCAATTACAAGACAATCCGTTAGATTAACGAAATATTTTTTGTTTTTTTCATTTTAGATGATCCAGTCCAGAGATATCGTGCTCACCGCAAGACGCCTTTTTTAGAGGGGCTCCCGGAGATCAGCTATAGCAGCTTTCAAAATAATTATTTTTACAAATAAAAATGTTAAAATACAGTTAAAAGTTACCATAAAATGTGTACCAATTTTTACTTCAATAGTTTTAAAGGTCTTGTCAAGAAAAATTCTTGAAAAATCGATTTTTTTCGGCCTCCTGACTGTATATTGCCCCTTAAAGACGATAAAATAGTCGCATCATTTTTAAATGTTGACATTATCTTATTACAACTTCCATGGGAAAATATTAAATAAATAGAGAATAAATAGATCAAAGATTTAATAAATATTAAGTGGAATCCCATGCCTTTGATCCACAGCTGAGAGGAATGGGTAGCGTCCCCAAGGGATGATATGGAATAAATAATCAATATAACAATTTGAAGTTTTTATTGTCCAAGTATACAACTCCATAAATTCAGTAGGAAATTACGTTGTTTTCTGAGAGCGAGGAGGGGTCTATTTAATTATGACGATAGGATAATTTGGGGGGAGGGGTAAAAATCAGCAAAAAATCGATAATTTAATGTATGGAAGGCCCCATGTGACATCTAAAAGTAGTAATAAAACATACCCTAATAAAATAAAAAATAAAATAAAGAATTTCGTTGGATTCGATACAAACCTCAAATCCGTAGAATAAAAATATTAAAATTCCGAATGCAAAACGATCGTGAATTTTTTAATGGGATTCGTTCCCATTTGTCCACTTTAAGGGGGGAAATCCCTTGAAACAGCCAAAATAAGCGAATTTTCAAGATTTTTTGTGTCGAAACTATTTTTACTACATAATTAAAATTTTATGTAAATATTATTTCAGTTTCCAAGATTTTTTTATGTGGTCCTGAAATTCCTTAAAATTATTTTGAAAAACTACTTTCTTATCAACAAATACAACAGTGTCAAAAATTCATGAAAAATAGAAAAAAAATTTCAAACACGTATCATTTTTCGAATTTTCCTTTTTCCTTTAAATTTTAGATTCACATAGAGCGTGTGGGTCTAAGAAATCTAAAACTATTTGGCTCTGATGTCTCAGATGAATACACCAGACGCTAGGTTGCACGCCGTGGAACAAGTCAGGCGGCGACTGTCTCTGAAGCAGGTGTCGTACAGCAGCCAATTTTAAATGTTAAAAATGACAATTTTTTGGAAAATCAAAAGATGTAATAATACGTACATCAAATTTTAATTACGTAGAATTGATAGTTTCGAAATAAGAATATCTTGAAAAATTCGCTTTTTTCGGCGGCCGAAAGAGACCCCCCTTAAAATGCATCTTTGATAGTATTTTTCTCGATGACGTGATTGACAAAAAAAAATTTCAGGAGCGTTTCGTATTCGAAATTCGATTATCTTCATTCTGCTGTACTGAAAATGGAATTTTGATTTATTATTCTCAAATTCTCATTTCTTTCGAGCAAACACTACTCATCACGAAAATACGCTAATTTTTCCGATGTCGACTCCTTAAACCATTAAAAATGGTTATATGTACATATACACACATACAAGTGACTTTCTAACATAAAAAATAAATATTCACACTTACGTCGTCACAATGTGTGAGATGGTACGGAAGAGTTTGCGTGGGAGAGCATCAGTCCACTCGCGTTTCCTCAATTTCTTCAATATATTTTTTCAAAAGAGATTTTATTTTAAATCTACGCTCAGCAAACGCCGACCGAACACTTTTTTCCGACGCGTCTGCTGCACACTTTTTTTTAAATCACCGCTAAAACCCGCTGTCGCCAACAACTTGTAGAATTTTATTAAAAAGAACGACTCGTAAACGTCGCGACGTTCAACACTACAATTAACGGATGAATTGCATCGCGATCGAATTATCATGCATCTACGGTGATCTATTTATCCCACGCCGAAGAAGCGTTGATTACTCGCTGTGTGTGCGAAAGAATAAATACGTTTGGTTAGAGCGGGAGCACCTTTTGGAGATTGTCACCGAGAGTAGTGTAGAAGCGCGCACCGATAGTTCGAGCTCCGTCCTCGACAGAAGTCAGAGACGAACTGAGCCGCGAAGTACCGAAAAGTCCACCAACGCGCTCTATCTTCCTCCTCTCCCTCACTCTTTGTTTTCCGCTACCGGAAAACACCCCGTCGCGCGAAAGAATAGAAAAACCGCGCACGTTGTTCGAAGATTCGTGATTAGAATTTTCACGCGTGCTCCTTTCGATTTCTCTCCCGGCGCGTGCTCGAGATATGTCGCGCGCCCTTTTTCAAGAGAACTCTTCGTCAAAGTGCGCGGCGCGACGGAATCGCGCTCACGACTGACATATCGCGGCGCGACTCGGGAGCCGCGAGATCTAAGTGCGCGCCGACGGGGGGAGGGGGGTGTAGAGCGCGAAATGGCCCCCTCCATTTGCAAAGCTCCGCGCCGGAGATGACAAAACCACCCACACGACACTCGGACACGCACGTGAGTGATATTTGTCGGTTGAGGACGCTTTTTTACGAAGGTGAAGGACGTTCGCCGATTCTTCCAGCAGCCCCGACCATGCGCAGTGTTGCGTGTACACAGAGATCGAAATTCGTCCATCATCCACATCCGCCTGGAACCGAACAAATTCTTCATTGTTGCGGTAAAAACCGCACGCGTTTCTATCGGAAAAGAGGATCGACGGTATTTTTCATTGAACCCGCCTATCTCAATTCGCGTCCAGCTCGGCCCGCGCGTGCGCTGTGCGTTCTGCATTCGCACGGGGTACGGCAGATTACGGCGGGGTACCTTGCCGACCGCGCCTGCGTCGCGTGTGCAAAAATTTAGCAACGGTCGATAAAACGATAGCGGCACACCTACGGAGGCGATAGTTGCGTGCTGAATTTATTCGGCTTATCGCGCGAGATAAGGCTGACGATAATTGCGAAAAATTTCAGCCTTGAGGAAACGTCTGTGCGCGGGAAATGTCGAGTATGATAAGATGAAAAAAGATCGAGAGATTCGACGCAAGATCGAAAGGACAATATGGGGCATTGGTGCCTCGACAATTGAACAAACCGCGTTCTGTCGGAATGTCACGAAAACGATATTTATCACGGTGATTATTTCGCCCGAGTTCCGCGCAGATGGCGCTGCTACCAATCTCAGCCGGCATGCTAGCCTCCGAGGTCCTCTCGTGTGAACAATTTGTACTGTCAATAATAATGATAATGATCATTTGAATTTTGTGCTATTAAATAATAATTGAATATATTTATTTTCAATAATTGAACTTTTTAACTTAATTAAAATTTTTCATCTAATTGAATTTTTCATTCAATAATAATTGAACAAACTTTATTACTAAAAATTAAAACTTTTTATTTGATGATAGTGAACATTGTTATTCAATAATAATTGAAGATTCTTATTTAATAGTAATCGAACACTTTAATTAAAAAATAATTGCATTTTTTCAAATAATAAAAATTGTAAAATTTCATTTGACAATAATTAAAAATTTTTATTGTATGATAATTGAAGCTTTATATTTAATAATAATTGAAATTTTTTATTGTACAATAATGAAACATTTTATTTGATAACAATTGAACATTTTTATTTTATGATAATTGAACCTTTTTATTTAATAATAATTGAACTTTTTATTGTACAATAATCGCACATTTTCATTTAATAATCATTGAAAACTTTTTAAATAATTTTTTCATCGTGACTCAACATTTTTTTATTTCTTGAATAATGCGAATATTAATGGCTGGAATTTTTTTAAATTCTCATTTGTGTATTTGCTGGGCAATGGCCAAGGTGGATTCGAAGCCCTCGAATGTCGCCCAGCATTATTGTTCCGGTCTTGATAAAGACCGAGCCTAACCAACCGGCGTAGGTGAATTTTTCCCAGTGCAAGCTGAGGAAGTGCCTTGCCCGGAGAAATAAAATCTTACAACAATAATATTAAAAATAACAATAAATAACCACGTGACATCATTAAAAAATTCAACTCCTGTCCCTAACCTATACTTATCAGCTTAAAAAAGAAGATATAACCTAGGCGTATCTTTCAATTATAATTACACCGTAAATATCGAAATTTCCGAAGGCAAAAAAACTTTCGTGCGCTCTAGTACGCCCACGCATCAAGCTCTCATAAAAACAGCTATGAAAAAAAGGGGCAGAGATCCGTCACATCGTCGACCGGAAGTTCGATCGATGGATAAAATAAAAACGCGTGGTACGCAGGCGCTAAAGAACGACAGGGTTCGAGAGTCTGCCAGATGCTTGTACCGCGTCCCTGTACACAAAGCCCCAACGTTTTTAACGCGTCGCATTGACAGCCGATGATCCATGAATCTTTGATATTAATCGACGCAGATGTCGACCCAATCGAAAACGATCGACCAACCATGCACGATCTCACGAAGAAGTTTGTCCCCCGAACACTTACACTTCACCCGAGACTCAAAGTGTTACAATCGGGTTTTTTTTGTTCTCCTTACGAACAAAAGAAGTCCCACGTTTCTCGAGATACACACAAGGGGGCGCGCGCAACCATAAATAAAGTGACAATGGGATAATAGACAAATTGAGACTAAACGCATCCGATTCGTTACGTTATGTGGACGCCCTCACGTGCTATATATATGATGTATATGGACTGCACAAATGTGTATATAGACGGGTGCGTTATATACAGGATGACAATTATAAGGTTACCATCTGTTTTTGAAGATCTTGCGCGGAGAATTCGCCATCGAGAAAAATATGATTTTCAACGTTTTTTCAAGTTCTCTTCGAAAAAGAAGCGTATTTTTGCGATGAGTAGTATTTGCCGGAAAAAATTGAGGATCTTGAAAAAAGATCAGAATTTTATTTTGAGTACAGCAGGATGACGATAATGAAATTCCAAATATGAAACACGAGGAACATTTTTGTTGTTGTGGTTCCCGTCATCGAGAAGAAAAATTATTGGGAGTACAAATAAGTCTCCACCGTTTGACAAAAGGTGGCCCCACCAGGAGTTTACGGTTGAAATTGTCAGATGTAAAACGTCACATCGTACGGTGGGACATCTGGCAGGACCATAACCTTGAAATATTAGCGATTTTGTATCAGCATCACATAATTTTTTCGTGCGAAATCCATTATTTTTGCATGAAAATGAAGGCAAAAATAATGGATTTCTTCTTACTACACTTAAAATATATAAATCCAAACTATCCTGTGTTTACGATTTAAAAAAATGTTCACCACCCAATACCAGATATGAAAAATAGTTTAATGGATGTATAATTTTACGTGCGGTTGAATCGACAAGACGTTCACACTACGGGCGATGTAATTTTGTTGGCTATTCAGCACCAAGATAAGCCATTTCTAACAACGGATGAACGCAAACTAAACCTTTATAAACATTTGGAAAAAAACCCATCTTGCCCATCGTAAACCATAAATATTCAATATGAAACCATCAAGGTTTGACGAAAGATTACGAATCTTGGCTGGCGAATGAAGAGCATTGCTGCCAACCTCAATGTCCACGAAGTTGCCGTATTTCGACAACACTTAATATTAATTAATGGTGACAATAAATAATCTTGTGACATGAATATAAGTAGGAATAATTATAAATTACTCAAAAGTTCGATCTGAGTTCTATAAAACATTCGCTGAGCAAGTTTGTTCATAATAATCATCGACAATGTTATACTTTTTCGAGTTGGTAGTAACACAAAAGTTTTTCTTATTTACGGAATAAAAATATAACGATGCATAATTTTGCTCTTTTATTATATATTTTATGAAAAATTAGCATCTACGGAATAATTCTATACCTCATTGGCATTGTTTTAAGGTTCGTCGAAAAAAAATGTATAAACCGTCATATTGTGTTCCACACATAACCTCCATGTTTGTATCGCATATTAAAATAAATATATTCGTTCTTTTCAAATAAACAATACATTTTATTAATAAATAAAAATGTCAGGTCATTTTGAGACACTCTTTATATATATCTAAAGGGCATTATATATATATATATATATATATATATATATATATATATATATATATATATATATATATATATGCGGATGACATATCAGCGGAATGACTAGTCAACAGAAAATCTATAAATTTTCTAATCTGAACAAAGCAAAATATAATACATTGAGGTGCATTAATAACCATGATACGGAAAGAAATCATGTGAGAAGTGTATGTGATAGCCATGTGTATTATATTATGAACAGTGAAGTATTAAGGCGTTACCCCCACTTGTAGCGCAAAAAAAGGCCTTTTTCATGAATTTTTTTAAAGAAAACTACAAAACTTTTTTAATCGGTCAATATACCATCTTAAAGAACACATCTTGAAGAACTTTCAGTAATTTTTTTATTCAAAAATATTACATTGTTTAGTGGCAAATGGCCGTCAATGAAATAATGTTTTTATATACACGGTTTGCGGTGACCAACATTGCGGCGAAGTGGATCATCTGAAAAAAAAAATGCGGATGGATTTAGTCAAATATAAGTATAAACTAGTCTTTAATCGAAGGATTTAAAAAAATATTCATTTTTCACAAAATGGCGGACAGTCAAAGTTAATGGTTCGATTTAAACGAAAAAAACGGCCGTTTTTTGGCTATAAAACGACCATTTTTTTCGAAAAAAAAATCGAACGATTAAAGACTACATTTTTATGTATTAAATAAGCCTGCAAAACTTCAAGAAGATCGGTTCATTAGTGTTCGAGTAATCTTGGTTACCGACTTCAGAAATGCCATTTTGAGAAAAACGCGTTTAAAGTTTCAATTTCACAACGGATTCTTCTCTTTCAACGCTTATATCTCAGTCAATTTTGTTCGGATCGACTTGAAATTTTCAGGACATATTCTCAGATACTTATACTTCAAAAAAATGCAATAAAAAAAGATCGATTTTTTCAAAATCGCAAGTGGGGGTAACCCCTTAAGACGGAATGACACCTCATCGCGGTCGGTATGGTAGAACAATTATAGATTCCCAAAAATCTCTGAAACGGCTCTTCAGATCCCGTCGAAACTTTGCCAAACGACGTCAAATAGATAGACGAATAGCTTCTAGCCCCTCAAATTTTCTGAATTTGAGAAAAAAATGTAGATTGGCTTATCATAAGCCAATCTAGTTTTTTTTTCTCAAATTTAGAAAATTTGAGGGGCTAGAAGCTATTCGTCTATCTATTTGACGTCGTTTGGCAAAGTTTCGACGGGATCTGAAGAGCCGTTTCAGAGATTTTTGGGAATCTATAATTGTTCTACCATACCGACCGCGATGAGGTGTCATTCCGTCTTAAAATAGCAATCAGATTTGACTTAAGTTGTCTCACCGGCCGCCATTTCATAGTTTTGGAAATATCCGTGGCAACGCTGTACTCAGGCCCTTCCGATAAATGTCGAGCGTGTGTTTGCTTACTTCGTGTGGGTAAGCGTGTGTGTAATGTGCGTATATTGTAACTTCGGTCTTACATATATTGTAACAACAGATATGGATCGACATAGTATTCGTTCGAATCTCGGACGTAATAAAATTGCGTTCAGAACCTACAACTTTTGTCGTAGCATTCAAATTGACTGGCTCGATTCGGCCTCCCGGATACGAGCACAGCTGACGGCATGCGGCGTTGCAAACTCTACGGGATCTCTCCCGTCATGGCAGACGCGGCTAGCGAACGCAAAAATTAGTCGATGCAATCGATAATATCTGCTTGAAATATCCCGTAACCTATATTGGTTATGGTACATACGTGATCGCTACAGTTTTTTTTTGTTATTTATCGCTTTCGCATCCCTGGTAGAAATTTTTTCCGAATTTCTCATATTTTCTCCGTTTTCCCCCAATTCGGAGAAAATCGGGAAAAAATGAAAAATATTAATTTTAAAATATGCCGATTTTCCCCAATATTCCTCTTTTTTCCGCATTATTCCGATTTTCGCATTTTATTTACGAGAATTTCCCATTATTTCCTAGCCTTCTTCAATGCCTTGGGAGAATTTCGGAGAAGTGATTAAAACTCAGAAAATGAGTTTGGCGGGAAAAATTCCCATTTTTTCCTTACTTTGGTGGCGTCCATTAATTACGCGAGGCGTTTAGGGGGGGAGGGGTTCGAGCGAAATCTCACCCAATCTCACGCGGGGGAGAGGGGGGCTTCGGCAAATATCACGTAATTCTAGTAATTTTAGTAATTTTAGTAATCACATAATTTTTATCACGTAGGGAGTCTCCCTACTACTTTAAATGGTGGAGTAAATGGTACTACAACCGCAGTTACTTCTATTACAATTTATTTTCCGTGAACGTATGCATTTTGAAAAATCTCACGTGAGATTAGAGGAAGGGGGAGGGGGTCGAGCAAAATCTCACGACATCTCACCAGGGGGAGAGCAGGGGTCGAAAAATCGCCAAAATCACCTCACGTAATTAATGGATGCCCCCTTTCCATCAAATTGTGAATGACAATCCCTTGATTTTTTTTGGAAGGGCGGTGACCCAAGAAGTATTTGGAAGCATTTTACTGAGATTAACGGAAACATTGCCTTGGGAGACTTTCGGAAAAATGGGGAAAACTTAGGAATCGAGTTTTTCGGAAAAACTCTCATTTTTGCGTTCCAAATTTGTCATATTTTCTCCATTTTCTCCCTAATTGGAGAAAATCGGGGGAAAAATGAGAAATATTAATCTTAAAATATGCCGATTTTCCCCAATATTCCTCTTTTTTCCGCATTATTCCGATTTTCTCATTTTATTCACGTCGTGAGAGTTAAAATCATTACATTTTTTGATATTTCTTTTTATCATTCAATCGTGATTTTTACTCTTCTACTTGGTCTTCGTTTTATTTTTTAATTTTATTTGTTATGCACAATAAAAAGTCATTATTTTTGTTCTTTTTTCAAAATGTAAAAAAGTGGAAAATTAAATATTCAGAAAAAAATGCAATCGTCTTTTCATGTAGATAGGAAGCATGCCCGGTACGGTAATCCGAAAGATAATACTTGTGCAAAGTAAAGTATATTCTTTGGCTTGCACAAGTATTATTTATATTTATGTAGGAAAAACGATGAGGACCAATGGTAAAAAAGGATATCCGAATTTTCAAAAATTAATTAAAGGAATTCGGGGGAAAAATAGGGAAACTTTGGAGAAATTTGGGAAATTTCGGAGTAATGTGGAAATATTTTTTTCCGGATTTCTTCGAAAAGTCTCAATTCACTGAAAAATCGGAAAAATTTTGGAAGAAAATGGGAGTTTTTTTAGAAAAATTCGGGAAAAAAAATCTACCAGGGATAGCTCCGTACGTAAACGCGTACTATTATTATTTCCGTGTCAAATAGTGATTTAGTGAATTAGTGAATTTGTGAATTTAGTGACGTAGTGAATTAATTACTAATGTATTTAGCCGGTAAGGCAAGCGGAGATTTCGCGGACGTCCGTCTGTATGTCTGTACTACAGCATATAAAAAAATCAATTTTTTTTCTAATTTTAAGTTTCGTGCACATACTACCTCAACCAGCTGAAATATGTTCAGAAATATGTTCGCGCGCACGTACATATACGGTACACGCAGTTGCATACGAAGATGAAACGCAAAACTCTTTCGCTTGTGCCGCTGCCTTTCCCCTCACCACGTGACTATTTTAGCGTGTATATCAATGCGTGTTTCGACCAATACAACGTGAACGCACCAACGCGACAACGACGACGACACCAGTGGCCGGTGTACTGTACAAGCTTCTGGAGTCGCGAGAGACAAAGAACGCACGAAAGGGACAAGAGAGATAGAGGAAGAAAGAACGAGAGAGAGGACTACGCGGTCAAATGACAAATTGTTTCCTGAATAGAGTAGCAGAGCGTGAAGAGCGCTTTGCTACCGCAGTGTTGCAGTCACTATCCTCATCCTATTCCTCTACAATTTTGTATACGTACGTGCATGCGCATGCGTATGGGAAACCATTTTAAGCTTGTAATATATCTACGTAGTGTTGACCATCGCATCTGGCCATTTTGAGGATTGTGGCCAACATTGTTTTTAAACGAATCACTGGTTTTGTTGGCGGAACGTTCCTTGGTATGACCTTCATGTGAATTAACTTAGATTTATCTGAAAGACATTCCGAAGACATTAGGGCTTACATCATTTTGAGTGTAGGGGCTAGTATTAGGACCTCGTAGTCGAATGTCTTCAAAATCACTATTCCCACATATGTACAGGGTGTCTCAAAATGACCCGACATTTTAAATTGCGCGCCATTTTTATTGTGGCGAACATTGGGCACACTGAGAAAAAAAACCAATTGAATCAAAAAAATATATTGATTGATTCAAATAAATGTCTGATCGCGGAGTGCCACCGATATATGAGATTGTTACAATACTATAAAATATTGGAAAATGTGATTGAATCAAATAAGATTATTTTAGTTGAAAATCTCTTCTGTTCTCAGAATATCTACATTATCCTTCAAATAAAATTATATTCTATCAAAATCATTCTATATACAATCCGTGGATGTATGGATGAAATAATTAAGCGGTTGCTACAACAATTTTTATTTCGTCCTAAAATATAATCACTAGAATGAATTATTTCTTTACTACATCGAAACGAATTTGCCATGAGACGTAAGTTTTTCAATTTGTTTTAAATCGTAAATAAAATGTGAGCATTAGAATGATCATCCACGATAATAGTGGAGAGAATATCGGATATCCAATGGAATATCCATGGAGAGAATATCAGATATTCAACTGATAAGAACAGATACTACACTTTGATCTTAGCCACAGGCCGAGAAGCGATACTCTTTAGAGTTTCTCCGGCGTTTAAGTAGATTTTCGGTTCGCGCGACGCTTACGAGAAACGAGCGCGCGTGCGGCTTCTAGCGGTTACTCCGAGAACTACGGGTTTCTTCGCTCCTATAATCTCGGTGGCGCTCGGCCATGATTTTGTTGGATTTTTTCAACCAAATGTGCAAGAAACAAATTTTATTTTCGCATAACTATTCAACCAATTCAGACATTTGCTTAATATTTTTCAATCAAAACAAAATATTGGTATTTTAACGAATAGTGTACTTGAAGATCAATATCGGATATGGTGAAAAAAATAAAATAACATATTTACTCAATAGAAATTTTATCTGAATCAACCGAGCGATGTTCAATTTTTCTTGTGTACTCGAATCAACAATATTCATGTTATGAATTGAAACGCTTTTTTTGTTCGTTGCAGAAAATGCATTTAAAACTGTATAATTTGTTCGCAATCATTTTTTTAGATAGTGTCAATAGTATATTGCTCTCGGCTAAAAATACGTGGTTTGAATGAAAAAAAATTCAACTTTATCATGTTATTAAAGTCAATAGCGTTTTGTTTGGACTAATAAATCCGATGATATTGGATAAATGATTTTTTTTCTCAGTGTACACTAGTCGAACTTTCTTGCCGCACTGAAAGTTAAATAGCGATATCAAAAATAAAGATAATAGGACTTTCCAAGCGGCATTTCGAAGAGGACAAATTTACCTTTATGTTGCAGTTTTAAAAAATTCGCGACGATTTTTTTTTGCCCCGTTACGCACTTGTAAGCGTGGCCATTTCTCGGGTATTTTTTGGCCGTTGAAAATGAACTGCAAAGTTTGTGGCAAAATTTTACCTCGGTTTTTTCTATGCTAAACTTAAAAAGGATGTCAAAACCGACATTTTTGTTTTTTAAAAAGTCTCCTACGATTTTTTTTCGCCCCAGTATTGCATTTTTAGCTAAATAAGACATGTTTTAGAGGGGAAAAAGCGTCATCGAAGAACTATAGGGCTACAGAGGAAATGTCAAGAGGGTAAAAAGCTACATGGGTTCACACTGGAGTGGCTAGAATTTTTTAGAATTTTTTCTCGACATCTTCTTACCATTTCCGGGTAGATCTTCGATGAGGCTCCACTTGGGAATTATGGGGTCTAGGACAATATATTGAGAAACTAAATTTGTTTATATTTTTATTCGTAATTACCTACATTTTTTTAGATTTTTTCACATTTTTTCGGCGGAACTCGGAGAATCGTCGTCAGTTGATTGTTGTCCCTCGAGAACTACCCGATTTAAAACAGAATGTTTAAAACAGAATGTTTAAAAAAAAAATGTTTAATGTTCGATTCGCTGACATTTTTCCCGATTTCTTTTTCAAAGCATTTTTTACCGTGATTTTTTCCCCAAATAACAAGGTGCTTTTTTGTGCCTTTTTCACAAATCCAGTACAACACAATTTTAATCCTTTAGACTTGCTTGTTAACGCAAAAAAAGTCAATCGAGTCTCTTACCTCCTCTATACAAGTTTTTCATCGAAAAAGATTCTTCGAGTTCCGTCGATTTTTTTTATCTAAAAGATTGTTGTTATTTAAAAATAAAAGTGTAAACAAATTTCCTTTCTGAGAAATTTAAGGGGTTAGGCCACAGTACCGGGTATAAAATCATGTGCGAATTTTGCTTAAAATTTGCTTAAAATTTATTACACATCTATTTAGTATGAATATCAAGCTGTTAGAAAATATATATATATATTTTTTTTTCGACGTGCAAAATAACCGGCTACTAATATTTTCTAATGTTATCTTTTTTTAGGCGCTCCGCGGCGTGACATTTGGCATCCACAATTTTTTACCTAGAACAAAAAACAAAATTTCTCGTCAATCTACATTAGAATATCTAGAGAACCAAGTGCGGAATTAAAAAAATATTGTTTTATTCAAAAGTTGTAGGCATATGAATTGAGTTGTAGGTATTTGAATGAATTTTCAGTGAAAGATTTCGTATAAAACTGCTCGTAAAATGAAAAGTTTTCGATTAATCAGAAATTCCGTACGTACTTCTCTGCGAAATGCAATTAGGATGTAATAGGATAGTAACTTATTCTTATGATGATGAAGCACCGTTATAGTGAAAAACAATTTATCTTTTGAAAATTCTTTGAAAAAATTTTTAAAAATTTAAAAAAAAATAAAACAAATTTAGCTTTTGAAAATTCTACTGTGGCCTTACCCCTTAAGAAGGTAAGAAATTTCGACTAGTGTATCTAAACTTTTGGCCGTGTGTGCGTGTGCGTGTGTGTGTGTGTGTGTGTGTGTGTGTGTGTGTGTGTGTGTGTGTGTGTGTGTGTGTGTGTCATATTTACAGTGCAGCGAATCGTGCCTTTGTGAGCAGCAAGGCCGGCTTCGAGCGCATAAGAATAAAATTTGCCTCTTGAATAATTTATAAACGAAACGAGATCTCTGGCACACGCGGAAAAACGAGGCGTGGGCAAAGAATCCGTCATATCTTATGTCATACCAATTCCTATTGTCCGTTGAACGGGGCCAGTGACATACCAACCCCGATTACTTAACTCGATTATTTGTCGTAAGAAAATATTCCCAATTAGCCTCTGATGTACGCCGAGCATATTTGTTTTTACGAGAAAACGTTCGTACGGTGACATTTGCGTACTTCTCATAGTTGTGCGGTTGACTCACCACACGATGTATGCGTTGCGGCATATTGTATAATTGCGGCCCGATACGTTATAATTGTCGCTAATGATTTTGGACCCATTAAAGATCGCTAATGAGACGAGACGCGGATGCTAAGAGGGCTTTAACGAAGGCAAAAAATTATAGCACCCGCGATGTATGAGCGGGCAAGACGCACGAACTTAATAAATGGCCCTAACGATTGCTAAAATTTGTGACCTATAAGGCATCGCGCGTTGCGCAACGTAACGCACGCACGCGAGAAAATTCACGAGTAGCGTCCTTCGTTTTTGTTTTGTTTTGTTTTTGGGAAAGTGTTTCTTTTTCGGGATGGCGGTGCCGTGGGAAGATGCTTCGACGAAACACGACGGTTTTATTTATTTCGTATTTTCTTTAATTTATACTTCGTATTTGATTTTTTATCTGTATACAGTATTTTCTTTCCAATTATTTGCTTTTTTTGTGTGTTTGAAATTATTAGAGTGGAACAAAAGTAGTTACATACAGGGTGTCCTGTTATGAATGGACAATCCTGCAACTGTCAGTAGGTCAAGTCATGTCCTACTATATGCTGGAATTTCAGTTTAGTAAAAGTCCCACAGTTTCCGAGATGAAAGTTATCTGCTTTTGGTTTTCCGCATGCCATTTCTGCAAATAATAACTTTCTTCGACCCGATTTTTAAAAAATACTCTTGGTTATTTGTTTTATCTAGAAAACTTCTTTTTTTTTAACCATAAACGTTAAGAAAACTTTATGAAAAAGATCTTATGCAGAATTTTCATACAAACCAATTCGAACATCTGACTTTAATGGTCTACGGTGTAAAAAAAATGTACTACGCATATCGTGCCAATTACTTTAAGAAGTTAAAAAAAAGAGTTAAATAAGTTAAATAACTAAGAGTTATTGTCGATTCATATTATTTGTAGAACTGGCATGCGAAAAACCGAAAGCAGATGATTTTTTTTTTTTTTTTTTTTTTTTTTTTTTTTTCAAAAAATAACATAAAGCCCACCATTTGGAAAACCGTGGGCCTTTTACTAAACTGAAATTCCAATATATAGTAGGATATGATTTGACCTATCGACAGTTGCAGAATTATCCATTCATAACAGGACACCCTGTATATATATATATATATATATATATATATATATATATATATATATATATATATATATATATATATATATATATATCATTAATGTACATTTCATATAGTATATGTATACATATATAGTTGCCAATCAGAAGCGTTAAAACGGTTTCTTATGAAAAATTGTGAATTTGACCGCAGTCTCCTGCAGACGCATCTGCACGCGTTCATTGACGTTGAACAACCGCGGCGCTTTACAATTTTCCGTAAAAAATTGCCGAATGGCATTTTTATCCAGTCACCTTGAACTTTTCAAGGAACATTTTACATATTCCTTTTCAAGGAACATTTTTAGACCTTCAAAATATATTGGTTTTCAAAAAAGTGATTTTTCGACTTTCACAACTAGACATAACCCCTTAAGACGGAATGACACCTCATCGCGGTCGGTATGGTAGAACAATTATAGATACCCAAAAATCTCTGAAACGGCTCTTCAGATCCCGTCGAACCTTTGCCAAACGACGTCAAATAGATAGACGAACAGCTGTCTGCCCCTCAAATTTTCTGAATTTGAGGAAAAAAAAGTAGATTGACTTATCATAAGCCAATCTACATTTTTTTTCTCAAATTCAGAAAATTTGAGGGGCAGACAGCTGTTTGTCTATCTATTTGACCTCGTTTGACAAAGTTTCGACGGGATCTGAAGAGCCGTTTCAGAGATTTTTGGGAATCTATAATTGTTCTACCATACCGACCGCGATGAGGTGTCATTCCGTCTTAAGACGGTCGAAACTTTGCCAAACGACGTCAAATAGATAGACGAATAGCTTCCAGCCCCTCAAATTTTCTAAATTTGAGAAAAAAAAACTAGATTGGCTTATGATAAGCCAATCTACATTTTTTTTCTCAAATTCAGAAAATTTGAGGGGCTGGAAGCTATTCGTCTATCTATTTGACGTCGTTTGGCAAAGTTTCGACGGGATCTGAAGAGCCGTTTCAGAGATTTTTGGGAATCTATAATTGTTCTACCATACCGACCGCGATGAGGTGTCATTCCGTCTTAATGAAAATTCATCGGTACATTCCGTGCAACTCCCCAGCTAACCACGAATCGCAAATGTACCGCCCATGTGGAGTGCGTCGTACCGATACTTTTGCCACCTCGTACGTGCGTACGGTACTGGAACATTACCGGTACGCCGTACGGTACGCTGTACCGCCAATTTACTAGTACGGTACCGGTACAGTATCGCCACCGTGGAGCCACCGTGCACTGCAGTACGGTGTAACGCCACGGTAGCGATATCGTGGAGGTACGACTACGCTGCTATCCCGTACCCGTACATTACCGGTACTGTAGGACACGGCGTACTCCACATTTGCAGTATGCTGTACTACTAGTACGCTTGGTTAACTGGGTCTCGAAATAACTGAGCGCGTGGCAGTATGGTCAACATGCCAGCCGGAGGTCGCGCAGTCTGACATCTAGCGTCGCAGTGCTGAAGCACGTCGAACGTAGCCGCGTGACCAGCGGAGGCCGGTATCGGCTTTATATATGTATATATATATATATATAATTTCTGCCGCGGATTGCGGCGTCGAGCAGTGAGGTTAGAGTCGCCGAAGTCGCAACACGTGTATCAAATACCGCTTCTTCTTTCGCAAGTATTATCCGAGTCACAAATTAACGATCACGTGATAAATAAAAAGAGGAAACAATTTTGAACACCTCGAATACAACGGTGATTCTCCATAATTGAAAGATCGCGTGCTTATCAAAAGTTCTGCGAACGAAAGAAAAATTGCTTCCCTGGCGGTTCGAGCGCCAAAGTGTTTGAGTTTGGCCGATGATGGAGAACGGAGCAACAATGTCGCTCGATAGCGCCAAAGAGGAGTTTACAAAACTGATGAACAGTCTGACGATAGCGTGCAGAAATGATTTGTTGACGTTCGCCGTACAAAAATACGTCAGTGCGAAAGCGACCGATGACGAGTCCGGTAGGTGTTTTCACGAGTGGTGTTTTCTCCGATAATTCCAACGTTTCGAGTTAGCCGAGTAAATAATATAGAATTTGTTTTGGTTTGTTTAGGTTTGTGAACAGATAACACAGATTGTTTGGGTTTGAAAGGCGAATAACATACTTTGTTTGCACTTAGCAGTTAAAAAAATATGGTTTGTTTGCGTTTGGATTCGACTAATCAAGTTTTTTTTTTCGCAGTGAATAATATAACTTGTTTGGGTTTGGGTGCAGATAAAATAGAATCTGTTTGGATTTTGGCAGTTAAAAAATCTAGTTTGGGTTTGGTTGAGTTTGGCAGGTCAAAAAGAGTGTGTTTGAGTTTGATTGTTGAGAAATATTACGATTGGGCTTGCACGGTAATGATATAGTCTTCGTTTAGGATGTTTTGGTTTGGGAGAAAATAATGTAGTTTGTTTGGGTTAGTACAGTAATGTAGGGTTTGTTCGGCTCTGGGTAATAATAATATAGAATTTGTTTGAGTTTTGTGGATTTGGAAGAAAATCGTGGAGTTTTAAGACTTTGGTACTTGCGTTAGCTACAATGTTCTTTGTACTAAGGCTAACCGCACAACTGTGTACTAGTAATAGAGGTCGATTATTACAATGATTATTTAGATTTATTTTTCTTCCAATCGAAAGACGAAGGCTCGCATAGCACTGCCTTCGTCTACAGCGTAATAGAGGTCGATTATTACAATGATTATTTAAATTTGTTGTTCTTCCAATCAAAAGACGAAGGCTCGTACAGCGCTGACGACATAATAGACGACCCTGTAGCCCTGCTCAATACCATAGCCGAGGATATCAGGGGAAAGGTTTCCTTGGACGCGGTCATGCCCTCCGAGACCATAACGCCGCCCAAGAAGGGTCATGTGCGTCTTGATTCAATAATTCAATAAACTCAATCAAAAAATGCATATTAGTTTTGATGAAAAAATTGATAGTGGCAAATAATTTATTTACATTTCATTTGTACAGAATTCAGACTGTGATCCCGATAGAACGAAGCATATCGACGCGTTCCTGTACAACGAAGACGACCTGGACGACCTCGTAGAGGAGGGAAAGTTGTGCAGAAATTATTGCGTCGACTGCGGCTCCCTGAACACCAAACCTCTGAGTACGAACAAAAAAAATCTGTGCTTTCGGATTTAGGGGCTATACCAGTGTGAACGCTGAAAATTTGAGTGATTTTCGGGAATTTTTTGGAAGAAACGTACTCAATTGAATGTTTCGGAAAATTAAGAATATATTTGGCTATATTTGACCTACATTACATAATTTTTTCATAGAAAAATATTGAGATCCAAGCGACTTATGCGCTGCTTTCGGAGGCGCCGAAAAAAAAAGTTCCTCCCCTGCTGACATGATTCCGGCCGATTGAGAAGCTGAAACCGAAAAAGGAAAAAATGTCGATAAACTGGAGGGTATTTCCTGTACAATGAGGTAGAATTTTCGAAAAATATCAAAATCTAACAAAATGGCGTAGTTATGAAAAAAGTGTTTTCTTGCCAATAAAATGGTCGTTTTTTCAATGCCAAATCGTCAATTTTCATCTAGTCGAAAATATCCTACGTTATTGTAGAGTAAATTTATTCAAGAGTACTCAGTTCAAATTTCACGTCAATCGGATAATTGCTCTTTGAGCTACAATGTCAGCAAATTTGAAAAATCTCTTTTCGAGAAAAACGCCTTTAAAGATTTAACTATCGATGTTTGCAAATGATTAGAGATACGGCCTTGAAATTTTTACAGGATATTCTTGAAAGTATAAACTGTCGAAAAAGGCAACAAAAAAATCGATTTTTTGAAAGTGTCACACTGGTAAGGCCCCTTAATGGAGAAAAACAGGAGATGGCTATTGATGAAATTCGACCGCACAACATTGCGTGGTGCCGAAGTTTGCGTCGTTGTAATGCAACGAAAACTTCTTTTGATTCTATCCATTTCTTTATTTTTATTATTATCTAGAATCTTTTTTTGCCGGTTTCAGTTACATATTTTTAACGAGGATCCTCGAAAATGTTTCAGTTATTTTCGTACTCTAAAGGCGGCAAAAAAATGAGCAATACGGAGAGAATATATTTTCGTTGGAGTGCAACGATGCAAACTTTAATATCATAACTTTGCAATTGTCTCTAAAGTATGAATGACGTACCCCACAGTATTCATATCGCACTCGACATCGAGGGACGACCTTTTCCACATATTCAACACGCTTCTGCCGCCGCTGGACGGTGAGACTGTTCTCGACGTCGGATCGCGACTCGGCGCTGTTCTCTACGGCGTAAGTGTGCTTTCGATAAATTTTCTCCAGCCCACGGTAATGAAATTCGTGAAAGGTTGTGGCAATTTTCCTCGCATACACTGATACACGGAACGCCTCGTAATTGACTCACAAGAAACAGACCTTAAGGGGGGCGACATCTACCTACAGGTCCTAAAATGCTTTCTCTGAAACGGTTGGTGAAAACGAAACCCTTTTTTTTAACACAAAAGTACAAATATCGAGAGGCTTTAAAAAAAATCACCAAAAAATACAGAAAAACAACGATAACATGGCCGGCGGTTCAAAATTGATAGAGGGCAGGTCGAAAGTACACGTGGCGCCTCTACCGTTACAAATCCAAAGCTTTTGTGGGTAGTTCAGCATTTAAGACGGAATGACACCTCATCGCGGTCGGTATGGTAGAACAATTATAGATTCCCAAAAATCTCTGAAACGGCTCTTCAGATCCCGTCGAAACTTTGCCAAACGACGTCAAATAGATAGACGAATAGCTTCTAGCCCCTCAAATTTTCTGAATTTGAGAAAAAAAATGTAGATTGGCTTATCATAAGCCAATCTAGTTTTTTTTCTCAAATTCAGAAAATTTGAGGGGCTAGAAGCTATTCGTCTATCTATTTGACGTCGTTTGGCAAAGTTTCGACGGGATCTGAAGAGCCGTTTCAGAGATTTTTGGGAATCTATAATTGTTCTACCATACCGACCGCGATGAGGTGTCATTCCGTCTTAAATATGAAATTTATAGCAAAATGCGTGTAACTAAATTTCGTTTTTCATCCATATCCGGTTGAACCTTTCGTGAAAGCGTAGAAGAACATGGCAAAAAGTTGTGCATGGTTGGCCATGTCACCGACGCCGAGGAGACAAAAGATATAGTGCAGAAAAAGTTAACATAACCTCGAAATTTGTAGCACAAACGAAAATAAATTTAAAAAATACAATGTTCCGTTACCAGTTCGCATCATTTTTTTATTATTAGGAGGAAATTATATATATGGAGCTTACAGTGACAACTTGCGAATATATTTCTCAGCTGGATAACAATAGAAATATGGTTGATGCGTGATGTCAATGTGTTGCGATTGAGTAAAAGGTGCAAGTATAGTGCTGCAGTTGGTTACATTAATTCGCCCGCAAGCTCCAGATCCAGAAAAATGGCACTATACATTCGGCTATCTGCTGATGGTTGCAAATTTTTACCGTGCACGCTAAAAGAATTTTATATCAGTTGAATGTTGAAATGGCCAATCCTGTTATTAAAGGATATGAATTCAAATGAAATAGGCCAAAAAATGATATTGTTGAGGTATTACGTTGTTTTGCAAATCACTTTGTTTGCTTACGTATTTTGTATTATTTCAGCTACCCACTGTTGTCGTTTATTCTGCTTCCGAGGGTTCTCCGACGGAATAGAATAAAATTTAATTTTTGCCTCTCCAGCTCCACCATTTTGTGCATTATTTTTGCATTCTTTGATGCAACATGTTATTTTCGACTTGCTCATCAGCCACTGTATACATATAACCCAAATGCTGAAAATTAATTCAAAACATTCTAATGTTAATACACCATCATTACTGTTCTGAAAGATATTTAAGGCCTTAGGCCACAGTAACGGAAATAAAATCATGTGCGAATTTAACAATTTTTTTTCTCATGAAAAAGTGATTAACTCGTAAAATTGATTACACATCTATTTAGTATGAATATCAAGCTGTTGGAAATAATATATATTTTTTTTCGGTGTACAAAATGGCTGACAACTCGAAACTTCTCGAAACAGCTTTTTTCTAATCGGCGTGACAAATAACTTCAACAATTTTCACTCGATTTACTTCAAATTTAAAAGTTACGTTCCTAATTGCATTTCGCAGAGAAGTACGTACGGAATTTCTGATTAATCGAAAACTTTTCATTTTATGAGCAGTTTATGAGCAGTTATAACGAAATTTTTCACTGAAAATTCATTTATTAAGTTCAAATACCTACAACTTTTGAATAAAACAATAGGTATTCTAATGTAGATTGACGAGAATTTTTGTTTTTTGTTCTAGGTAAAAAATTGTGGATGCTAAATGCTACGCCGCGGAGCGTCTAAAAAAAAGATAACAAAAGAAAATATTAGTCGGCCATTTTGTACATCGAAAAAAAAATTCTAACATCTTGAAATTCATACTAAATAGATGTGTAATTAATTTTGTGAGTGAATCACTTTTCCATACGAAAAAAAAATTCTTAAATTCGCACATGATTTTATACCCGTTACTGTGACCTAAGGCCTTAAACAACTCTAAATAATTTCTCATAAACGTTTTTGGATATAAAATACCGTTCAACTTGATGGAAAATTCGAAAATACAGTAAAATTATAACTCAGTTCGTCTATTAGAAAATAACTTGCACTTTAAATGCTTTCATTACTTTACACACCTGCAAAAGCTTTCAAATTTGACCACTAGAGGCGCGGCAGTCGAGTCGCACGTTCCCCACAATAAAACCGTGCAAATATTTCGCAGGCATACGCGTACACGGACGCCGCGCGCATAATCGGCATCGAGATGAACAAGGACTTCTGCGATCTTCAAAACGAGATCGTGCGCAAGTACAAAATGGAGAAGCGGGTAGAGATAGTGAACAAACGGGTCGAGGATGCGCCCGAGCTGGTGAAAACAGCGGACGTCTTGATACTGAACAACGTCTTCGAGTTTTATCTCACGGAAGCCGAGCAAGTGGAAGTCTGGAAATTTCTCCGGGCAAACGTGAAGAGCGGAGCTCGCATAGTCAGTCGACCGGAAGTCGCGGTATCGCTTTCGTGTCTAGACACGGGAATAATCGTCGACGAGTGGCTCAAGGCCGACCAGCCGCCCGCGAGAGGCCAACACTTGCTCGGAATCGATCCGATCTCTAACAAGAACGAGGATAATACCATGGAAATAACTTCCTACGTCGTACTTTAGGAATCGAACGTAAAAGGGAAACATAAACGCAAAAAAAGAGCCCCGGCTATTCATAATTACGCAAGATCGTCCCTCATTGGGATTCGCATGACGTAGATCGTCACCAAACATCGGTAAGTATATCCAGGAGGGAGAGAGGGGGGGGGGGGGATTCCACGCTGATCGAAGTTCCCAAACTCGGAATTGGTGTTTTATCTCCTTATCGTAAATACCGACACGCGCCAAATGAGATTTCGTATTCTTGGCACACAACGCGCACCGGTGGACTTTTCAATAGAGAGACGCTACGCCGTCTCTTCGATAAAACGCGATAAATCCCCCCCATTTCTTCTTCCTCCCGGGACGGGCAGGAGGGAAAAGTCTGGGCGGTGCGGTAAACTGGTCAAGTTCAAATCTGGGTTCAGTCGGCCAATGGCTGTGTCGCGACAATCTTCCTCATACGTGTGTGTTTTCGTTGGTATATATATTCTTAATATTACGCGATGTCACTGTTGTAATATGCACAAATAAATATCATATATTGTTAAATGCGTATGACAAATACAATACGAACAACAGTACAATAATATTCATTTATACTAATCAAAAAGACGCCAATTTTTATAAAGTCACTTTTTGATGCTTACTGCTGATGGAAATTGTAAAATGCATGAGTATTTTTTGTTGTTTTATTTATCATTTTTTCTAATACAATACACTTTTTAATTCTTAAATATAAAAGTTATGAAAAAAATTTCTCAATTTTTTTTTACCGTGAATAAACGATGTAAAGTTACTTTACGAAGATTGGCGTGTTTTATTTATATTTTTGACAATGCAACAGTTTCGCGGAAATAGCAACTTTTCTCCAAAAAATGAATTTGTAAAGCAGTTAACTATTAAATCATTACATTTTTTTAAATTTGATGCCATGATTTAATAGAAAATCGAATGATCTACAAAAAAGGTCCTATGACGGTTTGTGATAAGTCTGATAGTTTCGACGGAAAAGTGAAAAAAAATCCAGAAATTTACTATAAATTCAACTTTGGCATTGAATAACTTTCAAAAGAGTAGCTTTATCATGTAAAGATAATCTAAAGAAAAAGATAAAGGCCTTTATACCTTTTTATAGAGCATTTCATTCCCCGGAAAAACATGTTTTGGGCATTGTACCTGTTGGCGGGTTATAAAATACAAAAGCAGCAAGTAAAGTTTTCTCTATGTTATTAGTATGGGAAATAAAAATCGGAATGAGGAACCTCTAAATAATAATTATGAGGGCTCATATTTTAACTGGCGTCTTACTTAAGGCGTTACCCCCACTTGTAGCGCAAAGAAAGGTCTTTTTCGTGAATTTTTTAAAAGAAAACTACAAAATTTTTTATAGCACAGTGTGACCTAAACCCGCACTTTACGCGCGCTTTTCCGTGACCTAAGTAGCCCTTTTTTACACTGTACGAAAATCGATCGCCTAACTTCACAGATGTATGAAAAACAAAAGAAAATACTTTTAAATGTCATTTCAAGCTTGAAAATTCATAGCGGACAAGTAACGAGACAGGGATAGGTTAGCGATTCTCCTAAAAACAATTTCATGTTGTAGAAAAAATTACAGCGAAATCAAAACGAAACGCTGACCCATAGTTTGTTGTATGGAAATTATAACTTTCATTCAGAAATGGACAGTTCGGGAATTGAATTTAGTGAAGATGAGATAAACGAAATTGTTCCAGACGCTATAAAAGAAATAGCGAAATCGGTGACTCTAAATTTGTTGCCCAGTAAATCGAAAACATTATATACAGCAGCGTATAACGCATTCAATGGCCCTAGCAGCAATCTAACATTGAATAATTGCAATGTCACACGAACATGCGGGACTGACAATAAGATGGTGCAAACCGACAAAAGCGGTTAAAAAAATCGTTACAGTTTGTAAAATTGGTGTTTTAATTACATGCGTTGAAAAAATTAAAGTTATTCCTCTTGTTTCACCTACTTTTGTGTACATTATTTAATAAACGTACATGGATTATCGAAATTATTATTCTGGTGTGACAGTTTTTCAATTTTTTTTCTTCCGTGCTTGACTTGCGGTTAACGTTGAGATTATATGATATTTTAACGCAAGTTTAAAAATGATAATTTCATCCCTCGGGGGGGGGGGGGGCGCCCCCCCCCCCCCCCCCCGAACCCCCCTCTACACCCCCCGAAGCCCCCCTACACCCCCTTCCCGCGTCCGAGGCGGGTTTATGTCACATGTGCTATAAAATAGTATACGATACTCGTGACTTGAGTGCAATAATAGGCTACTTAGGTCACACGTATCGTAATATACTATTAATCGATCAATATACCCTCTTAAAGAACACATCTTGAAGAACTTTCAGTAATTTTTTTAATGAAAAATATTACATTGTTTAGTGGCAAATGGCCGTCAATGAAATAATGTTTTTATATACACGGTTTGCGGTGACCAACATTGCGGCGAAGTGGATCATCTGAAAAAAAAAATGCGGATGGATTTAGTCAAATATAAGTATAAACTAGTCTTTAATCGAAGGATTTAAAAAAATATTCATTTTTCAGTCGGAACTTTACCATCGCTGCAAGTGTACATATCCTTTTCGGCTTTCTAAGTTTGACTGTCTCTGTTAAAAAGTAAATATTTTTGTTAACAACGATTTCTTTGAAAGTATTGTTATGGATTTGGATCGAGCAGGTAAGAACACATACTTTTGAAACATTTTGCTGTGTTATTTGTTAATGGAATATTTTTTTACGTCTTTTGAAGCAAAGTTCAGAATTGTTTAATTTTCTATTAGATTTTCACGCATAAAAAGATTTTTGTTGCATTTCCTGGTTCGTCCCGGTAATTATTTCAATTGTTATTACGAGATGATAGTTTGTACAATATCATCATCATCAAATCAGACGCACTTATCCGCATTTTTTCGAGTCAGGGGTGAACAACCACGATGGTGAAAAGAATAGAGAATTTATATTCGGGCGGAGTGTAACCTTGATATTATAAACAGGCTCACTCAATTCCGACCCACTGATCACTAGCATGAGACCAACCTCCAAAAAAATCAATGCCGTTCACGAAGGATGCAATTGAATTGATGATTCCCCCTGAACCTGACTCTGAAGATGACTCACAAGGAACATCACTTAAGTGTCCGCTGTTGATTTTATTAAACCGCATATATGTGAAAAAGCATTGCAAACGATTAGACAGGTATTTCTTTTATCTGCGGAGAAACGGTTTTAAGGGGGAAACCACCCCTCAAAGAAAGGCTCATCGAGGGGTGGTTTTGCAGTTTCACCCACAAGCAGTCCACCGATGTAAATGAAACAAAAATCAAAATTCTTCTAATGTAAAGCGATGAAAAATCCACTAAAGAATAATTGAAAAAAAATTAAATTATGGGTGACACACCGTTCTTTGAGGGGTCGTTTCCCTCCGTAAAAACGTTTTTTCTGCAGATAAAAAAAATACGTGTCTAATAGTTTTCAATGCGTTATCACATATATGAGTTTCAACAAAATCGGAGGCGGACACTTAAGTGATATTCCTTGTCGGATTCAGATTCGAAGGAAGTTCCTGAAGATGGAGAGTGAGCAGGACGAATAGGAGCCATGGCACTCATCAGCATCTTAGTTATATAAATTATATTGAGTTTAGGTTTAGAGAAAAATAAAAATTTAAGTTAAACATATAGTTTTATTTTATTTCTACAAAAGCCAATATTTTAGGTCACATTAATCATCGCAAAACACTTGCTATAGCATGAAGTCAATTAGAGCGTCATTATAAATAAAAAAATCGAAAGAAATCACTTTGACCGTCTAGATTGGTAAAGTACCCCTAGTGCAACGTATACCCTTGCGGCTTTTTACGTATAAAGCCGATCGCACACGCTTTTAAATAGCATAATATAATGTAGCATAAGATGTTTCGACCAATCACGTGGCTCTATGCGCGTACGTACGCGCATACATACGCACCCAGAGATTTTATTTGTCGAAACAACAGCCGATGCAGGGCCAAGCGGTTACCGCTCCGAGTATCGACCATGCACAACGCTGCTTCACGGGTTACACCTAGTTCACGACCGGAAAAAAAGGTGTTTTCGTGAATTGTTTTTTGGGAAATAAATGCAGGTATTTAACTTTTTCATAGTAAAGGGTATCATTTCAAGTATCTTTGACAATATTTTTATTGGGAAATATTTATAAACGACGGAGATACAGTAAATGGCAAAGACCGCTGTGCAAAAAAGGTCCTTCGCGGTGACCACTGCTGCTTGGGAACAAATCATCTGAAATAAAAAACCAAATGAATTTAGTTTTTGCACCGTATTATCTAGTCTTGAATCGAAGGATTCAATAAAATAATGATTTTTGAAAAAATGGTCGTCAATCGAAAGTGATCGTCGAAATTTTGGTGAAAAAAAACACTCTTTTTTCCTTGATATAAAAAAAGGACGCATTGAAACAGAAAATCCTTCGATTGAGGACTGCCTTTTGATATACAAAAAATATCTGTGAAATTTGAAGCAGATCGGTTTAGTTGTTTTTGAGATATTTTAGTCACCCATTCTGAAAAAGTCATTCCGAGAAAAACACGTTTAAAGTTTTTACCTGTAACGATAAATGCACATAACTCCCCCAATTTTCAACGGACCGACTTGAAATTTTCCGAAAATATTTTTGAAAGGTATTATTATAAGAATCCGTTGAAAACGAAAAATCGATTTTTTCAAAAACTCCAACTGGTAACCCCTTAACTCAAAGTACCGCCGGAGCCGAGTCCCGACTTACCCATCCACCAATGTCGGTCCGAAAAATATATTATTCTATACACGCATATTATACAACGGTAAAATAATATTTAGTTCCACACACATGCATAAATGAATATTATGTTACTGTTATATAATATATCAGTTATTATATATATGTATAAGAGAGAAGTTACGTCGATCGAGGCAAGTCCAGAAGGCCTCGACCAAAGGCCGGTAGAACTATTGTTGCGTCTTTGATGAGAAAAAAAAAGAAGAGAAGGTCAGTGACAGCCCGGATCAGACGATCGTACCGGAAACAGCTCGCTGCGAACGAAAAGCCGGGATGTACAAACAACGAAATGAACTTGAGTGTGAGTCCATATTCTTGCGTATCTTGTTCTTGCATTACCCGAGATGACGTCCATGCGACTGAGAAGACAGACCGATATCGAGTAACGTTCGATATTGTGCAAACGTCCTTTTGGACGAACACACACTATTATTATCGTATACAGGGTGATTTTTTTTTCTTGAGACTGCTAAATATCTAGAAAAATAAGCCTTATACGACAAAAATGTCCCAAATAAACCTTCAATAGTTTCCAAGGGGCAATTCAATCCCGAAGAAATGAACCGCCTGCCGCCCCTCCTGGGGTTGGGGTGGGGGGAACTTTGAAATCTTAAATGGGAACCCCTACTTTTCATTACAGATTCAGATTATACATAAAAAAAATACGTAACTTTTGTCTGAACTTTTTTTAATTCGGGATAGATGGCGCTGGATTGGTAGAGGCGGAACGATACATTGGTCTGCCAGATCGCGAGACCTTACGTCGCCAGATTTTTGTGTTGGGTCTCTTAAAAACTGAAGTTTATCAACAAGTGCCAACAACTCGTGAAAACATGATGGGACGAATCAGAAATGCTCGCGCAAACATTAAGGGACAACACCACTGTGACGGCTTCAAAAAATCGATTTTTTGAAAACCATCTAGAAAAATCTAAAATACATTTAAGATTAAGATGCCGTTGGACCCAGGTCAAAAAAAGAATTATTTTCGGAGATATTGAATATTTTGTGGAGCGGTGCAGCGCTCCGTGACGCTCGGGGTCCCGCGCAGCTGCGCGCCTCAGCGTCACCATGGGGCGTGAAAAATTTGAAATTTTTTTTTTATGTATCTTCAATAAACAACGAACAAAACAAAAAAAATTTCGAATATCTCTTTTTTTCCCACTAAAAAAAATTCTTGAAAAATGGCAAAAAACAGGGGGCCACAGTGGTGTTGTGCCTTAAAGCGGACAAACTTTTGAGTTCAATCATTCGAAGTACGGATCAATAAATGCATCGAAGTTGAAGGTCATCAGTTTGAACACTTATTGAATTAAATGGTGAGAGGCAACGGGACTCACGATAATCAAACACCCCGAATGTGAGAGGCAAGGGGGCTCATAATAATCAAGCACCCCAAAGGAATTAAATTTCCGTCAGGTCCACGTCCTTAATCCTGGGTAAAGCTAAGAACGGATACAAAATTATAGTAGATATTTACGATAATTTAAAAAAAAACATGTTTTCGACAAAAGTTACTTTTCTTCGACGTAGCTCTATTATGCAATAAAACATAGGGGATTTCCCTTAAAGAAAAGGAAGGGTGCCCAATCTTCACCGAGTGCAGCGCCATCTATCCTGAATTAAAAAAAAAATTTAGACAAAAGTTACGTATTTTTTTATGTATAATTCGAATCTGTAATGAAAAGTAGGGGTTCCCATTTAAGATTTCAAAGTTCCCCCCGCCCCACCACCAGAGGGGCCGGCAGGCGGTTTATTTCTGTAGGATTAAATTGCCCCTTGGAAACTATTGAAGGTTTATTTGGAACATTTTTGTCGCATAAGGGTTATTTTTCGAGATATTTATCAGACTCAAGATAAAAAAATCACCCTGTATAATGACTCAAGCGGTAAGGCCACGGTAGCGAGGAAAAAAATAAGTATATTTTGGGCATTTTTTTAGCGGGACAATGGAATAAATCAAAATTCTGAAAAAGGTCCTTTATTGTACATATCATAAACTGTATAAACTTTTTTTTTCAAAGTAATATAAAACAAAATGGCAGCTGCACAGCTTTTCGTCGACGAAGCCTTTTTTTTCATGGCCGGACCAACGGCACCTGCAATTTTTAATTTCCAGTGAATGAAATTTTTTTTTCGATTATCCATGTGGATAGCTACAGAAGTACGTCGGATTTTTTTGATATAACGATTTTAGCAAAAACAGCGCGTTTAAAAAAAAAGTTCACAATTCTCAAAAAAACATCGTCCGAAAAGTGTTAATAAAAAAAAAACGATGAAACATATCGAGATAATCCTACGTACTTCTATGCAGAATGTAATTGTGAATATACAGTTAAAATTTCAAGTCAATCGGTCAAGATTTGTTCGAGTTATGTGTCCGGCCGACTTGAAAAATGTAGTTTCGAGAAAAACGCGTTTAAATTTTTCGGTACGGCAAAATCATTGATAAATTTTATGTACCTTCAGTCAGCGATGCCTGCGCGATACAATTGGCCTTCCAAATTAACGTCCTGCTCGAGCAGGACGTTATCGATTTATTTTTATTGCTACAGTGGCCTTACCCCTTAAATATTATACAACAATAAAATGCATAAGAGTAAAATAGAACAATATTCACAGTGAACATCACTTGAGTGTCCGCCTTCGATTTTGTTGAAACTCATATATGTGATAGAGCAGCCTTATCCAACCCTTTTTAAGGGCGGACCCCCTAGAACCCCCAAAACCCCTTGGGACATGCTCGCGGATCCCCAGGGGTCCGTGGACCCCAGGTTGGGAAACCCTGTGATGAAGCATTGAAAACTATTAGACACGGTTTCATTTATCGACGAAAAAATGGTTTAGGGAGGAAACCACCCCTCAAAGAAAGATGTGACGAGGGGTGATTTCACAGTTTCACCTGGAAGCAGTTCCCCGATCTGAATGAAACAAGAACCAACATTCTTCTATGTAAAGCGATGCAAAATCCACTATAGAAGTATCGAAATAAAATTAAATTACGGGGTGGTAGGCCTTTATTCAAGGGGTGGTTTTCCTCCTTCAAAGCGTTTTCCCTGTCATCAAAAAAACGTGGCTAATAATTCGCAATGCTTGAACGCAGATATGAGTTTCAACAAAATCGAGGGCGGACACTTCAGTGATGTTCCTCGTTGGTTAAATATTGAGTTACAAATTTGACTATCATATAATACTAGCTTTTTTAGATAAAACAAATAAGCAAGAGTATTTTTTTACAACCGGGTCAAAAAAGTTATCATTCGTAGATACGGCATGGGAAAAACCAAAAGCAGATTGTTCTTATCTCGAAAACCGTGGGACTTTTACTAATCTGAAATTCAAGCATATAGTAGGACATGTCCTATCGACAGTTGCAGGATTAGCCATTCATAACAGAACACCCTGTAAATATAGATGTATGTTATTTGTTGTATGTTAGATGTATGTTATATATACTATAATATATATGTATATAATTCGTTAAGGGGTTAGGCCACTCTAGAGGCCGAAAAAATAGGCTTTTGGGGGCTTTTTTTCAGAGAAACTACAAAATAAATCGAGATTACAAAAAAGGGTGTTCATCAAACATACCAGTGACTGTATACAATAATTCTTTTGAAGCAATTAATTTCAAAATGGCGGCTGTGCAGCGTTTATCTCAAAACTGCATTTTTCTACTTAACCGGAAACGTAACTCAGACAATTTTCAACCGATTCACTTGAAATGTTGAATATATCTTGAAGAATACATTGTCTATGGAAGTACGTAGGATTTTTTTTATATTGCACAGTTAATTTATTATTAACAATTATCTGACGATTTTTTAGGCAAATTTTTCACTTTCCAAAAATTTGCCTAAAAAATCGTCAGATAATTGTTTATAACAAAGATAATTGTTAATAACAAATGAACTATGCAATATAAAAAAATCCTACGTACTTCCGTAGACAATGTATTTTTCAAGATATATTCAACATTTCAAGTAAATCGGTTGAAAATTATGCAGTTTTGAGATAAACGCTGCACAGCCGCCATTTTGAAATTAATCGCTTCAAAAAAATTATTGCATACAGTTACTGATATCTATGATAAACACCCTTTTTTGTAATCTCGATTTATTTTGTGGTTTTTCTGAAAAAAAAATCCCCAATAAGCCTATTTTTTTCGGCCTCTAAAGTGGCCTAAAGTCTTAAGGGGTCTTCTCACTGTAGTTTTTTGATAGGTTCATATTATAGATATTGATATAAAAGTTGTTACACTCAATGAATACACTTTCGAAATACATTTTTAAAAAAATTATGTATTTATGCAACCCAAACAAACTTTAAACGCGTTTTTCTCGAAAGAACGTTTTTCGACGGCTTTTTGATAAAATCTTCGAAACTACTGAACCGATCCTTATGAAATCTTAACCACATATTCTTTAAAACTATAGCTATAGCGCATATCAAGGATTTTTTTAATTTTGATATTTACTATTTTCTTGGCCAAAAACGGTGAAAAAAAAACGTTTTTTTTTTATGTCCGCCAATTTGTTATTTTCGCATATATCAAAAATCGTATGATATGCGCTATAGCCATTAACATACTGAATCTAAAACCGTTTGATGTTTTTTGTTTCGGATGATCCATCTCCGAGATTTCATCAACAGCGCAGACCGACAATTTTTTTAGGATATTTCTTTAACTACCATTTTCGTCTATAAAAAGTGACTTAAGTAAATGATTTTTTTATAAATATTTCTAAAGTGTATTTATTAAGTCTAACAACTTTTATATCAATATCTATAATATAAACCTATCAAACAATTCATGAAAATAGCCTTTTTTGCGTCTAAAGTGAGAAGATACCTTAAGTGTATTTTCTCATCGGGCGGACTGACAACGCGTGTGCTCGGTTAACTGTGCGCCGCAGCAAGAATAGAACGCGTTCCGCATTTTTCCTGCATTGTATCGCTATCTTCATGTAACTGTACATCCTTTTCCCAACGGTAAAGAGTGACATGGATTTAAAAAGAAATAAAGAATAATTACAAATTGTTAAAAATTGTTGTTTTCTTCATTTTTTTCGCATTTTTTGTGAAGCGATGTAATTTATGCAATATTTTAGAGAAAAATAACATTCTAAAACGATAAAATTACTCGAGGAGAGTTAATTTTTTAGTGTTTCGTGCGAAGCCGTCGTTGGAAAAAGCTCCGTTTCGAAATATTTACCGGCTCGTTTTGCCGCCCGTCCAAATTCATGGAGACAATTCGCGAATCGGAAAAACCGATGTTCGCCATTGTTGAAAATTATGTTCCGTCGGACACGGCGATCGCCGGATAAGTGTAAAATTGAATAATTTGAGAAAAAAGTTGTTATCCCCGCGGCTACCGAGGTTGTAACTTAATATGGACCTTGACATTTATCCCGAAGCTAGTACGTTCTATTGCGGTTGCAATGCGCTCGCCGCGCAGTCTCGACTCTCGTGATGTGTACGTAGGCGCTGCGGTCAAACATAACCTCAAAAGCCAACGATTTTCTAACGGCACGATCGTACCAGATTTTCCGCTCCGTATTGAATCATCGGGAAATCGGTTCTACTGCGCGCTTTTTTTACTTGAATCCAGGTAAAAACCTGCAGACGTCGCAGCGATAGAATTGCTGCAAACCGCAAGTACCAGAGGCGCTTCGTTCACCTAGGAAGATCGTAGAGTATTTTAAGACTCGAAATCGACCAAACTGGAAGAAATCTCGTCTTGCAGTTCGGCAGAGTTTCTCATTCGAGATATACGCGACCTAAAACCCTTTTTGGCCAAAATTGACTTCCGGAATGACACAACGCGATGCTAAGATGGCGACCAACTCATACCGGAACTAACGCCCGGCTATCAAAACATCCGCCCAATTTGATCTCAAACTTTCCTATCTCGATCAACGAATCGACATCGTGCCATCCAGAACGGCGTTCTCAGCCGCGATATCAACCGCCCGTCAAAGATAAGATCGATTGGATAAAATCGCGAAAAGATGGGTAATTGTAGTGTGTCATCGCGCCGAGTAGGAATGACGGATGCGGAATCGAAAAGCGAAACAATAGAGTCATCAGGTGAGCTGTAATTAGTGCGGGTTAGTTGCGCGTGTTACGATAGGGAAGCCTCAGCTGCATTCCACTTTTCTACACGCATAGCGCCGGAGCAGCAGCAACAAGAATTGAGGTCAGACATTCTCGATGACGTACACGCGAGACGATAATCATATTTTTTTCTTCCGTCGCCAGTTAAAATTCCTTTGCAACGATAAGCGGCCAACGTGCGGTAATTTCGCTAGCATTACAAGCCTCTTCGCGTTTCGCACACCTCTCGATGAAAATTAGCGCCGGATAAATGCGCGAAAGTGCGCGCACTTTGTTTACGAACGTCCGAGCGTGTTGTGGCGATAAGTGTAATTTATCTGGGACACAAATGAGAGTCACTGGCCTTCGGTGCGACACTGACCCGTTTCCATTTTAAAAATCGGCCTCCGCGCCCACTAACATTCGAGCGGCGTTTTCTAGTGCTCGCAAATCGATCGCTATATTGCGAAATCGCTCGTCGATGCGTGCAAATATTTAACGATTCGTTCTCGTACGAATTTACACGTCAATGGGCCGACGAAGTGGCCGAGGCGAGAGAGCTGCGCGCGCGGCCGCTCGAGGGGCGCGAAATTCGAACGCGTGAGCGCCGCCGCACGGCCAGCGCCCGAGTCACGCTCGAGCCGCACATGCGAGCGCCCCTCGGCCGCCCCGCGAACTTTGCGGAAGAGCGAGCGAAATAATTGTTGAAATGCTGAAATCGCGAAGGCCGCGGTACACGCTCGTCCACGTGGCTTTTCACGCGAAAACTATGTCTGTGTGTATGCACATCTGTCGTTTTAATTATTTAACACTCGCAGGGGAGAGAAAGAGGATGAGAGAGATGGGAATAATCGGATAACGCACGTGTTTCGCCTTTACGCGAGTATGCGGACGTTGCATACCTCTCGGACTTTAAAAATTGCGCAATTTGATGCGAGGGCATTTCGCGTCTTGCTTTTAAAATTAATCACACAGCGAGCGCACCAAAAATGACGAAATCGCCGGATAACAATATTTTGTTCACGCGATTGTGTATGGTAAATTTGCGAAAATCGATAATCCGACTTCGAAATTCTGCCGAAAATCGAAAAATAATCGGAATTCGGTGAATCAAACGGCATTTTAATAAACGTAAAAAAACTTTAATAACAAGCTTTTATTTAAAAGGTACTGTACTAAAAAGTAAATGTAATGTTCAGTAAAGTTGAAATTCATAACAGTATAACTACAAAAGTCCCTTCCTTGGTCACTCATCATAAGTGCAAGTGCTTGAGGGGCCAGTCCACTTTGGAGTCACGAAAAAAGGCTATTTTCGCGATTTTTTGAGGATTTTATAAAAGATATGAATATAAAAGATGTTGGGCTTGATAAATAGTATTGAAATACATTTAAAAAAAATTTTTATTCTTTTTTATTCATTTTTAAGTACAAAAACTATAGTTTAACGTAACGCCTCAAAAATAGGTGGGCTAGGTAGCTCCATCACAACTCGGCAACGGCTTCTCTGAAACAAAAAAACCAAAGTCCATTAGATTCAGTATGACACCAGCTACAAAATGACCCTCGGATATAAAGTTTTATAAAAAAATAAAAAAATGGCAGATGAAAAACGAAAAAAGTATTAAAAAACGCGTTTTTTCACAGTTTTTCGCAAAAAAGAGTAAAAATCACAATTTTCGAACTATCGAGGGTCATCATGTTGCAAATCATGTTTACAATATGTGGTTCATATTTCAAGAGAATCGGTTTATTAGTTTTAGAGATACGATGGAGTTAGTTTTTGAAAACGTTATTTCGAGAAAAACGCGTTTGAAGTTTATACTATGAAAAACTCTTACCTAAATTCAATCGGCAATTCCTGCACCGTACAAAATCCCTTCTGATTGCTCATCATCGTCGATTTCTTCAAGTCTTGCTTGTTTTCGATATTTTGAAATTTTCAAAGTGGACTGTTCTCTTAAAAGGTACATAACCGTAGATATTTATAAAATACGAAACAAATTTTAGAAGCTTGAGGCTTTTTTTTCAGAAATTTGAAAATAGTATTAGTACTCATGACATTCGACGCCTTAAGGCCTTAGTCCACAGTTACGGGTATAACATCATTTTTTTTCGTATGAAAAAGTGATTCACTTACAAAATTAATTACACATCTATTTAGTATGAATATCAAGCTGTTAAAATTTTTTTTTCGATGTACAAAATGACCGACTACTAATATTTTCTTTTGTTATCTTTTTTTTAGGCGCTTCGCGGCGTGACATTTAGCATCCACAATTTTTTACCTACAACAAAAAACAAAAATTCTCGTCAATCTATATTAGAATACCTAGAGAAGTACGTACGGAATTGAAAAAATATTGTTTTATTCAAAAGTGGTAAGTATTTCAACTTAAAAAATGAATTTTCAGTAAAAAATTACGTAATAACTGCTCATAAACTGCTCATAAAATGAAAAGTTTTCGATTAATCAGAAATTCCGTACGTACTTCTCTGCGAAATGCAATTAGAAACATAACTTTTAAATTTGGAGGAAATCGAGTGAACATTGTTGAAGTTATTTGTCACGCCAATTGGAAAAAAAGCTGTTTCGAGAAGATTCGAGTAGTCGGTCGATTTGTACATCGAAAAGAAAAAATATATATTTTCTAACAGCTTGATATTTATACTAAATATAAGTGTAATTAATTTTATGAGTAAATCACTTATTCATAGGAAGTAAAATTGTTGAATTCGCACATGATTTTATACCCGTTACTGTGGCCTAAGGCTTTAGCTCTTAAATTTTATATTTCATATCTAAAAATATCTACGTTTATGTACCTTTTAAGGCGTTACCCCCACTTGTAGCGCAAAAAAAGGCCTTTTTCATGAATTTTTTTAAAGAAAACTACAAAACTTTTTTAATCGATCAATATACCATCTTAAAGAACACATCTTGAAGAATTTTCAGTAATTGTTTTATTGAAAAATATTACATTGTTTAGTGGCAAATGGCCGTCAATGAAATAATGTTTTTATATACACGGTATGCGGTGACCAACATTGCGGCGAAGTGGATCATCTCAAAAAAAAAATGCGGATGGATTTAGTCAAATATAAGTATAAACTAGTCTTTAATCGAAGGATTTTAAAAAATATTCATTTTTCACAAAATGGCGGACAGTCAAAGTTAATGGTTCGATTTTAACGAAAAAACGGCCGTTTTTTGGCTATAAAACGGCCATTTTTTTTCGAAAAAAAAATCGAACGATTAAAGACTACATTTTTATGTATTAAATAAGCCTGCAAAATTTCAAGAAGATCGGTTCATTAGTGTTCGAGTAATCTTGGTCACCGACTTCAGAAATGCCATTTTGAGAAAAACGCGTTTAAAGTTTCAATTTCAGTTTACACGAAGAAAATATTTTTTTTGTAAACTTACATAGAGTCATCTATTCCGGGCCCATACTTCTGTATGGGACCGGATACTTATACTTCAAAAAATGCAATAAAAAAAAATCGATTTTTTCAAAATCGCAAGTGGGGGTAACTCCTTAAGTACTTGCACCTATGATGAGTGACCAAGGAAGGAACACTTTTGTAGTTATACTGTTTTGATTTTCAATTTTACTGAACAGTTTTTCTTACTTTTTAGTACAGGACCGTTTGAATGAAAGCTTGTTGAAAAAAAGTTTTTTACGTTAATTTTATTTTATCCTTTTTAGTGTTAGAATTTTTTTATTTATTTGCCATAATAAAAAGGACACGGTTACGGAAAGAATGAGTGCAGAGCGATGTGCCATATCGAAATGGAAAAGAAACGAGCGGCTATTCAGTGGAGAAACTTTTTTTTGGCAGGGTCGGGATAAAATTTGTTTCTTTTATAAGTCCCAATTGATATACTTTTATCGCCTGAACATGAATTCACCATTATTTTTTCCCAAAATCTTCCATTTTTATTTTAAAATCGTAAACATTGTGTGAAAACACGTTTTTCGCGTTTAGCTGGCGTCATTTTCAGCTTTTGACAAAAACTCATTTGTATTCGTAGTCGGTGGAAAATTTCCCATTAAGATAGCCCTTTGAAACGGTTTGAAGGTCGGAATATTTTTTTCGATCCCTTTTTCCGTGTTCAGACTTTTCAAAAATATCTTCAGTACTTTCCCACGTACATTTTTCTCGAAAAAGAAGAAAAGAAAATTACGAGTGGAAGTTAGTTTTCAATTTTGCAAGGGAATGCCCTTTTTTATCCGCATTTAGCAATAACACAATTGAAATAAATATAAAAATATTATAACTATGGGAAAGAAGTTTTCGGTTCTTTCTTTCCACTGTGCGATCTGGATACGTCATTCACGTCGAAGCAGCAGGTGTCACATAAAATATAACACGTGCTATGCGTAACGAAATTGCTGCTTCTAATGATTTTCGGCATTGGCGACGAAACATTTTTTTTTTCGTTCGGGAACTCCCAGTCGCTTGACAAGCTCGCAATCGGATGACGCGCTATTTTTTTAGCGTTGGAGGGGTGAGATGCAGTCAGCATTTTCAAAAAATCTATTTTTTTTCACATTTTCTTGAAGTATGATAGTTCGAAAATATTCCCTGAAAATGTCAAGTCAATCCGATGAATAGTTTTCGGAATATCCCACAATTAGTGAAGGGGCGTCTCGGGTCCCCATGGCAGGTAGCGGTGACAAATGCGCAAACGATAATACCCGGAAAGGCAGAATGCTTCGAAGACAACAACAAATTGATATTTTGGAAGCTTCCATATTGACAGAAGCCCTATTGTATGGGCCAGGAATTGATGATTCGATGTAAGTAATTTTTAATTAGTATTTCTATACTTAAATCAAGTGTAAAGTTGGAAAACTTTTTCAGAAATTTTCAAAAAATGTATTAATTAAAAAACTATGAACTTTAGCAAAATTTTATAAAGAATACTTTCGTTTTAAAATTGCCCAAAATGTTTTTAAAAAATAATTCATCCCGAAAAACTTTAATTTTTTCAAAAATTGTTTTAACAATTGGCTAAAAACAATTGAATGCTCGACTTTTCAGCAAAAAATTGTGATATTCGGATTCAGCGGATCAAAATACATCAAAAAAGTTTAGCTTCGTCCATCGAGCTCAAAATTTTACGAACATATAATACCGTATCCACATCGAAAAACTTTAAACGCGTTTTTCTCGAAACTATGTTTTTTAAATTGGTGAACACTACAATTAAAAAACCACTCGATGCATGTTCATGAAATTTGGTGTGCTTATTGATAGCATTAAAAACTAGTTCTTAATCGAAGGTTTTTCATTTTCGTTGAAAATTTCGATCTTTTTAAGGCGTTACCCCCACTTGTAGCGCAAAAAAAGGCCTTTTTCATGAATTTTTTTAAAGAAAACTACAAAACTTTTTTAATCGATCAATATACCATCTTAAAGAACACATCTTGCAGAACTTTCAGTAATTTTTTTTATTAAAAAATATTACATTGTTTAGTGGCAAATGGCCGTTAATGAAATAATGTTTTTATATACACGGTTTGCGGTGACCAACATTGCGGCGAAGTGGATCATCTGAAAAAAAATGCGGATGGATTTAGTCAAATATAAGTATAAACTAGTCTTTAATCGAAGGATTTTAAAAAATATTCATTTTTCACAAAATGGCGGACAGTCAAAGTTAATGGTTCGATTTTAACGAAAAAAAAATCGAACGATTAAAGACTACATTTTTATGTATTGAATAAGCCTGCAAAATTTCAAGAAGATCGGTTCATTAGTGTTCGAGTAATCTTGGTCACCGACTTCAGAAATGCCATTTTGAGAAAAACGCGTTTAAAGTTTCAATTTCAGTTTACACGAAGAAAATATTTTTTTTTGTAAACTTACATAGAGTCATCTATTCCGGGCATAAAAAAAACTGCACTTCAAATTGCACTTCAAAAAAATGCAATAAAAAAAAATCGATTTTTTCAAAATCGCAAAATCGCACCCCTTAAAACAAAAACGAACGATTTTTTGGTCGAAAATCGAAAGTTATCCGTCGGAAAAATCTCATTTCGAGAAAAACGCGATTAACTACGAGCGGTTGCTCTTTAGAAGGCGGGTAGTATTAGAGTTACGGCCTTGAATTTTTTATAGGACATTCTTGAAAGTATAAACTGTCGAAAAAGGCAAAAAAATCGATTTTTTTTAAGTGTCACACTGGTGTAGCCCCTTAATGTTCCCGCCACCGTGTTTCACGGTAGGAATTTGATACCTTCCCAGGCAGCATGAATGTCCAATTGACGTCGATTAGTTACCGTTGTCAGGTTACCTTTAAGACATGACCGTAAGATAACTATTCGACATCTTTCAAATGACATCCCGTATAATGCTGCCGTAAAGTTGTATTTTTTATGATATCTTTCGGCGATAAAAACGGATGTCCAAAAGGTATCCCAAAATATTATCAAATGGATGACTTTTTCGTGTTACCAAAAAGTTATATATTTACTGTTATCTACTGTATCTAGTCCAACGTTGTCCAAAGGATATCACAAAGACGAATTATATAAGACGTCTTTTTCACGACATCTTTCAGATATCAGTAATGTGCTGTCTTTTAAGATATTTGGTATTGGCGGGAAATAGTAAAAAGTCATCCAAATGTTGTCCTAAAGATGACATTGAACGGATCACTTTTATCACAGTGCGAATGTAGCATGTCACCCCCATGGAAATTTATGTATGTAAAATATATGCAGAAAATATATGCTACACATATATATATATATATATATATATATATATATATCGGTCGCCTATATAGTGACGAAAAATAGAATAATACATATATATTTAGTATATATGCACCAAATATATGACGCATATATGACCCATATATTTTCGATATATTTTTCTGACCAAAACATATATGCTACGTATAAACACTATATATGATGCATATATGAGGCACATACGACGCACATATTTTCGATATATTTTCAATTAATTTTTTTGTCAGAAAAATATATCAAAAATGTATGCGTCATATATGACTCATATATGTGTCATTTATGCGTCATATATGACGCATACATTTTTGATACATATTCCTGACAAAAAATATATGCTGTGTATAAACACTATTACAGTTAAACTTAATAAAACTTAAAACTTAAACTTAAAAAACTTAACTTACAGTTAAAGTACGCTATTACATATAAACACTATTTACAGATATGCTACGCATATCTGTATGTATGTGGCATATATGTACCATTTATGCAGTATATATGTGGTATGTACGCAGTGTGTATGCAACATATATGCTAAATATATGTGGTATATATGCAGGGTAAATGCTACATATATCATTGATATATGATACATTGATATACAGTAATACCACGCATATACATCTCATATATAAAAACGTTACGAAAATTACAATTTGGCACATATATGCAACATATATTTTCAATATATGGCATACATTTCACATATATTACAATTATTAATAAAATAAATTTGCAGTATATTTTTGCGTATATAAATTTCCATGGGGATATATTTCATTTCACCGGCAAAAAATTGTGTGTAACAGCACGTAGTTGAAAAAATAAAGGTGTTGAAACATATATAGGTGAGTGCCTTTTATCCTATTATTCTGTTCGCCTCTGTGAGTACATATATGTATTTAATGTACTGTCTTTTCATTCTAAAAGCGTACGTCTGCTTTTGAGGTTATACAAGGGATCGTTCTTTCTTACGTACTTTCGAACATCCTTCCGAATAATTGAAATTTGAATTTATCGGAAAAAAGCACTGTCCCCCAATCTGATGCTGTCCAATACTGATATTTTTTTGAAATATGTAATCTGGCCTTTTGATTCTTTCTACTGATGAGTGGCTTTTTCACACAAATGCGTCCAATTCGAGTAATGTCGGCACAATTTTCACTACGTAATTCTCTCTGCCAGAGAGAACTGGCTGCTGCAGTTTTTCGTGGATCTATAACGCACTTTCGTTTCATAATTTTGTCAACGTGTTCCGTACTTTTTCGCGGTCTACCACTTCGACTCTTGTCGCACAACGAATTCGTTAATTTATTTTTACGAATAATACGATTAGCCGTACTTTTTCCAACGGATAAAGTAGTTGCAATATCGCGAGAACTCTTTCCTTCTGAAGAAAGTTTCAACACGATTTTGCGGTGGTCAAAACTCGTGCGTTTCGCCATCGCGGCAGAAATGGTACTGATTTTTCATTGTCATGTGTGTTTTGAAACTAGTACGAAAGAAAATGCAAACAAACTGTGCGTTTGAAGCCGGGCGAAATAACGGCTACAAACGTCGTTCGAAACCCGCTCGACGCTGTACACAAATAATACGCCGTACAAAAAAAAATAATATATCACGCTATTATTCTTATCATGGCTCTCTAAAAAAATTGATATGATTAACGATGAGTTCAGGAATTTAATATTTTGTCATTTTACTAAAAAAAAATCGGGAGGCTCGAAAGTTTTGCACGCCACTGTATATATGCGTAAGAAAATAGCACAATGGTACAAATGAGACACACACATCTATATGCGTAAATAAAACGCATACCCAGGTATGAAATCAAAAGGCTGACGATGGAAACAAGCTTGTGCTAGCCTTGTTTCACCAAGCCTGAGTGAGACAGACCTGGCCCAGGTTTCATTGCATCGTTTGGAGCAGCCGGGAACCAAGACTGGCTGCTTAGCCTAAACTCAGGGTTATTTCAAGCTTTATTCAGCCGGTGAATTTTGAGGCTGATAAATCAAGGCTGGATGCAGGCTTGTTTCAGGTTGTGATAAAATAAAATAAGTTTAAAATAATATTTTTTCTGTACGGTTATGAAAAAAAAATTTAGCAATAAATTTGTCGGGTGCGAAGGCACGAAAAACGAAAGCGAAGGAGGCAGCTCAGAACATTTAAACATATGCTCTTATCGATATTTATGAGGTACACAAAAAAGTGTATACGAAAATAAAAGTACGAAATAAAATAAAGTATTGTTTTTAAAAATATTTTTTATATATATTTTGTAACAAATAATATAACAAATAATAAATATATATAATAAATCAAATGAATTCTTTACAAATTTATTAAATTTACCCCAATGTAGAATATAGAAAACTAAAAACAGGCCTCATATAGCCTCGGGAAGAGTTTGGGAAAAGCCTGGTCATAAATGCTCGTGAAGGCTTCATTAAGGCTCGTTTTGAGCCTTGTTGTTTCGTCGTTTCAGGCTTAGTACAGGCTTTTCTACCAGCCTTTGGTCAAGCCTGTGTGCAAAAGCCTGAAACCGCGTTATCATTCAGAGGTTCAGCTAAGCCTGAAATCAGGCTGGTGCTCAGCCTGAATTAAACAATGTGAGCCTTGTTTCAGAGCTTGGCGAGCCCTTTTTTCATCGTCAATTCCTACCTGGGTATGCGTAGAAAAATGGCACCACGATACAAATAGCACACACCGATATACGTAAAAAAATGACACAATTGTATAAATGGCACACATACCGTGTGTATGCGTATGTATAGGCGTAGTAAAACATACATGCGTAGAAAAATGGCACAGACACCTATGCGCGTAAAAAAAAACATGCGTAGAAAAATGACACACACACACACACACACACCTTTGTGCTTAACAAAATCGCACAAATAATATACACATCTTTATGCGTATAAAAACACATGCATAGAAAAATGGCAAAGTGATAAAAATGGCACCCGTACCTGTATGCATAGAAAAATGACACAATGGTACAAATGGCACCTACAAACACACACACACACACGCAAACACACACGCACAAACACCTATGAACGTATATATAAAACACATATATCCGTAGAAAAATGGCACTGTGGCACAAATGGCACACACACACACACACACACACACACACACACACACACATCTGCAAAGGAAATGGGAAAAATGGACACACACCTTCGATCCGTCGTGAGCGTTCGGTACCATTGTATCATTTTAACACAAACACACACACATACACACACACTCACACACACACAATATATGTATTTGCGTAGAAAAATGGAACAATGGTACTCATGGCAGACACACCTTCGATCCATGATAAATAATTCGCCTGGAGTATATATTTATAAATAGACACGCATACGATCCGTGATCGGTAATTCGCGCGTCGTTTCTTGATCCATCTGTCGGGTGGTTTCAAAAGCAAATTCAACGAATGATGGACTGACGACCAAGAAGTACACGCGCGGGACACTGCCGCGCAGTCTTTTGTTATTTATTGCGATCATGAATACGCGTGTGTGTGTGTTGAAGCGTGTACCAGATCCACGCGAAGTTGTAAATTATCTAACCGGTTGACTCGGGGCGATAAAAAAAAAGGACATAAAACGGATGGTCATACGGGCGTAAATATAGCGTGTTATCGCGAGAGAGCGTTCGAGGGGCTGAAATCGCAATGATGGGTTCGATTAGCAGCAGCGAGCGGGCACTTGAACTGACGAGATAATGGACCGATTGTGCGTCCCCCCTCCCCCACTCTCCGCCGCTTTATGAGGAAAGAGACGAGTCAACGAATCAGCGCCATAATAAAGAAGGAACGTTTGTCTACGGTGGCCAATCGCTGAACGAAAATTCACCGCGTTCAATCGAAGTACTTTCTCATTCCTTCGGGCATCTGTGACGCACGTGTGACGTCAATCGGAACCGCGAGGCAAGAACGAACGAACGAGAGAGAGAGAGAGGGGGAGAGAGAGAGAGAGAGAGAGAGAGAGAGAGAGAGAGAGAGAGAGAGACGTGCCATGTACGTGTGAAACTTTACGTGCAAATGTAACGTACGAGCTATACAAAAATACAGTCGAATTTTGAAAAGGAATATCCTCGCACATCATTTCAAGCACACACATTGTAATCGAAAGGACGGGCTGTTTATTCGCTTTCGTGTTTTTCACCTTATCCGCGAAGCTCTCAAGGTTGCGCGGTCCTCGTGTTTACGGTTTTTTCACGCGATATACAGGGTGTCTTGGAAGTGAAGGCCGATAATGCGAAGTTAGATCCGGGGAGGAATTCTAAGAGAAAAAGTCTCGAGACACTTTCGGATCGGATGAACACCTGACGAGGTATTCGGCGGCCAAGATAAACCAACGGGCAACGTGCGCGTGACGTTCGTGTGCTTGGAGGGATTTTTCTCGATTCAAGGCCTTAGGCCACAGCAACGGGTATAAAATCATGAGAAAATTCAACCATTTTTTTCGCATGAAAAAGTGATCACTCATAAAATTAATCACACATCTATTTAGTATGAATATCAAGCTGTTAGAAAATATATATTTTTTTCCGATGTACAAAATGGACTACTAATATTTTCTTTTATCTTTTTATTTAGGTGCTCCGCGGCGTGACATTTAGCATCCACAATTTTTTACGTAGAACAAAAAACAAAAATTCTCGTCAATCTACATTAGAATACCTAGAGAAGTACGTATGGAATTTAAAAATTTTTGTTTTATTCGAAAGTTGTAGGTATTTGAACTTAAGATATGAATTTTCAGTGGAAAATTTCGTTATAACTGCTCATAAACTGCTCATAAAATGAAAAGTTTTCGATTAATCAGAAATTCCGTACGCACTTCTCAGCGAAATGCAATTAGGATCATAACTTTTAAATATGAAGTAAATCGAGTGAAAATTGTCGAAGTTATTTGTCACGCTAATTGGAAAAAAGCTGTTTCGAGAAGTTTCGAGTAGTCGGCCATTTTGTACATCGAAAAAAAAATATATTTTTTCCAGCAGCTTGATATTCGTACTAAGTAGATGTGCAATTAATTTTATGAGTGAATCACTTTTTCATACGAAACAAAAAATGTTAAATTCGCACATGATTTTATACCCGTTACTGTGGCCTAAGGTCTTGGGGGTTAAGGCCACTGTAGCGGGAGAAAAAAATAAGTATATTTTGGGAACTTTTTTTAGCGGGACAGTGAAATAAATCAAAATTCTGAAAAAGGTCCTTTATTGTACATATCATAAACTGTATAAACTATTTTTTTCAAAGTAATATAAAACAAAATGGCGGCTGTACAGCTTTTCTTCGACGAAGCCGTTTTTCGTAGACGCGCGGCCGAACCAACGGCACCTGCAACTTTTACTTTACAGTGAATTAATTTTTTTTTCGATTATACATGTGAATAGCTACAGAAGTACGTAGGCTTTTTTATGTATCGATTTTTGCAAAAACATCGCGTTTTTCAAATAAAAGTTCGAAATTCTCAAAAAAATATCGTCCGAAAATAGTTTAGAAAAAAAAAACTATGTAATGTATCGCGAAAATCCTACGTACTTCTATGCAGAATGTAATTGTGAATATACAGTTAAAATTTCAAGTCAATTGGTCAAGATTTGTTCGAGTTATGAGTCCGGCCGACTTGAAAAATGTAGTTTCGAGAAAAACACGTTTAAAGTTTTCGGTACGGAAAAATCATTGATAAATTTTATATACCCTCAGTCAGCGATGCCTGCGCCATACAATTGGCCTTCCACATTAACGTCCTGCCTGAGCGGGACGTCATCGATTTTTTTAAATTTCGACAGTGGCCTTACCCCTTAAGGTAGTACGAACGCGCGCTCTTAATTTCTATAGATTTTGTTCAAATTTCAACCAGACATTGTTCATATCATTATGGATGTTTGAGTGAAATTTCAGAACAGTCGACTATTTACATTGAGAGACAATCGGTTTTAAAATTGCCACTTTTAACACTGCAGGGTCTGCATTGGAATTTAGAAAAAATAATTTTCCGTAAAAAAATATTTGTCCCCTTTAAGGGGTTACCCCCACTTGCGATTTTGAAAAAATCGATTTTTTTATTGCATTTTTTTGAAGTATAAGTATCCGGGCCCATACAGAAGTATATAGATGACTCTATGTAAGTTTACAAAAAAAATATTTTCTTCGTGTAAACTGAAATTGAAACTTTAAACGCGTCTTTCTCAAAATGGCATTTCTGAAGTCGGTGACCAAGATTACTCGAACACTAATGAACCGATCTTCTTGAAATTTTTCAGGCTTATTTAATACATAAAAATGTAGTCTTTAATCGTTCGATTTTTTTTTTCGAAAAAAATGGCCGTTTTATAGCCAAAAAACGGCCGTTTTTTTTTTCGTTAAAATCGAACCATTAACTTCGACTGTCCGCCATTTTGTGAAAAATGAATATTTTTTAAAATCCTTCGATTAAAGACTAGTTTATACTTATATTTGACTAAATCCATCCGAATTTTTTTTTCAGATGATCCACTTCGCCGCAATGTTGGTCACCGCAAACCGTGTATATAAAAACATTATTTCATTGACGGCCATTTGCCACTAAACAATGTAATATTTTTCAATAAAAAAATTACTGAAAGTTCTTCAAGATGTGTTCTTTAAGATGGTATATTGATCGATTAAAAAAGTTTTGTAGTTTTCTTTTAAAAAATTCATGAAAAAGGCCTTTTTTGCGCTACAAGTGGGGGTAACGCCTTAATAAGAAGACATATGGCAACACCGCATCGTTCCATGTATCCAATGACGTGAGAACGCGCGGCACATTCAAAATAATACTGCAACACAAATTTTTAATCGAATTTTCAATCGAACAAAGTTTCAAATTAGTTATGAATGAACGAACGCTTTTATTTGTTAATGAAGATAACATAATCAATATCAAATATTAATATTTATAATGCAAATATTTTTTTATGATAAAACTTTTTAACTTTAGGAACCCGATGACTTTTTTTTTCTCGAATTATCGAACAATACTGTTCTGCGGTGTTGCCATATGTCTTCTTATTATAGGGGAGAAATATTTTTTACGAAGAATTATTCTGTCTTTACTGAACGTTTTTAGCAAAATTGAACAGTAAAGGCAATCCAAACGTTTTTCACTCTTTCCCTAACTAGTTTGCTATTTAAACATAATTTTTTTTCAAAATTTATAAACACAATAGATCCGTACGACGAATGATGTGATCTTACTTTTTTGCCAATGCAGACCCTGCAGTGTTGAAAGTTGCAATTTTAAACCCATTATCTCCCAATCTATATAGTCGACGGTTCTGAAATTTCACTCAAACATGCATAATGATATGAACAATGTATAGTTAAAATTTGAACAAAATCTATAGAAATCGATAGCGCGCGCTCGTTCTATCTTAAGGGAGACTTTGTCCTTGAAATTTTCAAAAAATCAATTTGAGCTCAACATGAGCAGCTAGAAGAAGAGGAGGGATGCCTCTATGGACCAGGCATTGCCGATTTGCGGTAATTATAAACACATTTGTGTAAACACATTACAAAACTTTAAACGCGTTTTTCTCGAAAACACGTTTTTAAAAATAGCTGACATTCTCCTCACCGCTGTAATTAACATATCGACCTGAAATTTGGAGAGCATACTCAGAAAATATGTCTTCACGGAATGACGGATCGTTTTTTCGATCGATACATTTTTGCATTTATTATTTATCTTTTTATGCGAAAAAAAACGCGAAAATTCGATTTTTTTTAATTGCCGCCATTTTCCGAAATTTGTACTAAACGAAAAACCCATCCGTCATTCCATGACCAAAGGGTCACAGATTGATAATATGCTTTGAATTTGTGTTTCAGATCAACAAAGAGGGGGCAGTGATGTCAGCCGTTTACCTCCCGCGATTTGAGGACCTGTTTTCGCGGAGCTGCAACGGCCGCCATTTTGGTTTTTTTTTTCAAAAAATTTTTTTTTTAACGTTCTGTATATCATGAATAAAAGCAAGAAAAAAACCGCACTCAAAAAGCTTTACTCGTTTCCTTTAAATAAAATAAAATGTAAACACCTGAAATATGGCACTCCAAGAACAAAGTCTCTGTTAGAGGTTGGAGCGGTCCAGTTGAGTCAAATGACGACCTAGAATATTTGTTTTCAATGAACCTCAGAAAATGGATACGAGGTATAGATTCATTCTGTAGATGCTAATTTTTCATAAAATGCATAATTAAAGAGCAAAATCATGCATTTTTATATTTTTATTACGTGAATGAGAAAAACTTTTGTGTTACTACCAACTTCAAAAAGTATAACATTATCGATGATTATTATGGAAAAACTCCGTCAGTGAATGTTTTATATAGGGTGTCTCAAAATGACCTGACATTTAAATTTATTAATAAAACGTATTACTTATTTGAAAAGTACGAATATTTTTATTTCAATATAAGGTACAAACATAGACCAATTTCATTAATGATGCGTCCAATTGCTTCCTTGAGCTCCGGAATGGTCTGTGGATCATTGGCATACACTTTTCCTTTCAGAAAAGCCCAAAGAAAAAAGTCCACTGGCGTCAAATCGCACGATCTTGGTGGCAATTTCACATCGCCTCGGCGCGAGATAATACGACCATGAAACTTCGTCTGCAATAACTGCATTGTTTTGCCCGCAGTGTTGCAAGTTGCGCCATCTTGTTGAAAGAATATGTCTCCCAAGTCCACACCGTTTATGCCATTTATCGGATATTGTGTTCCACACATAACCTCCATGATTGTATCTCATATTAAGGGGCTATACCAGTGTGAACGCTAAAAATTTGGGTGGTTTTCGGGAATTTTTTGGATGAAAAGTACTCAAGTAAATGTTTCGGAAAATTGAGAATATATTTGGCTATATTTGACCTATATTACATAATTTTTTCATAGAAAAATATTGAGATCCAAGCGACTTATGCGCTGCCTTCGGAGGCGCCAAAAAAAAGTTCCTCCACTGCTGACATGGTTCCGGCCGATTGAGTAGCTGAAACCGAAAAAGGAAAAAATGTCGTTGAACTGGAAGGTATTTCCTGTACAATGACGTAGGATTTTCGAAAAATATCGAAATCTAACAAAATGGCGTAGTTATGAAAAAAAGTCTGTTTTCTTACCTATAAAATGGTCGTTTTTTTCAATACCAAATCGTCAATTTTCATCCAATCAAAAATATCCTACGTCATTGTAGAGTAAATATATTCAAGAGTACTCAGTTCAAATTTCAAGTCAATCGGATAATTGCTCTTTGAGTTACAATGTCAGCAAATTTGAAAAATCTCATTTCGAGAAAAATGCGTTCAAAGATTTAACTATCGATTTTTGCAAGATAAAATGATATAAATGATAATGATATTCTTGAAAGTATAAACTGTCGCAAAAGGCAAAAAAAAGTAGATTTCTTGAAAGTGTCACACTGGTATAGCCCCTTAAACTATATTTTATCTCTGGTGTTTTATGTTGAAAAATTTCACAAAATTCGTAAAGATTTCGTATAGTCTAGGCAATAAAGAAATATATATATATTTTTTAATCTTTGATTATGGCTAACGATCCAACCTCCTTAATTTTAAAACTTCGACGAAAACTCTGGGACATTTATAATCGGCGGAAAATTTCCTATCGAATAGACCATCGAAAAAGTGCAAAAGACGCAAAAAATTTTTCGACCCTTCTGGCCACTTTTTTAAGATCGCCAAAATCCGGAAATTGAACAATGACTGAAAAAGTGGCAAGGGGGGTATGGGAAAATTCGCGAAAAGCGATGTTCCGGCTTTGAAATTCTGCCAAAACTCGAAAAATCATCGGAGGTCGATGAATTAAAGGGCATTTTAAAAAGCATACGGTTACTATAAGAATGTGCATAGAGGGTTTTAAATTAAAAATTAACGAGTTTAGAGCATAGAGGGTTTAAAATAAAAAATTAAGAGTTTAAAATTAAAACGAACAAGAAAAATGCGCGGTGATTCAGTAAAGACACTTTTGTTTGGCCGAGCTGCTAATTAAATTTGGATTTTCAATATTTTTTTCATCAGTCCCTATCGATGTATTTTTATCCTCTGAGCACGAATTCACCATTACTCCGGAACCTTCAATTTTTATTTAAAAGTCGTAAAAAGTGGGTAAAAACACATTTTTCGCGTTTAGCTGGTAGAATTTTGAGCTTTCGACCAAAACTCGGTAATATTCGTAGTCGTCGACAAATTTACCGTTAGATAGACCTTTCAAACGGTTTAAAAGTCGAATTTTCCCTTCCTGGGTCTTTTAGCCACTTTTCTGGAATTGCAAAAGTCACGAAATTTCAAACAGCCGTAGCGTCAGTTCCATTCGAGTTATATGAACTTAATGCGCGGTTCTGTAAAGGTATACTTAGAGTATAGATATACTTAAAGTTCCGACTTTGGAATTTCGCCATGAGTCGAAAAATCTTCGGAGCTCAATAAATCAAACGGCATTTTGAAGCGCCGAGATAACGAAGAAAATATGTGGAGAGCGTAGTTTAAAATCGAAACGGAAAAAAAATGAAAGAAGATTGAGCGAAGTCACCCATTTCTGGCCGATATACGAAAAAAATAGAAAAAAGTTCAAAAAAATGAAAATTAATTTTTTTTTCAAAGTCCCTATCGATGTATCTTCACCCCCGGAACCGGATTCACAATTAATTTCCCCCCAAAACCCAAAATTCTACGAAAAATCGTCGAATGCGCATAAAAACACGTTTTTCGTTTCTAGCCACCGTAATTTTGAGTTTCCGAAAAAAACTCCGCGATTTTCGTAATCAGCGGAAAACTTGCCATGGGATGGGTTGTCTAAAACGGAGTAAAAGTAAAAATAAAATTTCGGCTGTTTCGGCCTCTGTCATACGATCGCAAAGAAGCAGCCACAAAGTATCGCGTGACAAAAATCACGCGACAAACTACACAATGTATCGTTACGTTTGCACGACTATTTTCTACGACCGTGTTTTTTCCGGGTGTGGAACCGATAGATTAATTAATTTAAAATAATTAATTTATCAGTTCCACACCCGTAAAAAAACACGGTCGTAGAAAATAGTCGTGCAAATGTAACGATAAAGCTCTCGTGCGTAAGTTGACGCGCCCAACGAGATAATGAATATTCTTAATGAATTTTTTTTATCGATATAAATTGTGATCAATGTACACGTCCATATGTGCAGAGGCACGCGTCGAGTATTAGGGCGAAGAGGGAGTGGTGGGGATGCGCGCGGGGCGCTGCGCGTTGGGGCGCGCCACGAGTGAGATGACCTCTCTTGACGATCGCGAGCAAACACAGGTGTCGAATATTATTATTTGACGCGTTATTCATCGTTAGCGCGTTCATCGCGATTGATTCGATGATCTAATCTCCCCATGCGTAATCTTCGCAATCACTCGAGCTTAATGAGCTGCCAACGCTTTTATAAATAGTTACGTCTGGTTGCGTACACTTGAGGCTCAATGGGGCCAGTGATCACCAGGATTTTGTATCGCAACGTTGCGGCGTTTCTCACGTAATAAAGGGATTTTTCCCGACGGATCTTTAAAATTGAGGCTCGTATAGCGAATAATCGACTGAAGAAAAAAAATGCTGTAGCCAATGAAAAGTAGCCCATTGATCATTTCGCGAACAGCTCCGTGTACGCTGTGTTTGCGCGATTATTCGTAACTGGCTAAGCGTGAATAATCGCTGCTCTTCTGGCGCGGCTTTTGCTCGTACAAATATACGACTATCGAGTGTATTGCGGAATAACGCGAGTACGGCAAGTGCGAAATGTGTACAGAGTCGAAGAGGCGCACACGGGGCGCGAAACCCTCACGACTTTTCTCGCGTAAACATTTGCTCTCTATCGCAACTAGTATTATTATTAGTATCTTTGTTATTACGGTAATATTGACTAGAAAAAACGTAAACACAGTTTTAGTGAGGAACTGACAACGGTGGCGTTGTGGTACAACGGAAGCGCGCGGCGCGCACGTCGGTGATGGAACGCGCCCGTGACGCCTCACACGTACGGCGGGTGCACGACTGCGAGCGCTTGTCAGTTGTAGCGGCGGCTTCGTCGAGGCACGTCGCAGCTAAGTTATCGCGTGAACGCAATTTACAAAAACACGAGGAATTCGCGCGCGATACTATTCATTGATGAAATACGAAGACCGAAGGAGAAAAAAAACAAAAAAAAAGAGGACAAGAGTCCATTAGCGACAGTGCGTGAACAACTGTGCGTGAAGTGTTTTTTTTTTGTTCCAGAGCAGTGAGAAGCGACGAGTGAAGTGAATAAGTGAGAGCGTTAGGGAGAAAAGGGTCGAGGAGAGTTAGGAACGGAAGTGAAAGGGCTCCGAATGTCAGTTCACGGTGAAAACGACGACTCGTCGAGATTGTCAATCGCGAGGAAAACTCGTTTGAGGAATCGCCGGCGCGCTCTCAAGTGACACACATACCTGCGTCCTAATCCGTCCCTGCGCTTACCCCCCTTATCGTCCTTACGCCCGGTTCGCGGTCAAGATGGCAGCTAAATTTGAAATCGTACGGCAACAATGAAGTCGACCGAAGTGACGTTGGAATTGCGCGAAAGTCGGGACGTCGACGTGATTCTTGCGAGCGAGGAGTTTACCGGTGATACTATGATGCCGGTGCCCGAGAGAAATTTCAGCAAAAGTCCCCAGATGAGCGACGAGGGCATCGAACCCGACAGCCACGGAAGAAAACTCGCCGTCATGAGATCCTGGAGCCTCGAGTCCGCAACTCGAGCTGACGACGATCCCACGAGGGAGGAACTCATCTGGGAGAGAAAAACGACGAAGCACAGGGTCACGAGATGCTGCAGCTCGGACAGCGCCGTGCTCAGCGACGAGGAACAGGTCAAAGGTACGTTGGTTTAGGCTTTGCGTGTTTGGGATTTTTTTCTTTTCCCTTTCCAATGTTTCTTCGTATTGGGTGAAGGTAGTTATAATAGTCAATTTCCTTTAGCTCGGTAGTCGGGCCGCAAACCGGCGCCTAAACGGTCACCCATCCGAGTACTGGCTAGGGCCAATACTCGGATGGGTGACCGGTTACGTATATGGACGGAAAATAAATTACAGTAGGTAACGCACAATGGGAGGATGAGTGAACGGTCACCCATCCGAGTACTGGCTAGGGTCAATACTCGGATGGGTGACCGGTTATGTATATGGACGGAAAATAAATTACAGTAGGTGGAGGATGAGTGAACGGTCACCCATCCGAGTACTGGCTAGAACCAATACTCGGATGGGTGACCGGTTATATATATGTAAAAATGAAAATATATGCCAGTGGTCGGTGTGCAATCGGAACACGAGTGGGCGGTCACCCATCCGAGTACTGGGTCAGGCCAATACTCGGATGGGTGACCGTTTCTAGGTGTGCGTGTATATATATGTAAATTAAAATTGACAGTAGGTGATACATGATCAGTGCAATGCTGGATGGTCACCGATCCAAGTATTGGCCTGAGTGTAAACTACTGTTGATAATTTTCTTTCATATTCACCAAAATTTTTTTCTCCAATGTTTATTTTTCAGACTTGCCAATTTGTCAATTTCTTTTAGATCTCCAATGACCACCCCCATCGAATGTCATCCCCCCAAATTTTTGGAATTCCACGTGTCGAGCTTTCCGACCCAATCTTTCCACCGATAGCCATTATGCCGAAATCTACCCTCACTCCCAACAGATCAAACTCATGGAAGTAGCGTACTCATGATGATTTATAATTTTTTCTAGGCTGGGAGAGTCTCTTAATTTACAATGGTGTCGATCACGACGAAACCTGCGAGGGCAAACCCCGTTATTGGAGAACGCCGAGCGTTGTGGTCAGCGACTATTCCGATCATTCATACGTAGACGAGAAATACGAGAGGAGCGATCCCGAGCTCGAAAAGTCGGAGGGCATAGCCAGCGGGACGAACAGCAGAGCGAGCAGCTGCTCCTGTCTGGATTGCGACGACGCCAGAGAATTTGACGATCTCGCGAATTCGCGGGACAATCGTTTGCTCACCGTTTGCGGACGCAGACGGCACTCCGACTCATGTTGCGCCTGCCTAGCCAGCAACGCCGACATCCCCAATGGGTAAGAAAACGCACGTGCGACTTGTGTCCCTGACACGTAGGATCATTCCGAGGCGTTTCGACCTTCTCGTTGCGTCACTGAAGAGTGGCGGGCGTTGAATTCTGATGAGGAATGGTGGGAGCACTCAGGTTTGGGGAAAATTTGGAATTTTTTCGTGGTTGAAAGAAATTCGGGGGATGCTTCGACTTGTTTGAATTTTCAGATGGAGGAATGAAGTTCTTTAAGGCCTTAGGCCACAGTAACGGGTATACAATCATGTGCGAATTTAACAATTTTTTTTCGTATAAAAAAGTGATGGACTCATAAAATTAATTACACATCTATTTCGTATGCATATTGAGGTGTTAGAATTTTTTTTTTCGATTTACAAAATGGGCGAATGCTAATATTTTCTTTTGTTATATTTTTTTAGGCGCTCGGCGGCGTGACATTGAGCATCCACAATTTTTTACCTAGAAGAAAAACAAAAATTCTCGTCAATCTACATTAGAATACCTAGAGAAGTACGTACGGAATTAAAAAAATATTGTTTTATTCAAAACTTGTAGGTATTTGAACTTAAGAAATGAATTTTCAGTGAAAAATTTCGTTATAACTGCTCATAAAATGAAAAGTTTTCGATTAATCAGAAATTCCGTATGTACTTCTCTGCGAAATGCTATTAGGAATATAACTTTTAAATTTGAAGTAAATCGAGTGAAAATTGTTGAAGTTATTTGTCACGCCAATTGGAAAAAAGGTGTTTCGAGAAGTTTCGAGTAGTCGGCCATTTTGTACATCGAAAAAAAAATATATATTTTCTAACAGCTTGATATTCATACTAAACAGATGTGTAATTAATTTTATGAGTGAATCACTTTTTCATACGAAAAAAATGGTTAAACTCGCACATGATTACCCGTTACTGTGGCCTAAGGCCTTAAACGAATAGGGCATGGGAATTTAAATTAATTAATCTAAAAATTTCTCAGTTACGATCATTTATATTAATAGAATTTCTATTAATTTTATCAAGTTTGAAAAAAATCACAGATCGATGAAGAATTTTCGAAAATAGTGGAGAATTTTTAAGAACAATGTGCAATTTTTGTACTTTAACGTGGAATTTTCAGAAATTAGAGTCGAATATGTAGCGTCAGAGTGATATTCTTGGAGGGCGCAGCGGAATTTACAGAACTAGAATGGAATATTGGCACAAGAGTACAATTTTTAAACGAGACGAAACGATTTTTTAGGATCGAAACAGAATTTTATGGCTTCAGAATATAATTTTCGGAATGTTGGAAACAATTGGTAAAATTGGAGCGGGATCTTTAGAGTTAGAGTAGAATTTTTTAGACTGAGAATAAAAATTTTTAGGATTAGAGTACAATTTTTTAGGTTGAGAGTCGAATGTTTTGGATTATAGCACAATTTTTCAGGTTGCGAATAGAATTTTTAGGATGAGAGTCGAAATATTTAGATAAAGAATAGAGGTTTTTAAAATCAGAGCAGATTTTTTAGAACTTTTTCACATTTTTTAGGACGGTGAATAAGTTTTCGTTCTTTTCCAACAGATGGCGTTACCAGAACTGCGTGTTTACTTTAAAATAGTAAAACATTTATAAAAAAGTACGATAAGCAAGCTTGAAATTCAGTGTATATCATTTCGCAGCCGTGTAAAAAACTTTTTTCCTTCATAGTGTTGAACATTTCAAATTTCGTGCCAAAGAAGAGTATTTGCGGGGAATTTTACTGTAAAATAGCTGAACTGGCAGAATCATTAGGAGTTGATCACACAACAGTTTCGCAACGTTTGAACCCATTAGGAGTGATTTTTTTTAACAACGCATTAATTTTCACGAAAGAACAGCGATAACTTATTCAACATCCCAATGTTCTTATAAGAACTAGAGCCCAATTTTCATAATCCGAGCATAAAAAGTTCAAATTAAAGTCGAATTTTAATTGGACGTGTTGAATTTATTCGAATAAAAGTAAAAATGGGATAAACTTCCGAAAAGCTGTTACATCCAATTTGGCTGAAATTTTGCACAGATGTTCTATTTAATATATAGACATCCCGCAAAGGGATTTTTCGCGCATTCCAATAGTTCACAAGAAATCAAGTTTTAAAGTTTACTTTTTCAGCACGCACGAGTATATCTATATCGCTCGCCACGGCCGATCGACATCCCCACTCCTCTGACTTTACTGGCGGCTAGCGTGCCGCGCTTACCCTTGCAAGTATATCTATACTACAGGTGTAACCCAAACAAACCCAAACCAAAAAAACCAAACAAATTCGATATCTCGTAAACTTTTGGAATGCGCGAAAAATCCCTTTAAAAGATGTCTTTATATATTAAATGGAACATCTGTGCAAAATTTCAGCCAAATCGGGTGTAACAGCTTTTCGGAAGTCCACCCTAAAAATGTTATAATTCGATTAGAAGTGCTTAGCCTTAGAGTAATTAGAGAATTAACATTACCCTCACACTTAAATTTGATTTTTTTAAATTAAAGCAGCATTTCTAGAACAAGGGTACGGAAGAAAGTAAACGCACATTCACATGTTTTCGGTGAGTGAGCCAAAGTTTCACTTTACGAGCGATCCGAAAGATTGAGGAAGCAACGTGCAAGTTTTCTCAACTCGAATTTTTCCGTCGAACGAAGACTGGCCTCTCATGAGAAATGTTTTTACAGTGGATCGAGGGACCCGGCAAGCAGGCGGAACTCTTGCCTCGGTTCTCCCACGTCGTATCGTTACAAGCAGCCCGACGAAAGTGCCCCGGCTTATTATCAAAGCGCGGAACAACGAACGACAGCCACGAACGCGCCTACAACGAGGGGAAGAAGAAGCGACAACGGCAAAAGGAGCATCGAACTTCTGGACATTCCACCGTTCCGAAAGATATCCGATTGCTCGACGAACTCGAGTCTGAGCGGCGACGATTTCGAGGTGACCGAACTTCAGCCGCTGAAACGAGCGCAGGTCAGTGGTGTTTATCATCATAGCGAAAACTCGAGCAATCACCTCGAGGCGTTTTGAAAATTGAGCCGAGAGCAAGGCTGCGACTTTACCGACGAGCGAAATGGAAGTACGCGGCTCTGCTCCGTCGGTATTTATCGACGTAACGCATGTGTTCCCCGCTGGATGGCATCGCGAGCGCGGCACGCTGGCGGCGTGCACGTCTATAGGGAACTCGCAAATTTGATAGAGGGCAGGTCGAAACACGTAGCGCCTCTTTCTTTCTCAAACCAAAGCTTTTGTGTTACGCGTTTGAGGCACGGTCTTACATACAGGTCTGACAACGGCGGTAGTGGGGGTAGACACCCTTAGCGGTTTTGTTTTTTATTCCGATTTCTGCCGCTTGGTGCGTGACGACAAGGGGAAGTAGTGGTGCGACGAAGAGAGAAATAGCTCTTCTGTCCTTTTCCCTCCTGAACGCAACGCGTGCGCCGTTTGCCCTAACTTAATTTACCGTACTGTCGTGTAAACTGCATAATATACGAAACCAATAAAAAAAATGTGTTGATTAAAAAAAAGATGACTACTGTCATCGAAAAAAAACTGAAAACTTTTTGAATACATTAATTCATACCAGCACATATTACGACCATTTACATCCTTTTTTCTCCAATGTCTCACAATACATCGTTCTTCGAAATGTTTTTCGCACACGTACTGAGACTCTTTCAGTCCCGGAATAGCATCGAGCCATTTTTTGTATCGTTCGACGTTTCTGGGCACGCGAAACACGGAGCATTTCTGCTTACAATTTTTGTACCCCGTTTTACAATTGCGAACCGCGCAACCCTTAGTCATTTTGCATTTTTTTCGCAAACTCTATCAATAAAAATTCACACTTATGCGTAAAAACACGATAAAAAATGTATCACGGTAAATCGCGTAGAATCTTCTGGTATATGGTCGCAAATAAAGGTTACTTCGACAATCGCGCCACAAAAACATACGTAAACACCTTGGGCCCATTCGCCGGTAAGAGGCAAGAGGGAAACTACTTCCCCTTGCTAGTAGCGACGCGTAGCGGCACCTAGTGATTCGGAAAGTGAAGCCGATAAGCGTGCCTACCCCCACCACGAAAATGTTGCTTCGTTGCAAGACCTGTATGTACGACCGTGGTTTGAGGTAGTTCTGTAGTTTTGGTAAAATCTTGGGAATTGGCTGAAATCTAAGCATGGTGTAGATATGACCTTCTTGAACTGATGCCCAAAAATTCAATTCGATTCACCGTTTAGTTCATGAGATAATTTCAATTGAATACGGGTATTTTTGTACGCGATCCCTATACCTAACACCTAAACCGATAGGAGTTTGCTCGCATTTCTCGATATAGGTTCTAAACGGATCTTGGGATTTCAAAATAAAAACACACATGTACGCAGTACTATTGTGGAATTGATTTTAAAAAAATGACAAACTTTGACCGTTTAGTTTCGGAGATATCGACTTATGAAAAGTGGTAATTTTATTCCACACCGAACTCGGGCCCAAGCATCTGTAACGGAATGGCAACAATGTACGCTGCAGCCAGCTGATCGGCGCGTGGTCTGGGAACTCGAAGCGTATTTTTTTCCCGAGTTCTAGTAATTCTGAGACGGATGTGAAATAAATTTATTCTGCAAACAAATTTAATTTGTTCAATTTATGCATGTATTTATGCATGTATTTGTCTTTGTTACAGCGAATACAATTTAAACTGTCGGCAAGATGTTGTAAATCCACGATCCGACGTCCTTCGACAGCGAATTTTTGTTGCTGATCGTTGAGGTTATGGTTATTCTCACCGCGTTTAGCCGCATTTGCTTGACACATGGCTGCCACAGCTTTCAGTCTTTTAGCAAGCGCCTTTTTTCTTGTAAACTTTCCTTTGTATCGCATTTCGGTTGACATTTTCACGCTTTTTTTAATTTATATAAAATATTTCGCGAAAGACGGATCGTAGGAAGCTCAACGCTATGACTGCAGGAAAATCGCGCTGTTGCCACGATTACAGCGCCGCTCTCTATACGAGTGTGAGACCGATCTATGCATGAGGTGCGAATGTGTGGGACATATAGAGGGTATAAGCTCTGTCCAAAATTTACAACCAACAGTATCAACTCCTGTATCTGGCCTCCGTGTCACCGATGCAGAGGAGACAAAAGATTTACTGCAAAGAAAGTTAACATAACCTCTAGAGTTGTCGCACAATCGAATTGCTCATCTGCCACTGTATATGTATAACCCAAATGCTGGAAATCAATTCAAAACATTCTAATCTTAATACATGGTTACTACTTTTCTGAAAGATATTAAAATAACTCTAAATAATTTCTCATAAACGTTTTTTGGATAGCTGTACAATACCGTTCAACTTGATGGAAAATTCGAAAATACAGCAAAATTGTAACTTTGTCTGTTATTAGAAAATAACTTGCACTTTCAATGCTTCGATTAGTTTACACCTGCAAAAGCTTTCAAATTTGACCACTAGAGGCGCACCAGTCGAGTTGCACGTCCCCTAACGCCTCTTGGATATCTGTAGTGGCGCCGCTTGGTGGCAGATTCAGACAATTCGTGGACGTTCAACTGCGGTACCAGTGGGCTTTCCGTATCAATTTCATTGAAAAGCGCTGTGTGAAATAAATAATAAATGGGTGGTACGAGGTATTGTTGTGTTGTGGGGTGCAAAAATGCCCAATCTCGAAATCAGGCATTGACTTTTTATTCGTTTCCGAGACGAAATTGGGAAATCAACAACAGAAATTAGTGGATACAAGCTGTCAGAAGAATATATCGTACGATCTGGGTTCACCTGTAAAAAAATCACTTCCTATTCGAAAGAAAATATAAAGATCGAGAAAGCACACGCAAAAAATGTACACAAGCATGTAAACACAAAGAGAAATTGCAAATAAAAATAGTGCCCAATATTGATGATAGTGTTAACGGTATGAGATGTTTTCAGGAATACGTGTACTAAAGCCAGCACAAATAAAAATGGAAACAAACGTGCAGAATGTCAATCATGTTTAATTTAAAATCTTGCATCAACATTTTTAAAGAACCACGTGCCTATTATTTTTTATTTCATTTTTTTCTTCTATGATAAAAATATTATTAACTCAACATTTCATGCTCATTTTCAACGATTAAATAGTATTCACCAATAATATATTATTCATTTAACATTCCATACTGATCCTTAATAATGAACGAAAATCCGCCATTTGGTAATGCGGTTATATACTGAAATAAAAATTACGATTTCATAAATCCAATTTCAATGACCAATATACTTATTGCTTCATTATTGATATTTCTTTGATAAGGAGATACACCTTCATTTTCCATTTATTTTACATGTATGGTTGAGAAGTTGCTGAAAAAAAATTCCATTATTATTCAACTACTAATTGATCACATAATTAATGCATACCTCTACTTTTACGTCGTACGGTATATTATTCACTTTAGTCTCTGGTATTACATTCCCACGGATAATTCGATCTCCATTAGCTGTATCGTGAATTACGACGACCTTCTGAACGTGGTGACTTTGAAATAGTTTATGCCCTATACATTTTTAACTAATTGATCATGATACGATAATCCTAAAAATAAATACGTAGTAGAAATTACAGTGAATTTGACAGAATATTTCATGTTTCGTGTATTTAATTACCTTTAGACACAGATTTTCCGCGAAAAAGAATCTCCATAAACATTCTAGAAGCCACACTTGTTAAGTGTGGCTCACAATCGCACCTTAACAATGTGGTATTGCACCAAATAAATAAATAATGCAAAACGTGCAGTGATTTGTATGCGAATCAAATGTGTACTGTTCTGTGAAGAACGACCACGAGTTGCCGCCGTTAGCCGGCAGACGGCGTTGCCGTCGCTTCGCCACGCATCCAAGATGCGTATAGCGTATCTTCTGCGCGAGTGACGCGCGCATTCGTCGCAATTATCAACCATAACTCGCCCGTTAGTTTCCGCCATTTTTCTCAACTATTTCTTCACGGAACGCGACGCTTCGGGAGTCAAAATGCGTGTTTCGAGTGTCGTTAGGTCGAGTGACTCTTCGATTTGCAACCAGCTCGCACGATGTATCGTTTTTGTACCTTTCCCGCGCTGAAGTAATCGGTCATTTTTTCTTCTTCAACGACAATTTACCAGCGAAATCGTGTGCTATTTCACCTGGAAAAATGCATCGATCGGAGAAGTACACTGGCGTCGCATGGAAGATCGCCGAGTCCGCGATCCGACGCGTCAAGAACCGTCCTGCCGCTTTCGGAGCTGGTCCCTTTGCAATCTCGCGATCCCAATCGACGCGTAGAGCGAACGCGCGCGGCGTTGATGGGAACGAACTGCGCGGCCGATCCAACGCAATCTCGCGATGCGTTGATGGCTCGGTAAATCGCCCTCTCGCGGCTCTGTGTGGACGCGTCGAGCACCTATTCAATACCGTGGTGTTTGCCGCGTGCGTGGGCTCCTCGCAAATCATGATTGAGCCTCGTAGCGAGCTCTTTGGCGAATCCCACAATGACTTTGGACACGATCTTCATGTGTAGATTCTCGCCTGCGTCAGAGTTTTGGTCTCTCTCTCGTGCCAGTTTTCGCGTTAAATATCGAAAGGTGCCAATTTTCGTGGCGAAAATCGAAACTCGCTAGTTTTCGTGTCGGAAGCCGAAACATGCTAGTTTTCACGGTGATATCAAACGTGTTCGTTTTTGTAAGAATTCTGAAACATGCTACTTTTCGTAGGCAGCGTCGATGTATACATAAACATAATTTATAATATTGTCAGTAGTAACAATAATCGACAAATCATTTTTTTTCGGGTATCCGTCGAGTGTTGAGACAGTCTATCATTATTGTAGAGATAATACTTTTGACGGCAACTTCATTACAAGGCCCAAAATAACAATAATAATAGTAGCACAATGATGATGATAAGAATGATAACAACAATATTAGCATGATGATGGCCATCATCAGCATAATAATAATAATGATAACAATAACAACAACAATAACAATAGTATGTTTTGTCTTTTTTATCCTATAACGAAGATCACTTGAGTGCCCGTCTTCGATTTTGTTCAAACTCATACATGTCATAAGCATTGAAAACTATCATACACGTATTTTTTCCTCTTAGGCGGAAAAAACTGTTTTAAGGGGGTAAACTACCCCTGAAAGAAAGACGCGTCGAGGGATGATTTTGCACTTTCACCCACAAGCATTCCATCGATCCGAATGAAACAAAAACCAAAATTCTCTTAATGTAAAGCGATAACAAATCTACTATAGAAGTAATGAAAAAATATCAAATTAAGGGGTGACACGCTTTTCTGTGAGAGGTCACTTTCCCATTTAAAAAAATACGTGTCGAATAGTTTTGAACGCTTTATCACACATAAGAGTTTCAAATAAATCGACGGCGGACACTTAATTAATGTTTCTTGGTAGATTCCATTGTACAGGGTTTCTCCCTCATTACCTTCTCGCCATATAACACTTTATTTTTTATTTTTCAGGTTATAACGGTATAGCAACAACATTAATAATAATGATGAGAATAATGTCACAATAATAATAATAATAGCAATAATAGCATATTAATAACAATAGCAATAATATCATATAATGATGATAATGTGAATGACGATGATCGTAATTATTATTGTCAAAGTTAATATTATTTGACAGCCAATAATAATAGAGATAATGATGATAATAATAATATTAATAGCCTTTCTTTTCATTGTAGTCATTGTTATTATCATTCATATCAATTTTGCAAGTTCGAATGGCAAGATAATAATATTGATTTACCACAATCAATATTATTATCTTGCCATTCGAACGACCATTACACCCTCTGAAGCCGACATTTCTCTTCGTCGCATTCGAGTGCCCAAAATGTATGCGCATCATTGACATACATCATCAATATACGATAAAGCGAATATCAATTGAAAAATAATATTGATTCAGCATTATCATGCGTACGCGATGCGTCAAGAATGATAATTTCATTTTTATCTTCATTCTATCCTATTTTATCGTCATTTTTCGTACGATAATCTTATTTCAACCGTGTAGAAAGTAACATTTATTCAGCACAATGATTTTTTTACCTAAATCGATAAAGAATTTCTATTCACTAAAGTAGGCTAATTATAAATGATGACTATGAAAGAAGATTGATGAAATAAAATAAAAAATTGATTGAATAAAATAAGAAATGATTTTTACGTCAAATCCAAAACGCTTCGAATCTCTACCCCCCCCCCCCCCCCGCTCCGTCTCTGAAAAAAAGTTCAGTCATTGCCCGAGCGCTCGGCGATCGAGACGATAAAAATGCCTCGAGTAACACGAGCGCACACGTTAGGAAGAAAAGGGAAAACATGCGAAAGAGCAAAAGTAGTAGCCGAGTTTTAAAAAACCGGGAGAGCGCGGAACGTATACGCGCGTTGTTTTTTTAATCAGGCGAGGAAGAATTGCCGACGCTGCCGGTGAGCCGGTTCGACACGTGTGTCGGATACGCAATAAGTACACGGGGGCCTCGAAGCCGCAAGGAGTGGGGGCCTGAGGGCAGCGGTAAATATCCCGAGCGAGTTTCTTAAGTAATGAACGTCCGGGGCGCGCGTGGAGAAAAGAACGGAGTTACTCGGCGAAGTTGCGGGATCAGTCACTCATTCACTGTCTTTGCGGTATAGCGCGATTTGTCACTGTGTATGTGTGTGTGCGTATCTCTCTTTCTCCCTCTCTCTCTCTCTCTCTCTCTCTCTCTCTCTCTCTCTCTCTCTCTCTCTCTCTCTCTCTCTCTCTCTCTCTCTCTTCCTCTTCTTTTTATTCTCGCGGACTTCGATACATTGTTGTCCGAAGTGACACAACGACCGAGGCTAAAGAAATGAAGAGGAAAAAAAAACAAAACAACGTGCGAACCCTATTTGTGGTGACACGTGGAGAATGGAAAGACAATTGGCGCAGGAAACCAATGAATCGAAAATGAGCGTTGAAATAAAAAGAAGAAACGTGTTTGTATAGAAAGAAGAGAGAAACAGAGAGAGAGAGAGAGAGAGAGAGAGAGAGGGGGAGAGAAAGAGAGAGAGAATTGTCGACAGGAAGAAACGACAAAAAATACATTGAAGAAAAAAGAAGCGAAATAAAACTGGGGGGGGGGGGGCGATCTGTGCGTGATCTGAGAGAAAATATTATTCTGCGTAGGTGTATCTTCTTCATGCGTTCAGCTCGGAATCTTCTTCAGTTTTTCGCCCAAACGTTCTACTGCATTTTCTTTTTCTACGATTTTGCAAAATAAATTTCTTTTTGAATAAATGAATGCAATAAATTTATCGAAATTTTGAATAAATAAAAAAACAGTTGAATATGTTTGAGAAAACTTGAATTAATGCAACAAAACTTGAATGAAAGTAATAATATTTTAATAAATTTTAAAACATTTGAATAAATTCAAGAAAACGGTAATTGATGTAATAAAATTTGAATAAGTTCAATAAAACTTAAAAAGAAATTAATTATAAACTACAAGCAATCATAGATGCTTAAGAGTAAATAAATTAAAGAATTCTTTAATGATTTTTTTTCAGATTTAATAAATTAAGGGGTCTTCTCACTTCAGACGCTAAAAAAGGCTATTTTGATGAATTTTTTGATAGGTTTATATAATAGATATTGATATAAACGTTGTTACACTTAATAAATACGCTTTCGAAATACATTTAAAAAAAATTTATTTAAGTCACTATATATAGACGAAAAGAGTAGTTAAAAAAATGTCCTAAAAAAATTGCACTCAGGTCTGCGCTGTTGATGAAATCTCGGAGATGGATCACCGCAATCGGAAGAATCAACCGTTTTAGATTCAGTATGTTAATGGCTATAGCGCATAGGATACGATTTTTTATATATGCAAAAATAAAAAACTGGCGGATATTTTTCGAAAAAACGTGTTTTTTCACCGTTTTTGGCAAAAAAAATAGCAAATATCAAAATTTAAAAAATCTTTGATATGCACTATAGCTATAGTTGTAAAGAATATGTGTTTAACATTTCATAACGATCGATTCAGTAGTTTCGAAAATTTTATCAACAAGCCGTCGAAAAACGGTGTTTTGAAAAAACGCGTTTAAAGATTGTTTGGGTAACATAAATACATAAAACATTTTTTTATGTATTTCGAAAGTGTATTTGTTAAGTGTAACAACTTTTCTATCAATAACTATAATATAAACCTATCAAAAAAAATAATGAAAATAGCCTTTTTTAGGGTCTAAAGTGAGAAGACCCCTTAAGAAAATCTCCATAACATTCTAAAACATTAACGAACAAAACATTTTTAAAATAATTTTTATTAAATTTAAACACCATCCGATAAATTTTCTAAATTCAAAATAAATTTAAACAAATTATTTGGAAAAATTGTATTAAAAGATGCGAACGAAGGGTTCAGGGTTCAATATCCACAGGATCGAGAAAAAAGAGCCGCGGCACGCGAAAATTGTGCGCGAAGGGGACCCGAGCGATAGAGAGAGAGAGAGAGACTATAGAGAGGGATCGGAACGGAAGCGTCACGGTAGCGCGTCCACCGAATGTTCGACGAGTCGCGCCGAGTCGATCGTCCAAGAAACATCTCTCACCGCGAAACTTACAATTTTTCCTCGCTGATTCCTCGCCGTGGTACTGGAGAAACGAGCGAACAAGGCGCGTGATAAAATGAAAAGAAACGCGTGGGCGAGACATGAAAATAAACGCGCGTAAAAAGGAGCGAGAAAAAGGCGAAAGAAAACGGGCGCGCAGAGGGAGGGAGTCGCGGTGCGGATGAGAGTTCGAAAAGTACCAGGTTTCACTTACGGCCGCGAGGAGGCACGTGGGAGGGGTTGTAGGTGGAAAGGAATCGGACCGGACGTCAGTAGTGCGCGAATCTCGCGAGAGATTGCATTTGCCCGTTGCTGAGTGCGAAATATTTCGGGCCTCATCGTGACGATGCGGCAAAACTGAAGCAAAATAAATAAAGAGGGGAAAAAAGTGTTGCATCAAAAGCCCGTGGCGTAACGAGCACGCGGGGGGAGTTGGTTCGAACGAGAGGCGCAGGAAGAGTCTCGCGGCCACGTGATGTTACGGACGAACGGAGAGGACGTCGGGAAAAAAAGCGACGGTACACAAAGGACCGCGTGATGTGTATTGCTCGCGGATGTGAATTGCGAAAGACCCCCGTCCCCGTCTCTCATTCGCGTCTTTTCGCGAAGCGTGTTCTTTTCGCTTTGCATCTCCGTGTCTCTTTAACTTCTTCATTCTAAACGTAAGTGAACGTTTTGACGGTTGCATTTTTTATCGTTAGCACCGCGTAACGAAATCAGTTGATGTTCGACGTGAATTCCTCGATACTGTTAAACTTTATGAGCGCTCTCAAGTGAAAGGGAAGTGAAGAAAAAATGTAAACAGCGTTCTCGGCGTGGGCGATAGGAAGAAGAAACGTTCTTTGTTTCCACCGGAGGGAAGATTGCCGAAGGGTGGCGCGCGCGTCGCGTTATCGCGCCACCTGTGAGAGTGCACGGGAATCTTGCGCGTCAGTTACGCGTTACTCTCTCTCTCTTTCTCTCTGAAAGCAAAAACAGCTCTGGACAAAGAAAATCGCAAAGATTCGCAATAACAAGGCAGGAAGAGAGAAAAAAGGAGGCGAAGTGATTGCCGGAAATACTGACACCGCGCGCGGGTGTAACCGTCGTCACAGAAGAGTGCCCGGGTGTGTATATGCGGCGCTCGCTCTCCGCGGGCACGGCGTTTAATTTAATAGCCATTACGCGGTGCTCGAGGCCGTGACAGACAGGAGAGTTACGGTCGAGAGAGAGATAGAGAGGGTGGAAGAGAGGAAGAAAGACAACTAGAGACGACAACAAAACAACGATCATCAGAAAGCGCGCGGTTGCGCGCATCCGTTGCCGCCAGTACAGCACGTACACTTTTATAACATATAGTAATAATCTACGCGCCGCATACATGCTCGAGGGTGCTTATGTGTACGAACTCGGTATTCACCGTGCATAGGTGAAAAATCATTTTGCAACTACATTATAGTCGTCCTGTGCTAACTAATTTGGCTTTTTTATTAGTTATTTATTTTAATGTTTACTTTTATGCTTACTTCGACTAGTTATTCATTTTTTTTTCTTCGGAGCCACATCAAGTTGGTGCAAGGTATTGGGTATATGTGTTCCACACACAACCTCCATGTTTGTACCGTATATAACGTGTAGTAAAATGAAAATATTCGTACTTTTCAAATAAATAATACGTTTTATTAATAAATGAACATGACAGGATATTTTGAGACACCCTTCATCAGACTTAGGAGAAAACTTTTCCTACAAGAGTTGCATAGTTCGAACAGGGCCGGAGGCGGCTATGAGGTTCATCCAGGTGGAGGCGCTTCGGAGATTTCAAGGGCGCCTCGACGTATATGGGACCACATCTTTTTTCGAGACTTTTATCAACGAACTAAAACTAATTTGACACACCAAATTTTGAGATGATCGATGAAGATTTGGTACCAAAGGTCGATGAAAAATGATTTTTTTATGTTTTTAGCCTAGAATCAATTTGAAAAACCGCGTAACGCGAAAGCGGACGGCGATCCGGATAACTCTCAGCACACACAATTGTCGCTTGCGTTGCATTTTTGTGACATTCTGTTTAAATTAAGGGGTTAGGCCACTCCAGAGACCGAAAAAATAGACTTTTTGGGGATTTTTTTTTCAGAAAAACTACAAAATAAATCGAGATTACAAAAAGGGGGTTTATCATACATATCAGTGACTGTATACGATATTTTTTTTAAGCGCTCAATTTCAAAATGGCGGCTGTGCAGCGTGCAGTTATTAACAATTATCTGGCGATTTTTTAGGCAAATTTTTCACTTTCTAAAAATTTGCCTAAAAGATCGTCAGATAATTGTTAATAACAAACGAACTATGCAATATAAAAAAAATCCTACGTACTTCCATAGACAATGTATTTTTCAAGATATATTCAACATTTCAAGTGAATCGGTTGAAAATTATCTGAGTCATGTTTCTGGCCAACTTAAAAATTATGAGGTTGAAGTTTGTATCGTTGGAACGCAACGAAAATTAATATTTGTGAATTTCTTTAATTTATTTTGGCAAACTTTGCTCACAAAAATCTTCTAACCATTTTTTAAGATATTTATTTAGCGATCTACAATATAAAACTAAAAAAAAAAGATTTTCTAAAACAATAAAAATATAAAAAATGAAATTTAAGCAAGAGCTTTCATTGCGTTACAACGATGCCAACTTCAACAGCATTAAAAATTGCAGTTTTGAGATAAACGCTGCATAGCCGCCATTTTGAAAACAATCGCTTCAAAGAAATTATTGTATAGTCACTGACATGTATGATAAACACCCTTTTTTGTAATCTCGATTTCTTTTGTAGTTTTTCTGAAGAAAAAAAATCCCCAAAAAGCCAATTTTTTCGGCCTCTCGAGTGGCTTAAGGCCTTAAGATAATATCTACTTTCTCTTGGAAAGGAAACGTTTTGCGGAAAATTAAATATTGACTGAAGGAAATTCTGTCGTAGTAGTTTCCATTGAAGGCGTTACGCCCACTTGTAGCGCAAAAAGGCCTTTTTCATGAATCTTTTTAAAGAAAACTACAAAAGTTTTTTAATCGATCAATATACCATCTTAAAGAACACATCTTGAAGAACTTTCAGTAATTTTTTTATTGAAAAATATTACATTGTTTAGTGGCAAATGGCCGTCAATGAAATAATGTTTTTATATACACGGTTTGCGGTGACCAACATTGCGGCGAAGTGGATCATCTGAAAAAAAAAAATGCGGATGGATTTAGTCAAATATAAGTATAAACTAGTCTTTAATCGAAGGATTTTAAAAAATATTCATTTTTCACAAAATGGCGGACAGTCAAAGTTAATGGTTCGATTTTAACGAAAAAAAATCGAACGGTTAAAGACTACATTTTTATGTATTAAATAAGCCTGCAAAATTTCAAGAAGATCGGTTCATTAGTGTTCGAGTAATCTTGGTCACCGACTTCAGAAATGCCGTTTTGAGAAAAACGCGCCAGACGGCAGACTAGCCGGTCGTTTACACAACGGATTCTTCTCTTTCAACGCTCATATGTCCGTCAATTTTGTTCGGACCGCCTTGAAATTTTCAGGACATATTCTCAGATACTTATACTTCAAAAAAATGCAATAAAAAAAATCGATTTTTTCAAAATCACAAATGGGGGTAACCCCTTAAGAAAACGCACATTGTGGTAATCACAAACTTCTTACGGCTTTCCAACACAAGTTGATGAGATTCTTCGTTGCGAACAATGTAGACAAAGCCGTACGACTTACCCCGATGTTGCTTGGTATTAAACTATTGAAACGTCGATTAGAGCCTGTTTGTTAATACAGACTGACGTGATCGATAAGACAATGCAATCAATGCGAATCGGATTGCAAGCGTGCACTGAAAATGGTGGCCATCACTTTGAGCACCTCTTACACGAGTCAGTGTTTGCACCGTTTTTTTAAACCGATTCTAGGCTAAAAACATGGGCATTTATTTTTTATTGATTTTTCATACTAAATCTTGATCGATCATCGTGACATTTGGTGTGTCAACTTATTTTTAGTTCCTTGATGGAATTCTACAAAAAATAGTCGTTCCGTTGGAAAAATTTGAGTGATCTCGAAGTTGAAGGATCCACTAACCTTGGTTTGGGTCTACCTAGAGAAGATGCTCGAAGTGATGACCCTCGACTTGTAAACACTTGTTTGATCGCTGTTTTCATTTCTTACGATACCAATGTTTCTTATCGGCAGCAAGTAAGCATTTTCTACTGAGATATCAGTTAGTCACGCATGACCTTCTAATGTGAGTACGTCGGATCGCGAAAATGAACGATTTTCAAGAATCTTTTGATATGTTCATGGTGCTGGGGTGTCATACTTTGCGTGACTAGAATGACCTTGTGTTGTAGATAGCTGAATTCGTCTTAAAATCGTTAATAATGTCATCGAAAAAAAATACATGGTTCCATTAAAAAAAAGTCGAGTTGACCTCGACGTAGCTTCAGCGCCTCCAGTGATAAAAAAAATAGGGAGGTCCAGTATGACGGTCATCTTGAACACTGAAACTTTTGTCTGAAACATTTTTGGATATGATAAATAGTTTGAGTGCTATTGCTCTGTAACACTTTATGCGCCTCACCCTGTATGCTGGAATTTCAGTTTAGTAAAAGCCCCACGGTTTTCGAGATAAAAAACATTTGTTTTTAGTTTTTCGTATGCCATTTCTACAAATGAGAACTTTTCATGATCCGATAAGAAAAAAATACTCTTGGTTATCTAGAAAAGTCTTCCCTTTAACCTTAAATGTTACGGCAACTACCCAGATAGACAGTCATGATGATCACGCCGTGCATACAATTGATGAAGCAAATTTTACAGCATATTGACTACATGTCGTGATGCAAAGCCGTGAACTCATTTAGTATCGCGAATGTACAAAACATTTTGATCTCAATATACCGTTTACAAATGCATCGTACGTTTGGAGCAGGTCGAATTCATGTCGCTGTGCTCACGTATCCGCAATTAATATTTGCAAATTTTACGTCATATGGAAGTCATCCAATGACTTGTGTTGATAAATTCACTGGGTTAGCAGTGGTAGTAGACATGCCATGCGAGCAATATGACGGCGATATGCATATTTGTCAGTGATACAATCGATGGGCGCAACATGACGGCGATATGCGTGTTTATCAGTGATACATCCTATGACGGCGATGTGCATGTTTCTAAGTGATAGATTTGATGAGCGCAATATGACAGCGATATTTATATTTGTCAGTGATACATCCCGCGAGCACAATATGATGCGCTGAGAAAACAAATCATTGATCCAATATCATTGGTTTTATTGAATGAAATTTCGTTGATTCAATTGGAAAATTGTTGGTCGAAATAATCGGATTTATTAGTCCAAATAAAACGCTATTGACTTTAATAACATGACAAAATTGAACTTTTTTTCTATTCAAAACATATATTGTTAGCCGAGAACAATATATTATTGAAACTATCTAAAAAAAATTCGCGAACAAATTATATAGTTTTGATTGCATTTTCTGCAACGAACAAAAAAGTGTTTTAATTCTTAACACGAATATTGTTGATTCGAGTACACAAGAAAAATTGAATTTTGCTCGTTTGATTCCGATAAAATTTCTATTGAGTAAATTTGTTATTTTTTTTTCACCATATCCGATATTGATTTTCAAGTACATTATTCGTTAAAATATTAATATTTTATTTTAATTGAAAAATATCAAGCAAATGTCTGAATTGGTTAAAAAATTATGCGTAAATAAAATTTGTTTCTGGCGCATTTGTTTGAAAAAAATTCAACCAAATCATGGCCGAGCGCCACCGAAATTATAGGTGTCAGGAAATCCGTAGTTCTCGGAGAAACCACTAGAAGCCGCACGCGCGCTCGTTTCTCGTAAGCGTAGCACGAACCGAAAATCTTAAACGCCGGAGAAACTCTAAAGAGTATCGCTTCTTGGCCTGTGGCTAAGATCAAAGTGTAGTATCTGTTCTTATCAGTTGAATATCTGATATTTTCTCCATGGATATTCCATTGGATATCTCATATCCTCTCCTCTATTATCGTGGATGATCATTCTAATGCTCACGTTTTATTTAAGATTTAAAACAAATTGAAAAACTTACGTCCCATGGCATATTCGTTTCGATGTAGTAAAGAAATAATTAATTCCATTGATTATATTTTTGTACGAAATAAAAAATGTTGTAGCAACTGCTTAATTATTTCATCCAATACATCTACGGATTGTATATAGAGAGATTTCGATAGAATAAATTTTTATTTGAACGATAATGTAGATATTCAGAGAACAGAAGAGCTTTTTCAAATAAAATAATATGTTATTTAAATCAATCACATTTTCCAATATTTTATAGTATTGTAACAATCTCATATATCCGCCGCACTCCCCAGCAACACAGTTATTTGGATCAACCAATCTATTTTTTTGATTCAATTGGTTTTTTTCTCAGTGTGGCGATATGTATGTTCCTCACAAGGAACATCCCGCAGGTGACACACTTCGATTTTATTGAAATTTGGATTTGTTATAAAGCACCGAAAAGTAAGCGATACGTATTTTTTTTATCGGCGGAACAACGGTTTTAAGGGGTGAAACGAACCTTCGAAAATAGGGGTGTTTTTCGTTTTTCGTTGACAACGTTATCGTTCTCATATCCAATGTACAGTACACAAAAAATAAACATTGTTGCTGTTTGAAATTTTTTAATATCTCGTACCGTTAAAACGTTGTCGACGAAAAACGAAAAACATCCCCACTTTTTAGGGTGCGTTTCAGACCTTAAAACCGTTTTCCCGCCGATAAAAAAAATACGTATCGCTTACTTTTCGGTGCTTTATATCATATCCAAATTTTAACTAAAACGAAGGGTGTCACCTGAGGGATGTTCCTTGTCAGTGATACACTCCATGACGGCGATATGCATGTTTTCAGTGATACATTCGATGAGCGGAATATGAGGGTGATATGCATAAAAATAAAAAATGATACAAACAGGCAAAGACACAAAGAAAGTTTACACACGTGTTGGAATGGTTTGGTAGTTAGAGCACTCAGCTTTAGAATTAAAAGCCGTAGTTTCAAGCCGTAAGTATGTAAAAACTTTAACTAGGCAGGGTACGTTTTTATCCATTTATCATATAGGCAGGAACATAAATGAAGCATATGGAAATAAAAATACTGCCAGATTTTTTGTAATCAACATTTTTGGATTTTTCTATTTTTCACGCCGTAACACCCATATGAACTCCATACGAGCGCAACATGCGAATGAAACAAGCATGCGAAAAACCAAAAGCAGATGATTTTAATATTAAAAATAACATAAAGCCCAAAATCTCGAATACTGAGACTTTTACTAACCTGAAATTCTAGGATATAGTAGGACTTAATCTAACCTATTGTCAGTTGCAAGATTATTCATTCATTACAGGACACCTTGTATAAAAATATATAGCATTTTATTCCTCGTATACCCCTTTAAAGGATGTTTACACAAATGCCCCTCCCCTCTCACTTACATACATTTTTTACATTGGTTTTCCTATACATATATTTATTCAGCCATTATTGCCTCTCGGGCTTAAGAATAAATATCACATCAAATTACAGTGGCTACATAGTTCTCTCTCATTCTGCTCGTAAGTCTACATATATTCTTGTAGTTGGTTCACATTGCTCTCTTTTTCCCTATTACTACATTTACATTACAAATTACCATCTTATAGTCTTTTTACTTCTTGTTTTCTGTAATACGCACCTTTTCCTCGAACATTCTCACGTATTCACATAGTTCGGGCCCAATTTCTCGATTTAACTGCTCATTCCAACGTTCGATTTCTTATATCTATCCTAGTTGCTAGTTACTGAAATTGTCTGATGTAATCGCATGGTTGCTTTGTCAGTTGCATTTTCAGTTGCAACCGGTCAATTTCCAACCCTCTGCCATTTTCCAACCATTGCTTCAGTTTATTCACTGTTTGTTGATTTAGTTTTTGCTCAACTTCCGTACAGTCGCAGATATGTTAAATTTTCGATTTCCTGCTAGCATATTCTATATTTGGCGTCTACATACATTGTTTCCCGGCATTTCCACATCTTATCCTCGCCCACGTTTATTTTGATTCTCCGTCAATCATCTTGTCCTCCCAATATTTTCCATGTGTATACCTGTTTCCTATGTTTATATTCCTTGCAGTACACTACCATGTAACTACTACCATTTCATGTGTATATATATATATATATATATATATATATATATATATATATATATATATATATATATATATATATAGTATTTGATAATAATACGCGAATAATCCATATATTACTATGTACATCATAACACGTACAGTTGCCAAATGATTTTTCCAAAGAAGCCATCGATATACGCACGCACACATTGACAGATATGCATTACGTGTAGAAATGATGTATTGGGTTGGTAAGAAAGTCTAAAGACACCAAAATGCCAGCTTAAGTATTTTTCCTAGCATATTATAAGCTCCTTACACCTAACACCACAATAAATGCCGACATCTACACAATTACAGAAGCTGTCTGAAATGATTAAACAAAAACGTCGCAAACGTCGACAAGTTCGTCTTCTTCACGACAACGCTCGACCCCACGTAGCTAAAGTGACCGAAAACAAACTATTTTAGAATTACAATGGGAAGTACTGCCACGTCCACCATACTCACCGGACTAACAAGGAACATCAATTTTGGTGTCCTCCCATTTTGTCGAAACTTTTTTATCTGGAAGAGTATAAAAAACTAAGAGGCCCGTATTTTTTTTTAATCAGCGGAAAAACAGTTTTACGGGGTGAAACGCACCCTCGAAAATAGGGCTGTTTTTCGTCGATAACGTTATCGTTCTCATCTCCAATGTATAGTACACAAAAAATAAACATTGTTGCTATTTGAATTTTTTTAATATCTCGTACCGTTAAAATGTTATCGACGAAAAACGAAAAACATCCCCTTTTTTGAGGGTGCGTTTCACCTCTTGAAACCGTTTTTCCGCCGATAAAAAAAATACGTATCTCTTAGATTTTCATAATCTTCCATATAAAAAAGTTTCAACTGAATCGGAGGAGGACACTAAAGTGATGTTCCTTGTAAGCCCCGTCACATTATCATTTATTTCGGGCTTTGAAAAATTATTTACGTGATATTAGGTGTACAACTTAGTTCGGTCCGTTTTCAAAAGATGGCTCTAGGTACTATAAATGGTTGACGGCAACAGCTGATTTTTACTGTATCGTGAAGTATCAACATTACAGACCTTTGAGTTTTGCGCATCAAGTCTAATTTTTACTGCGGTGAAAATGTCGAATTTCGTCCCAAATAAGCACCATTTGCGGGAAGTGTTGATTTTCTGTTTCAATTGGAAGAAAAGTGCAGCTGAAGCCCACAGAATGCTGGTCAAACCATCACGGGAGATTTCTACAGGCAACAATTGATCCGTTTAAAGCGAGCTGTAGCCGAAAAACGTCCAGAATATGCGACCAGACACGAGTCCATAATCTTTCAACATGACAACGCTCGGCCTCACGTTGCTATTGTGGTTAAAAACTATTTGGAAAATAGCGGGTGGGAAATTCTGGCTCACCCGCCTTATAGCCCAGACCTTGCTCCTTCCGACTACCATTTGTTTCGATCAATGCAGAACACTTTGACTGGAATACGCTTCACGTCACAACAGGGTACCAAAAATTGGCTCGATTCACTCTTGGCTTCAAAAGATGAACGCTTCTTCCGCGACGGAATTCATAAATTACCAGAAAGATGGGGAAAAGTAGTGGCTAGCGATGGACAATATTTTGATTAATGTATTAATTCATTTTATCATTCAAATAAGTGCGTATTTTGAGCAAAAAAACGGACCGAATTAAGTTGTACACCCAATAAATAATTTGATGATACAACGGATCTTCAAAATACCCTTGAAGAGTTTGTCAATTCAAGACCTAAGGATTTCTGGCCGGCATTCAAAGTTTACCAGAGCGTTGGACACGAGTTGCAGATGAAGAGGAAGACTATATTATAAATTAATCTTATCTTAATAAAATGTTATGTTTATTAAGAAAACGTGTCGTTTGTGGCGCAATACTTTTTTACCAACCTAATATATACGTGACACTTGAAAAATGGTGAATGCCCGTTGCCCGGGTTAAGTCAGTGCGTTCCGGACCTCGCGAATCCGCGGCCTCGCGTTGACGCGAGGTGAACGCTCAACAACAATCGTCTCTCGTTGGATGCATTTTTCTCCCGAGTGAAAGTTCGATTTGTAGTTCGTAGTCAAGAAGAAGTCGGGAGATCGGCTACGGTGCTTCGAGCTCACGCGTTACCTTCTCGGGAATAAATTTCCCATAAAAGTTGACGGGTGTGTGTAAAAAAAAAAGCGAAAAGCGTCGTTGGTGGTCGCGGTGTGTACACGCGAAGGAGAAGAAGAAAAAGGAAGGGAAAAAAGAACAGATATATATGTGCGCACGTACACATCGTGTATGACGAGCACGTTAATTTCTTTTGGAGAACGCTACGATACTTTCAAAAGTCCCCGGTCGAGTCACGTATGAAAGAAAAAAAAACGTCAATATGACTGAGATTTTTCGAGATACACCGGCAAACGATAATAGCGTTGGTGGGACTAGGCAGCGAAAATAATCCGAAAATGAGATAAAATTCAAATGGCATTTGTGACGAACTTGAACAACATACATACATTTTGTTTTTTGCGACGTTTTTATTGGAGTTTTGGCTATTGAATTCAGAGATTACGGTTTCATAAATATAAATACTTAAGGGAGATATGGGCGGATAAAGAAGACCACGCACTTCGTGAACTGCTTCCTCATTGCCACGATTTCGAGTGGCCGGTGGAATTTTTCGGTAATTCCCAAACGCCATTCTCTTCAGGGGATGTTCCTCCACAGACCGGACCCAACATTTTCGAAAAAAACAAAAAAAAATTTAAATGGCGACTAAAATTTGAAAAACATCGAAAAACGGATGACATTTGTTGTAATATCAATAATAATAAATGGATTTTTTTACATAAACGTCGGTTCATTTTGTAGAGAAAGTTGATATCTTCATTACGAAAGCAAATCAAGCCGATGTCTTCAATCGTTCTTGAGTTATCGCGGCAAAACTAATACAACATGCTGGTTAGAGAAAAACACGTTCAAGTTCTCGCGCGGTACTACGGCAGAAAACTTCTCGAGTTCAGCTTTTCCTGGGGCAGCAATCGCGAAACGTCGGTTTTTTCCACCCTAGTTTCTTTTGTCGATGCTTGCGATCTCTTGTGTGCATCCAACAAGCGTTTCTGTTCACGCAACCTGCACACTTCAACAGCGATTGTAGTTTTATTGCTCTCCTGAGCTCAATTTTGCGAACTTTTCAGTTTTCATTGCGCGAAAATGTTTGGAAGAGATTGTAGTAACAGGATACAAAAAAAAACGACAAAATTCGAGATTTTCCGATGCCTAGTCTCCTTAAAGGGATGTGTATGTACAGGCGGTCGAGGCTGCGCACGTGATAAGAATACACTCGCGCGCCTCGCTTATCCTGGAGAAAAACTTTGCGTTTTTGTTGTTTCTACTTGTTTCGTAATTAGTGACCGTCGTTCTCGCTCGTTCTCGGGACTACCTCAACTCTTGAATTTCCGGCTTATCGCAAAAACGTGCTCGCGCATTAACTTTGATCGCGCACGAAAGAAGTGGCGAGTTTTATCGTCGAGGACAGCTGAGCAAACGGCGAATTTGTGTATGAAAAGATAACAAACGAAAAAGATATACAAAAGCGGAAGTGACACCGAAGAAAGGAAGAAAAACGCCCAAGATGGAGCACGACGAGTGCAAAGAAGGATCATCGTCCCGCGCGGCGTCGAGAGTCGGCCAACCGACGACCCCGACGTCGCCCAGCTTGAATCTCATGGAACAATTGTTACTCGCGAAGATCGAACGACAGAGCATAACTGACGTTTACCAGGATGACAAACGCGCCGCCAATAATTCCCTCGCCATAACGAAAGCTCTCCTGCTCAGAACTGACTCGATGGACAGTCAAACGAGCGCCAGTACTTTCAGCTCCGTTGTTTCCGGCGAATCCGCCGCTGCGAACGTCACTCCTTACTGCAAGTGCGACGATTGCCTCCTCGGTATCGGCGATAAGCATCAACAACGCCCGGCTACGCTTGGTCGAAAAAAGGTGAATATGGCACTGATTAGAGCTTGGACTATAGGAGCTTTTTCTGTTACCGGCGTTATTTCCATATCAGCAAGTTGTAATATCGGAATACCGGTATTTCGATATTTTCCGGTATTTATGGGAAACCTTGACTAACCCTTCGTCTATACCCGTGCAGAAATGTGACCGGGCATTCCCTACTTTGTGTCCGGCCCTAACCAGACCTGCCTTGCCTGATTTACCTGACCCGACCCTCCCATGGAACCAACCGGGAAGATCGCAAAATCGCTTTTTACGGCTTACCCTCTATGTTTGGAAAGTACAATATTCTGGCCGCGATATATTGCGAGCAAGTACATCTTCACGTAATGTCTACCCGGCCAGAACATTGACATGTTCTACAAAGTGGAGCTTGGCTTTAACGACTAAAGAAAAGCTACTTTGCTTTGCATCTAATCAAAGATATTTAGAATTGATTGGCATGAAACTAATACATCTGTTGTAATTCTATTAATCTTTAAAAGCATTTATTTCAGCACCGATACTCGACGAGGATAACAATGCTTATCATAAATACCAGGATTACGATAACTAATGATTTGAGCATAAAGAATAGCCAAATTCTTTTATGAGGCAAAAAAGTAAAGCAAGTCATTCGTGGTTTTTTAACACCTTGACGCCATGTTAGGAAATATCAATGTTGTGGCCGGGAAGACATTACCTGAATGTATTTCGCTAACAATCCGCCAGATGGCTACTAGCGAAGCGCTTCGCATAAGCAAGGTATCATCGTACACATACAGAAGTGCTATGCTTACAGCGTGTACTTAAGCTTGTGGTTTTGCGGTACTTGTGAAATAACCCTTTGCACTCTAGGTCTTTTTCGCACGGATAGTGATCCGTGTACGTTTTTCTGTCTCTTTGCCTATCATCAAATGAAAGCAAGCGTATGTATACACTCATAAAGCACCTTAGCAAGTAGATAACCAACAAACAATATGTTGTTGAAATACTAAATTGAATACACTTCGGATTTTACCTCCTCAAGGATTCCAAAAACGTTGAAACGTCATTTTTAATGTTCTTGTTCCTTCCTGGTTATTTCCCGATCTATTCCCTACAACTTTCCTGTCATTTACCGCTTCTTTTCTGGCCCGTCCCTGATCAGTTCCCCAGAAAGGGAACAGCGGATCGGGACCTAGCCTTAGACCCGTTAGATTGCGAGACTATTCCAGGGTGGAAGGAATAGGTTCGCAATGACGAGAGCCTGATAGTATCTAGGAAAGGTAGATCAGAGGTAGCACGTTTTCCTGAGTCAACTTTCTACACGGGTGAACGGTTTTTTGGCACCTTCCGTCTGTAAATCTGCAACTGAGAGAAAAGTCCATGGTATTTGCAACAAACGGCTATGGTAAAAGAGGGGATAGCAAAATTCGTTATAGTTTATTGAAACAGCAATCATAATATGGTTAACACGACTATAAGCGAAAAGCATATCTAAACATGCTATTTCGGTGGCGTGTCTGACTGTCTATTATCCTCGAAATGATCATTCACTATTGTAAAAGGCTTGACAATATAGGTATGGTTAATTCGGTGCTATAACAAAATCGGCGTACACATACTAATATTGTATACGGTACGATAGGTTTTGTTCAGTCAAACTTCTACTATTCTTTTCAAGTTTGTACAATTCATATGGTTAACATTAACGTTTTTCGAGTATAATTTCTAAGAAGACCTTATGAAAAGTGACTATTCGAAAAAAATGCATAGTAAAGTTTTCTTATATGCCTCCGAAGTAACTTTCATGGTGGCGCCGCGCAACGGCTGCGGGTGGCAAAACTTGGATTGGCGCATGGCGGTTGAGATAAACCGGCACAAACACGAAAGAGCTAGGCTTGAGCAAGCATCATCAATTGTAGATCTCACATTGTGAATGTAATGTGCTTGTAAATAAAATAAAATAGTGCGATGGAACTGATAACGATTACTTGCGGATTTCAATGTATCCTCATGACTTCCTTTCGCCCTAAAAGCATCTCTGTAGGTATGTGACGAAGAGAATGTTAATGAAATTGCGTACATTGGCTGCACACAATTTTTTTTCTGCCGTACAACAAAATTTCTGTTTAAATTATGGTTTGCATCGGAAATTTATATAAAGGATGTTGTAATATAGGCAGAAAACTTTCGATAGTCATCATGTATCGGAAGTTCGCGAAATTGTTGCTGATGAGTAAAGGACTGTGATGGGAAAAGTTCTTCCTCAAACACGCGTCAACAATCCCAAATATGACGTGAAATGCTGTTTTTACAACGTAAACATCACACGCGGTGCTGTCATTCACGCAAACACCTGATTTAAATGGCGACCGGCATACTGCACTAGCGGACGAAAACCAATCCATGTTTTGCCAAAACTCGCCGCAAGGGCTACGCCACTAGAGTTACTTCGGAGGCCTATAGCGAAGACGTAAATCATTTGCAGTTCGAGCAACCGCAGCTTAATAGTTTTAGGAATTACGCATGTCTCACAAACTGGTACATAGTATGTTTGTTGCATGGCAAAAATAGGATATCAGTTCAACACTTCTTCTTGTAGTTCATTCACCTTCTGTTCTTGTAGGGCATATATCACTATGCATTCAGCAGGTCGTATCATATGATGTGGTATGATTCACTATTATACGGTACAAAACTATTGGGAAGACCCAAACAAACCCAAATAATGACTCATGATAAAACAAAAAATCTGTGCAATATTTCACCTAAATCGCAGGTAACAGCTATTCGGAAGTACAGCCGGAATTACTTTTATCTCTTATTCTATATCTATGCTCAAGACGCCAAAAATACTCGGTAGCGTAGTGGCAGCGTGCGTAGGATAGGCAGAAGCTAAGCACTTAGGTTCTAGCTTCGATTCCGATAAGGCGAAATATTTTCTTCGAAATAAATGATTACAGGTCAGGGAATGGCGAATTATAATAAAAAAATCACCGATCTAGAACTTTCAGTTGCGTATTTTATTTCATTTTGGATTTATGCAATATTCTATACATTTAGTAGACGGGCATTGATCCTTTGTATCAACACTTGAATAACACATCAAATACGCATATAGCAGGTCGTATCTTATAATATAGTACAAATTACTATAAACATCGTCGCAAATCACAGGTAACATTTTTAACGAACGCACAATAAATTAAAGAAAAATGAAGATAACTTTAAAATGCGCAAATTAAAGTTGAAAATTAAAATGCTTAAAACTAAATGCTTAAGTTAAGACAGGTAAACAGGAAATAAATGATGTATTGTGCATTACTATTCAGACATTTTATTAACAAAAAACATTTATTTTATCATCTATTATACAAACTAAATGATTTAAAACTGTTAATTGTAAACTCTTACTTCCCAGCTAAATGTTATATGGTAAACAAAGTGATTTTTACTTGACTAAGACTACAAAATACTAATTAATGCGATGTGCACAACACACGAGACGATGATCTTCGCCGACCGGCTTTTTACACTTTACGCAGCAGTACTGCGTTTTTCTGTCTTTCTCGACTTTACGATATTAGCATCGCTTTCTCTTTTCTAATTTCTCTGGCGTCACTGTCCGCCTCTTCAACAGCATCAATTTCCTGTTCGCTGTCTCCACCTCCAAAATATGGAATTTCTTCTCGTAGGCGCGTACGCGTGTCACCTGTTCAGCAATTCGAAAAATTAGGAAACAAGCAACATAGAAATTAGGAAGTTTTATGCAAGTCAGCGTAGTAGTAGCTACCAGAATGCAAACAAATGTCATAGCTTGTGGCAGGCAGGCAACAGCACGATCACTTTCATTAACGAGATTGAGATTGTTGAAACAATGACCGCAAAAAACAGAGGGCATCTGAAGCTTCGTCTTTCAAAGACGAGCTTACCTTATACAGGTGTACGCCGCGGAAAAAGATCCTTTCTGATTCCACACTCGTCGATAAATAAGTTGACACTTCGAAAATATTTAATGTCAGTAATAATATTTGAAGGCTCTTAAACGTAGTAAAAAAACAAGTCAAAGTAACGTAAATGGAAATAATAACAATTATAATGATATTTTAGTTTTTTCAACTCTGATATCAAAATATCGGTATTATTCGAGTCCAATATCGTTTTTTTCAATATTGGAATTTTGGTCCGATATTTCAGTTTTTCGATATTATCGAAAAATCGGCATCCATGCTATAGCACTCATGAAAAGATTGATTGAAATCAACCAATTGCGCTAGTTTGATCCTCTATTTTTTGAACTAACGAAAGTTTGCAAAATCAAAGCTTTTTTTTTATCTGATTCTACTTTTTCAGAGATTTATTTATTCACATCAAGATCTACTTGACGTCGTTGAGTAATAAAAAATGTATATGTTTCTAGTAATTTTAGCATCACTTGAAAACATTTAGTATCACTTGAAAACAATGTATTGATTTTTGTAGACGGTGTGGGTCTAGACAGATTTTTTAATTTGAATCTACTAGCACATTCGTAGAGGTAGTAGTACGCTCTGTAGCCGGAGTGTGGCGCAGCGCCCGAGGCTTCTCCCGCAAGCGATTTGTACTCCGACCCAGCATACATTGTCGCTCGTAGTCGGTCAAGTGTGGTCTGAAAGACGAGAGACTTGCACATCTTGCAATAGCGAGAGGACGTTTCTCTCACGTGGCTGATGTTACAAAATATTTTTTATAATTTTTCACCATTGAGAATTGTTCATGTATTGTATATGAGAAATGATGGAAAATGTCTGGTTGCAAACCTAAGTACTAGTAATTCAAATGCAATTTTTGTTCGAAATAACAATATGTTGGAATTTAAGAGACATTTACTGCATGAAAATACTTTTTTATTCAATAGCGTCAAAGTTTGCATAGTTGGAATGCAACGAAAACTCTTCTTTATTTTTTCATTCTTTTACCATCTAGACTTTTTTTCCGGCTTTAGTTTCTGGGTCCTTGATCAAACTGTTGAAAAATGTTTTAATGTTTTTTGTACCCTTACTGTGGCAAAAATAAGTTGGGCAGTACGAAAATAATATATTTTCGTTGCATCCCAAGGATGCAACCTTCGATACCATTGTATTCAAATATATCCTTTGTACGTTCGAACCAACAATATATTCTCATCAAATACGTATTTGTTGAATTGTTTACATAAAGGAATGCTTGAGATAAAAAGATAGATTTGAAATAAAACCGACACTCGTGGATGGGCAGTCGGGGTTTGGCTTCGGCGGTCCTTCGAGTTAAGCAGTGTTGCGCATGGCCGATATGGGCCCGGGTTTTTCACAGTTTCCCCGTACCCTCGGCAAATGCGGCTAGTGTAGCTTAAGGGGGTATATACTTTTAGGCGAGGAAAAAATCCCGATTTTCATGATTTTTTTGTCTAAAGGAAATATTTTATTATTTTTGAGATTTGGGATAAGTTTTATTATTACGTTTCGCTGTTATATAGTATTTTTTTAAATTATTCTTTAAAAATGGCGGAGGTATGGCACGGTCTTCTAAACGGGTTGCGGCGAATGTTGTCAGACGACGTGACACGTAGCGGCAGCGGGATCAATCGGAAAAAAACCAACCAAGATTTTTTTTTCATTAACACTCATACGCACATGAACCAAAAAATTGTGAGAAATTTTGAAAATCGATGAAATGGCACGCTTTGAAACAAGGAGATTGAATTTTCCGAAATAAAATGGCAACATTTTGTAATAAAAAAATACTTTTTTTTTTTTAATTTTCAAAAACATTTCGGACCAAATGTCATCAGAATCGGTCGATTAGTTTTTTAGCTATAAAGTAGTAATAAAACATGCCTGAGTCTAAAAAAAGATGAAGAAATCTTTTTTTTTCTAATCACGAAAATTAGCAAATTTGTTCGTCGCCCAAAGGCGACATCTCCTCCCTTAAGCCAATTTAAAAAAAAAACGTAAAAAATTATTTTCTCCTCAGATGTAACGCCTCAAATCGAATAAACTGTTTTAACAGTCTACTAAAGACTCAGCGACGAGTTTCTCCTCTGACCGAAAATACGAGACGCGCATAATCGAGTTCTTTATTTAAAATAAAAAAAGCTCCATATTTACCCACCCACCCCCTCTCCCCGAAAGCCAATTTTGAAACAAATCCAACAAGAAGGAAAACCAGATCCGCAGCTCGGAAAATACGGAAGTTACGGGGCACGAATACGATGAACGAATTGAAATTGTACGATCTGAGTGCGTTGCCTTATCGGGTGAAGCGGCAAAGCAGCTTAAGCACGAGTGCGAGTTTGTTCGCTCGTTGAATTAATGGAACAGAGGATTTTGTGGGTTCTAAACATGTACCGACCCACCAATGGTGTGGTTCGAGTTTTCTGGTACATTGGACGAGATATACAGAGAAGGGGGCGGGGGCAGGGCGGGGGACGAAAGACGAAAAAGGATTACGGACAAGAACGCGGCTCTGTTCGACTCGATCTCTTTTGGTTCGGTGACTTTATTGCTCAATCACCGTGTCAATTAGTTCCCTCGCTCTCGTTTCGCTACATTTACACGATACTCCCCCCCCCCCCCCCACCCCCAGTTTCTCCAAGCTTTGATGAGTTTGATCAAATATCGCGATCCTACCACGCAGAAGACCGCGGGAGTCCGTGTTCCAATCCATTTGTAAAAAAAATGAACGAAACAAGAGATGTAACCCAAGCAAATACTCGCATGTATACAAGCCAATTTACAACTATTGGGGTTTCCTTTGCGAGCTTAGAGCGAATGTCATTGCGAGGAAAACGCTTCTTTCTTAAATGTCGTGCGATAAAGATTGACGGAGATAGGGTAAACCGACCAGTGAACGGACGAATAACGACACTGTAGAATTCAGATGGATTGTAAAATGGAAATATTATCAAAACGAACTTTTCAATGGCTATATCTACCAAAAGATATTATTCTGATAGCAGAAAAAAATATTCGGGGTCATTGCAAGAAATAATGTTGAAGGAATCGATAGATAAGTAACGAAGTGACTAAATCGCCAGTGAATGAACGAAATGTTCACCAAATGGTAGCTCAACCGCCGGTAAATGGACGTGTAGTGTAGACAAACGCTGTCAGGCAAAACGATTTATTTTCATTAAATGCTCGATTCGGATATCACTGTGGTGCACAATAATTATAATATTCTTCACTCAGAAAAAAGATTTATTAAGGACCAAGAAGTTTGTCTCCCGACGAATAAGTTATCTTATTTGAGTATTTATTTGATTTGAGGAAATATTTATTCAAATGTCCTATTTTAAATATCGCTTTTAATTGATGTAAAAAATCGGCACGTAAAAAAACATATTTAGTGACGCCGAATAAATGCTGTAGTGACAATCACATAAAAACTGTCTCCATACGAGTAAACATTTATTTATTTCCAATAAATTATGTTCTAGTGTGCCAATTTATTAGAACATAATAAATATTTTTTCGGAGTGCAGTGGAAAGAGGTTAGAATACAGCACCAGTGGATAAACGTATCTAATTCTGACGTATTATTACCAGTTTATTAAGAAAAATTTGCAAAAATCAAATATTGATTCTTTCTTAAGTAATGAAAGTAATACTTACCCTCAAAACTTATAAAAACTATTGTTTTCGCGTTTTGAACACGTTTAGTTGCGCGGTGTGCAAGTACCACAAACTAGAAAAATTCCGTGTAGCGTCAAAATTCGATATCGAACTGAGAAATCGATTTTAACAATAGCTGTGATTTTTTTTGGATAAATTATAGTGATTGGAGTTTTTATCGACAATCGGTATTATTTACTGATTTTAAATATAAGTCAGTTTTTATACATTAATTGGTCTCCGTCCATTCACTGGTTGGTTTACCCTATTTGCGTTCAAAGTCCACGTAGCAAGCAATGCCACACCTGCTGACGAGCGGAACGCCCAAGCAGGATCGAGCGCGGGTTCGAATCCACTTTCAGACGAAGGCATTTTTTTTCTCTAACGGGTTACATCTAGCTCGTGGCCGGACAAAAGACGAATTTTCATAAATTCTTCGTGGGAAAACGTGTGCAGGTCTCCAAATTCTTTTTATTAAGGCAGGATACGTATCTAGACGTGAAAAAAAAGCAATTTTGAGGGATTTTTCAAACCAAGAAATAATTATTTTACATTTATCAAAAAGTAATGTAAAAGAATCTTTAAAAATTCGAAGTTGCACGGTGCAGCAATTTTTGCGAAATCGTGATCACCGAATTTTAAAAAGTCATTTTGAGTAAAACGCCTTTAAAGTTCGCCGGTTCGCGAAAACTACCTATAAACGCCGAAGACTCCCCCAATTTTTACCAGATCAACTTGAAATTTCCCGAGAATATTTTCGAAATAGTATATTTTGAGAATCCGCCGAAAATCAAAAATTAATATTTCAAAAAATGTCAACCAAGTTAAAGCGCTTAAATTTATTTTTTCGGTAAAAAAAATAATGAACACTTTTTGCTTGCTTGCTTGCTTTCCAAATCGATATTACTGGGTGTTGGAATTAATTCGTAGCGTTTTACGAGAGATGGCGTAGGTAGTACAGTATTTCGTTGTTACCAACAGTAATGTATTCATCGTGAAACAGCTATCATTGAATGTCATTTGCTGTACATAACCTCTTTTTGAATCGTAAATAACAACACTTTATAATTCATTGAATATGTCAACATTTGTGTCGAATAAAGTGTTTTTGCGGGGAGTTTTACTTTCCGCTTTTTTCCCGGTTTTTTGCATCGAATTGTCACTGGTGATGAAAAATAGATCCATTACGACAATCCGAAGCGCAGAAAGTCATGGGTTAAGCCCAGCCAACCATCACTATCAGTGGCAAAGCCCAAATATCCATGGGTCTAAGCTCCCGCTCTGTATTTGGTGGGATCAGAGGGGTGTGATTTATCATGAACTGCTGTAACCGAATGAACCATAACTGGGGATCGCTACCGACTGCAATTGATGCGCTTGAGCCGTGCATTGAAAGAAAAACCGCCGGAATACTCCGAAAGACACGACAAAGTCATCTTGCTGCACGACAATGCTCGTCCTTACGTCGCGAAACCGATACAAACATATCTGGAAATACTTAAGGAGGTACGGTGATTGGAGCCAGTTCAAGATAAAAGCCCGGTTTTTTTATAGCATTGCCGAGACCTTCGTCCATGCGTATGCGGAGTTTCCACGAGATTTACCGTACACTTTCCGAGTTATTAATTGTTAAAGTTGGCGAATTGTCCACACGTAGACGACAAAATGTGCCTGTCCTCTCATATATCGATTTTTTGTGCTACTTGGAGCGAAGAAACACGTAAAAAAAACTGATGGTTGCGGTCGTTGAATCTTTGTGATCGATAAGGCACCTTGAATTGGAAAGCTTACCGCAGAAATAAGCAATAAATTTAGAAATAAAGTCGCAAAAACCGAAGTTCTCGGAGAGCGAGACTTCTCGTGACGTAACAGCAGCCATCTTACTCGACATGTGGCAACGCCGGATACCCGCGCAAATTTGATTCGTCTATCGGATATTTTCAACGCGAATTAAAAATATGATTGTGCGAAGCCGTACATTTTTTAATGGGTTATAAAGGGCTTTTCGTCGATTTTTACTTGAAGTTCTTTTACGTACAGCAAAGGCATCTCAATTTTTCTGGCGACATGTACCTATACAACGCATCTATATATAAATTCAGCATGGGAGAACCGTCATATAAAATAAACGTTCCTTTTTATATCTGCAAATATTGTGAAAATTGGGAAAGGGGAAAATAAAATAACAATCGATGAAATATGTTTTGACTTTGGACAGATTGGACATTGGACATTGAAGTTAACTTCAACGCGACGTTTTTTATTTGCAATCGCAATATTATCTTTTCATTTTCTAATTCTGGTTCGTCAGAATCTACATTTGTCTCTAAACTGGACTTCAGGTACAATCCCGTTACTCTTTTGATAAACTTCCACCGTATTTTCATTCTCCATGTTAACCGGCTACAAAAAATAATAAGCCGGGCGCGTGGAACCGATGACAGCCACCGAAAATGCGACGATGCTAAACGTCAACGATATGGCGTACTACTGAAGTCGAGTAGTAGATTATTAAGGTTGTTTCCATATTATAAAAATAATAGGAAACTCGAAATTCAATACTCAAAAAATATTTCTCGAAAAATAGGCCATATACATATATCTAAAACGTGGCGGTATTGCGGCGTGAAATCAACTTTAAGTTTACTAGCATGGTCATCACCGTACCTCCTTAAATGGGAAGTCTTACCGCACCCGCCGTATTCACCAGATATCGCTCCTTCTGATTACCATTTGTTTCGTTCGATGGCTCGTAGCCTGTCTGAGCAGAAGTTCACTTCTTACGAAGATTGTCAAAAATGGGTCGGATCGTGGATTGAATCTAAAGACGAGGCGTTCTTCCGACACGGTATTCGTACCCTGCCCAAAAGATGGTCAACAGTAGTAGAAGCGAGGGGCAATACTTTCATTAATGTATTTTTTTAGTTTCATTTAAAGTAAATATATTTTTTTTTCATTAAAAAAAACCCTACGAATTAATTTCGAGTCCTATGATTCAATCATTTTCGTTTATTATTCAATACTTGAAGAAGAAAGAACATCGCGCGCGAACAACTGCTGTGCCATTGTGTACCTACTTAGCATCGGACTTTGAACGCGAGCATCGCGGCCAATATTTGTCGCACGCTTTAAAAAAAAAGCGTTTTGCTCGCAATGACAGCCTATATGTTCACCAAGGGAACCCCAATAGTTGTGATCACCTTATATGCCTTCGCTCGGTCATCCTGTGTGTGTGTGTGTGTTTTAGTTGACCGAGCGGAGATGGCGAGCGTGAAGAACGAAACACGGTTCTTTCGACGCCGCAAATTATGTTCGCGAACGTACGCGCGCTCCACCGCGGTAACACGAATGCGATTTGTGCTCTCCAGCGGCTCCATTGATACGGCCCTCGAACACAATTCGCGAATCGTAATTGGTACCGTCCTGCCGCAAACGTTTGCCGCACTATATATATATATATATATATATATATATATATATATATATATATATATATATATATATATATATATATAGTTACAGGGTGTCCAGTTATGAATGGATAATCCTGCAACTGTCGATAGGTCAGATCATGTCCTCCTGTACACTCGAATTTCAGTTTAGTAAAAGTCCCACAGTTTTCGAGATTTTGGTCTCATGTTATTTTTTGAAAAAAAATCATTCGCTTTTGGTTTTTCGCGTGCCATTTCTACAGTTTTCGAGATTTTGGTCTCATGTTATTTTTTGAAAAAAAATCATTCGCTTTTGGTTTTTCGCGTGCCATTTCTACAAATGATATGAATCGCCAATAACTAAGCAACTTTTTAAAGTAATTGGCACGATATAGGCGTAGTACATTTTTTTTTACACCAAAGGCTATCAGAGTCAGATGCACTCAGAAAAAAGATTTATTATGTTTCAATAAATTGGCACATTAGAAGATAATTTCTTAGAAATTAATAAACGTTTACTCGTATGGAGACAGTTTTTATGTGATTGTAACTACAGAATTTATTCGGCGTCACTAAATATGTCTCTTTACGTGCCGATTTTTCGCATCAATTAAAAGCCATATTTAAAATAGAAAATTTGAATAAATATTTCCTCAAATCAAATAAATACTACTTTCCAATCACGAAAACCTCTTATTTCGCGACTATGATACTAATGCGCGCATGCGCACTTTGCCCTTCAACGCGACGGGCCCGACAGCAGGCCGCTCGTCAGATGTAGCTCACGCATACGCTTACCATGTAGCTTCTTCCTATGCCAATGCTTTTGGCACAAGTGTCAGTGTTGCGTTTCGGAAGTGAGAAACTCGACAGTGAGGAATGATTTGAGTGTAAGTAAGAATATTAAGTGAGAAAAAAACGATCAAGTGAAAAAATAATGACGGACGAAATGACACAATTCCTCGAAAAAAACCAGCTGGGGGATTATGAAGAATCCTATTAGATGTTAAGAAAAACTCTATTTGTCGGACATAAAAGACCTATTTCTTCTAACTTATATATCGTATTAGATGTTAAGAAAAATTCTTAGTAAATCTTAAACATAAAGTTAAATAAAAAATGTTCTTAGCTGTTAATACAATCGTAGTAGGCCGACATACGAATAAGAAAACTTATTCGCCGGGAGACAAAATTCTTTGTCCTTAATAAATCTTTTTTCTGAGTGTGTTCGAATTGGTTTTTATTGAACGTTAAAAAGAAGACTTTTCTCGATAAAAAAAATAACCAAGAGTAGAAAAGGCATGCGAAAAACCAAAAGCACATGATTTTTATTTCGAAAACCGTGGGACTTTTTCTAAACTGAAATTCCAGCATATAGTAGGACATGATCTGATCTATCGACAAGTGCAGGATTATCCATTCGTATCAAGACACCCTGTGTGTATATATATATGCTCATTAACTCGGTTCCCCGGGGGTTCGCGGCTCCGCAACTGCACTCTCGCGCCTCTCATTCGTTAAGTGCAGCTCTCACTGAGTCGCGAACGCGTTCATTATCCGCACGCCAGTGTTCCATTAGCGGTACTCGCGATTCTACATCTCTCTTCTCCCGCTCCGCACCGCCCTCCGACGCTGGACACCCTCCAGCGGCTGTCTGCCGTGAGTTCAGCTCTCTCGATGCCATAAATGCGAATGTAGATCCCGCTCGCATATACAGCATGCTCAATTTTGGAGTCGTTATTTGAAGGGGCGAGGATGGGGGGAGGAGTAATTTCTCCGGTAAATGGGTAACCCATTAGCCATTTGTGTGAGTCTGTTCACGCGTAATGGGGAAACAATGGACCGATGCCTCGTTTCCGCGTAAGTAAGAGAGAGACCGATTATTTTCACAGTTTCCGGTTGGATATTTTAGGGGTTTAAGGGGCTGTACCAGTGTGCCACTTTCAAAAAATCGTTTCTTTTTGCCTTTTCCGACAGTATATACTTTCAAGAATATCATTATTATTTATATCAATATCGTTTTATCTTGCAAAAATCGATAGGTCAATCTTTAAACGCGTTTTTCTCAAAATGAGATTTTTCAAATTGGCTGACATTGTAACTCAAAGAGCAATTATCCGATTGACTTGAAATTTGAACTGAGTACTCTTGAATATATTTACTCTACAATGACGTAGGATATTTTTGATTGGATGAAAATTGACGATTTGGCATTGAAAAAAACGACCATTTTATAGGCAAGAAAACAGACTTTTTTTTCATAACTACGCCATTTTGCGAGATTTTGATATCATTCGAAAATCCTACGTCATTGTACAGGAAATACCTTCCAGTTTAACGACATTTTTTTCCTTTTTCGGTTTCAGCTACTCAATCGGCCGGAATCATGTCAGCAGTGGAGAAACTTTTTTTTGGCGCCTCCGAAGGCAGCGCATAAGTCGCTTGAATCTCAATATTTCTCTATGAAAAAATTATGTAATATAGGTCCAATATAGCCAAATATATTCTTAATTTCCCGAAACAATTAATTGAGTACTTTTCTTCCAAAAAATTCCCGAAAATCACCCAATTTTTCAGCGTTCACACTGGTATAGCCCCTTAATGATCTCAAGTGCCTTTACCTCTAGTGGTGGTGGAATGCATAATTTAATTTTGTAGAGGAATTTGAGGCGTATGGGAATGTTGATCGAAGATTTGCGCGGGAGGAGGGAATGAGAGACGCTGCGTCGACGGAATATTTGCAGTCGCGTCGTTAGACACGACCGGTCTACTGAGATTCGCACGTCGCTGGCACGTTTTATACTCCTTCCCCCACTCCCTGCCGCGCGCGGCTTACCCCCACTCTCGACGGCGCTCGGCTGTCCCCCACTCCGCCGGGGCTCGAACCCGTGCGCACGCGCGCCTCATTCATATTCAAAAGGCCCGCTCGTGCGCACACACAGACTCCGCGCGTAACGTGTATACATATCGAAGATCTTAATCACCCGTAATCGGCGAAACCCCCTCCTCGCCTACTTTCCGACAAAACTCCTCGAGCCTTTGTGTACGTTCAGGTATTTTCGTGCCTGTGTAAACGTGCGACCGTTACTCAACGATGCAAGTAACAGCCGAGCCACGAGAATGGCCGAGGACGTTGCTCGGAAAGAGCGCGTACGACCAATTTGGAACAAAAAACCCACATTACGCTTCTCAAGTGATAATGATTAATTTTCCGATGACGATACGTCGGATGAAAGTTCAAGAATTTCGTCATCTGCTGTGATTGAAAAAGGCTCGGTCAGATGACGCGCAACGGTTCTCGTGAACGCACGAACGTCATATTTGTACACTTTGGTCCCCCTCCTTGTAAGGGAATTTCGTTTGCGTTTTTTTTTTATCGTCGCGCCGACGCGAGTGCAACGAACATTCCTCGGGCTCTCGCGTTTACGTCTTTCAAAGTAGAAGAAAAGGAAAGAGCAAATTCCATATTTCAGTCTCGCTGAAAATGGTACTCGGCTGTCACACAGGTCTGTCTCTTAATAGCCGAGTATGTGGCTCGTGGGGTCATTAGCCGAGTATTTAAAAGGACACGCGCATTTTTTGCAGACGCCGCGCGGTTAAATACTTAACCGCTCGTAAACGTGTCTAAGGCCTATGATTGAGACGCGAAAGCGCTCGATATTCGCGTCGCGATTTTCCGTTTTCTACGAATCTCCAACGTGAAACATTGGACGCGCCTTCTTCCACGCTCGTTCCCCGATTGGCTGGAACGAGTCGCACGCGAATTTGCGCATCGTCATCGATGACCGATCGCGAAGTTCCAATGACGTTTCTATCTTCTGTTACTCGTGAGAAAAAAAAACCAGAAAAAAAACACGCGCGCAAGTCGGTGGTCGCGCGTCACGCGTTTCACGGCAGGTACGCAGCAGCGCTCGGCGTACGTGTAGGCCCAGCGAAGTGGGAATGACGGGGGTGCGCGGCGGAGCCACGGGCTCGATTGAGGCAGTAGTGGGGGAAGCGTTCGGCGGGCAGAGTGGGGGGGCGCTGTAGTCCGCTACGTCGCGCGAGGCCGTGCGGTTGAATTAACGCGCGCGCGGCACAATTTTTTTTCTTCTCTTATCCGCACGATATCTCGAAATAATTCGACGAGCGACGTTTCTTTCGCAACCACGTTGATCTTCGGAATATCCCCTTTCGTGCTGTACTGTTCTCTCGTCCAAAAGGTCGGAATTACGATAGTGGAATCGTGGAAAGACACACGTCGATGCGGTAAGGTCCCCCCTCACGCAGCAGACTCGAATTACGAACGAATCGATGTCCGTTCGAGTGACGTCGTCGAGATTGAGAACCTTGAGTCAAGCTACAATAGTATAGGTAATAATAATAGGTAACAAATAATACATAATAATGAGCCATTAAATGATAATAATAATAAATAAGTAAATAACGAGCAAGTTTATTATAAATCATAATTATTCCAATTATAAACAATAATAAATAAGGAAATAATGAATTTATCAGCATACATAAACATTGTTATAAGTTATATCTTATAATAATTGTTATAAATAATATCAATTAATGAACCAATCAAATTATTTTGGCGGTGTTATCGCGAAATAAACAAATTCGAGCTTCATCGCGGGACTTGCGACTTTCGCCTGTTTCGCGTCGGGCGTTCGCTACACTGAGAAAAAAATCATTGATCCAATATCATTGGTGCCATTGAATGAAATTTCGTTGATTTCGGATTTATTAGTCCAAACAAAACGCTATTGACTTTAATAACATGATAAAAAAGTTTTAAAAATGTCATTGAAAAGATATATTGTTAGCCGAGAACAATATATTATTGAAACTATCTAAAAAAAAATTCGCGAACAAATTATATAGTTTTGAATGCATTTTCTGCAACGAACAAAAAAGCGTTTCAATTCATAACATGAATATTGTTGATTCGAGTACATAAGAAAAATTGAATTTCGCTCGTTTAATTCAGATGAAATTTCTATTGAGTAAATATGTTATTTTATTTTTTCACCATATCCGATATTGATTTCCAAGTACATTATTCGTTAAAATATTAATATTTTATTTTGAATGAAAAATATTAAGCAAATGTCTGAATTGGTTAAAAAATTATGCGAAAATAAAATTTGTTTCTTGCGCATTTGGTTGAAAAAATTCAACCAAATCATGGCCGAGCGCCACCGAAATTATAGGTGTGAGGAAACCCGTAGTTCTCGAAGTAACCGCTAGAAGCCGCACGCGCGCTCGTTTCTCGTAAGCGTAGCGCGAACCGAAAATCTACTTAAACGCCGGAGAAACTCTAAAGAGTATCGCTTCTTGGCCTGTGGCTAAGATCGAAGTGTAGTATCTGTTCTTATCAGTTGAATATCTGATATTCTCTCCATGGATATTCCATTGGATATCTGATATTCTCTCCAATATTATCGTGGATGATCATTATAATGATCACTTTTTATTTAAGATTTAAAACAAATTGAAAAACTTACGTCCCATGGCAAATTCGTTTCGATGTAGTAAAGAAATAATTAATTCTATTGATTATATTTTTGTACGAAATAAAAAATGTAGCAACCGCTTAATTATTTCATTCGATACATCTACGGATTGTATATAGAATGATGTCAATAGAATATAATTTTATTTCAAGGATAATGTAGATATTCAGAGAACAGAAGAGCTTTTTTAAAATAAAATAATATGTTATTTAAATCAATCACATTTTCCAATATTTTATAGTATTGTAAATAACAATCTCATATATCGGTGGCACTCCGCAGCAGCACATTTATTTGGATCAACCAATATATTTTTTTGATTCAATTGGTTTTTCTTTCTCAGTTTAGCATAAACGCGTACGTGCATCAATTAGTCCGGCCGCCCCTCCGGCGCCCCGTCGATGACGCATTTGCGCGTTACACGCGTCGCGCGATAAGGCCCCTCCCCCGACTCGTTTCCGTAAATCAAACGTTGTCCCGTACCACTCCCGTGCACCTGAAAACATCCGAGAATTATCCCGCGACTTTTTTTCCTACCCGGAACCTTCTCTACCGCCCACTTCCGTTTCGTCACCGAAACTTCCGCCTCATCCCCGTATTTTCGCGAAGTCCCGCGTCGCGAGTATACATATTTATCGTGCACGAGCGCGCATACTTTGATCGTCGAATCCAGTTTGAGTTTGCCCGCGGACGGTCTCGTGTGTTGACTTGGATCCTTCGCTCTCTCGCTCCTTCGCACGCGGGTCCTCCCACGCGTAACGACACACTCGCACGGAACAATTGTTTCGCGTTACCCTCTCGGTCACGCCAGCCAGGCATCGAGTTCCGTGTTACGAGAAACCGTTCGAGAAAGAGAGACTTAAAGAAAAAAACGCCTGCACGAGTGTGCGTTTTATTTTCTTCTTTTTCTTCCTTCGGTTCGCTCTGCCCGTACGTGCCGTAGTACGTTGCGAGCCTAGAGGGCGAAAAGAGCGCGACAATATTTTCGTGTCGAAGACACGCGGCGGTCGAGCGCGAACGAACACCTCGCGCGGTTGTTTTTTTTATTTTTCGCATCGCTTGTTCTCCCACGCAGTGTTCTCACGGTACACAATGCACAAACGTATCTCCAAACCGATACGGATATACGCGCGATCTTTTGTGTGTGGTAACGAGCAATTAAGGGGTTAGGCCACAGTTACGGGTATAAAATCATGTGCAAATTTAACATTTTTTTCGTATGTACAAGTGATTCACTCATAAAATTAGTTACACATCTATTTAGTACGAATATCAAGCTGTTAGAATTTTTTTTTTCGATGTACAAAATGGCCGTCTAATATTTTCTTTTATCTTTTTTTAGGCGCTCCGTGACATTTAGCATCCACAATTTTTTACCTAGAACAAAAAACAAAAATTCTCGTCAATCTACGTTAGAATACCTAGAGAAGTACGTACGGAATTTAAAAAATATTGTTTTATTCAAAAGTTGTAGGTATTGAACTTAAGAAATTAATTTTCAGTGAAACATTTCGTTATAACTGCTCATCAACGGCTCATAAAATGAAAAGTTTCCGATTAATCAGAAATTCCGTACGTACTTCTCTGCGAAATGCAATTAGGAACATAACTTTTAAATTTGAAGTAAATCGAGTGAAAATTGTTGAAGTTATTTTTCACGCCAATTGGAAAAAAGCTGTTTCGAGAAGTTCCGAGTAGTCGGCCATTTTGTACATCGAAAAAAAATATATATATATTTTCTAACAGCTTGATATTCATACTAAATAGATGTGTAATTAATTTTATGAGCGAAACACTTTTTCATGCGGAAAAAAATGGTTAAATTCGCATATGATTTTATACCCGTTACTGTGGCCGAAGGCCTTAAACGATTGTTACAGTGCGGTTTCCTTCGCGCCATAGGAACTACGGCCGCACGCCAATACCACCATCTTGTGTGTGCTAAAATGCGCGTAAATAGAGCACCGGGGCGAGACGGGCGAATCATTTTTCATACACACATCGCGAGGATACGTTGCGAGGCTTGGATCTATTGCGCAATCCACCGCGAGTGAGACAGTTTCGTTTTTTTCCTTCTTCGATATTCGTACACGGAGCTTCTTCGCGACGGAGATAACCCCTGTGCGCGGAATATACGTCGATTCAATGGCGTTTATCGGTTGTCGCGATTTCGTCGCTTCCCGACCGACATCCGCCGACGAATGAACATTCAAATTATTAACTGGGCAGTCAACAATAATAATCGATTATCAATATGAGTTTTGTAAAAAACTTTTTTTAACGTTGTGCAAATAAAACTCGATTTGATTTGATTGGTTATCAATATAAAGTAGTTGGTAACAAATAATAATAAGTAACAAATAAATTACAAAATCATTAATTTATTAGCATAAATAATTATTATAAATTATATTCAATAACAATTGTTATTACAAATAATAAAAAAGATCAATGAACAACAAATAAATTTATTAGCATAAACAATTATTATAAGTTCGATGTATTAGTCATTCTTGTTGTAAATAATATAAATAACAGGAACAACAATAAAAGAAATTTCAAATAATTCCTTATCAACAAATAACAAACAATAATAATTATTTTTACGAACAGGCAATAAAAATGAAAATTAAAAATCTTAAACATTCGGAAAAAATCAATAAACAATTGCTAATACCGAATGAATAGTAACTAATTATTGACGTCGTCAACAGCAATAATAAATAAAATAATAAGAATACCAAGGTAAACATTATTCCGCGCAACTATAAATATAAATAATACAACTACAAATAATAATAATAATAACTGTATAAATAATATTAACTTTGTCTTTACGTATATTAATATTGATTAAATTAATTTATATTCGTATTAATATAAACAATAATAGAATAATACCTCTTTAATGGCAATTTGAAATCGATCATTCAATTCTCAACTAAATTCCCGCTGACCTCGGCGACGAGTATTTATCAGTTTGAAAAGTTGTCGTGGAATTCGCTCAAAATAAAGGAGAGGTAAAAAACATGTGCCGAACGAGATAGTATCAGCGTCGACGAATTCCAATAATGCGGAAGACACCTCGCGGCGATTTCCCTGCATCATAATAATAACAATAACGAGCGCCTCGCGGCTCCGAAATGGAGTAGCAACGTGCGCGACAATCCCGAGATAAGACACATTCATTTGTTTCTTTTTACTTTCGATTTTCCCGCGACGTTCGCGATAAGCTTACGAAAGAACAAAGTTTCCCTTCGATACCGAGGCAAAGAGAGAGAGAGAGAGAGAGAGAGAGAGAGAGAGAGAGAGAGAGAGAGAGAGAGAGAGAGAGAGAGAGAGAGAGAGAGAGAGAGAGAGAGAGAGAGAGAGAGAGAGAGAGAGAGAGAGAGAGAGAGAGAGAGAGAGAGAGAGAGAGAGAGAGAGAGAGAGAGAGAGAGAGAGAGAGAGAGAGAGAGAGAGAGAGAGAGAGAGAGAGAGAGAGAGAGAGAGAGAGAGAGAGAGATGAGAGAGAGAGAGAGAGAGAGAGAGAGAGAGAGAGAGAGAGAGAGAGAGAGAGAGAGAGAGACTTCGGATAACGCACATGTTTATCGTCTCCTCGTGATAACACGAAGCACGAGCCTAAACGCCTCAATTGCCGTGCAACGATAGAGCCGTTCGTACATTTATTGCACAACAATTTCGAACTTTTTATTCTCGATATTACGTTGTTAAGTGTGTAGTTCGTGTTAAGTTTCTCAAGCTCGGCGATCGCACTCAAGCGAGCATTGATTCGTCCGAAATACGAGTTTGCAATCGGTGGCCCATAACCGCGAGCGCCTCGACGTTTTCAACGATGATTTCACTGTCGTAATCCCGAACTTTTGAACTCAAGAACAGTACGGTAAGAAAGAGAAGATTTCGAGGATCAACGTGATCGCGAGAGAAGTGCCGCTTGTCGAATTACTTCGCGAGATATCTCGCGGGTAAAAGGTGAAAATTGTATCGCGCGCTAATTCACCCGTTCGGCCTCGCGCGACGTAGCGGACTGCAGCGCCCCCCCTCTGCCCGACTGTTGGCTCTATCGTCCTCCCCCCCGGCTCCGTTCGCCGCCGGTGATCGACACTACCGCCTCAGCGGGATCAACGCGTCGATAGTTCGCACGCGAAAAACCGTGCTCGGTCGCTTCGTCCTTTTGTTGTTGTTTCGTCTTCGTTGCTCGAATCGGACCACTGCGCGCGGTGCCATCTCTAGGGGACTCCGGGAATGCTTCGAGACGCGCGTGTTCGAAACGTAGGCGAAAAAGTGGCACGCACGAGGCTTTCCAGCGCCGCGCGCGCCAGAAGAAAAAGAAGAAGCGCTAGAAACGTCGCGAAGAGACGGGTCCACCCGTACGGAAAAACGGGCACAAGGCGTCTCGCGCGCTTCTCTTCGACGATTTAACGAGGCGTGGGCGGACCCTCCCACGGGCGTGGGCTTAAATCACTCGAAAAATCACGAAGCAAACGCACAAACGTGCGACGTTCACGCACGGAGGAACGCGCAAAATCGATCGAAACTTCGTCGCGAACGAACGTGGACGATGTGTAAAATCGGCGGGAAACACGTGGTAAAGATAACGCACCGCGAGAAAGTCGTCGAATTGACGCGAGAGGCGTGACCTCCGAAATTTTTGTGGGTTTCTGCCGTTTTTTTTTCTTCGTCGCTTTTTCGCGCGAGCGCTGTCGCCGAATGGGAAACTTAACGTGCATCGATTGTCACGGGGATTTTTAGGACAAATCTCGTTGACGTTTCCTGTTGCACCGGAAGTGTTACACGTAAACGAAGCTAGCTGGCGTCAATGTATGCGACGGCGTTTGAACACTTTTCCGTCAAAGACACCCGCGCGCCATTTTCAGGAAAACAAAACTATTTTCTAGTGACATTTGGATGGAACGCGCTCGAAAAGTTATTATTCATTTATTCGCAGTGAAATGAGAATTATAAAATTTCGAAAATTTACAAAGATCGAATAAAATCAAGTAAAAATGAATAAAAATATTATCGAAAGACCACATTTTTTTAAATGATCGGTACACGGGCGTTGTATTGAGAAAAAAAGTCTCAATGACATTTGAAAAGAACTTTTCGAGAAAAAAATCTTCAGTTAAATTTAAAAAAAGCAAGCTGCAATAAAAATCAAATAAAAAAATTAAATTGTTGAAAAACTTCGATCTTTCCCGTGCGGACGTTGGGGAAAAAAAAAACATTTTCACGGCCACTTGCCGTCGAATAAAAAAACCAGTAAAAAATTCAAAAAACAAAATCAGACTAAGAGATAAAGCAGTAATTAACCGACAAATTAGATTTTAAAAAATCACGTTGATACACGACTCGAGATGCAAGAAACTTGCGAGAGGCTGATACCGAAAATCGTTTGCACAAAGGCGAGTTATACGGAGAGTTGCGCAGTGTCGCACCACGATGAGGAAAATTCGTGCGACAGGCGATTGGGACGCCAGCGAAGAATCGGCAGACCGAGAGTACGACGAAACTTGCGACGTTTGTCCTTGACCCAGGAACAACAACGTCAGTCCTCGTCGTCGTCCAGAAGTCCGTCACCCGCGCCCATCGCTCATCTCGCGCTTCGTTTGACCTCCGAGACTCCCGTACCCCAGACGAGACGCGAACGCGATGGGCCGACGAACGACGTGCACGAGGATCGCGAACTCTCGGACAACGCGAATCGTCGGGGCGGTAACGCGAGCTCCGGTTACGGGCAATATTTGCAACTGTTGGATGTGCCGTCGCAATCGAGTCACGGCGCATCGTCGATCGCGCCACTCCTCGAATGGGGCGAACCTAGCGGTGACGATCTCAGCTCGGAATGGGAATCCGATCATTCCGACTGTCGAACGATCCCGATCGATAATGTAGAAAACACCTCAAAGGTAGCCGAAAAACGGACGCGAATCTTGAATTATTCTTTAAGGTAGTCCTATCGCCAGGCTTCAATCCATAGGATTTTCATAATTCTTTTTTCAGCTGCACTAAATATATTCTTAATCGTCTCTGTAAATTTTCAGGGTCGTTTATCGACCTAATTACAGAGAAAAGAAATATTAGAATTGCGTATTTTTGTGAAGGAATTCCGAGACGACATACAAAAACTCAATTTCCGGTCGCTACAAAAGTGTATATAATAGTGGGAATCCGTCGGATTCTTAAAAATAATCAGATTTACGTACTTGACACTTGTAGTAATGCAGTGCTCTCAGAAAAAATTACGCTTATTGACCTAATTTTTATGTAATATCAAGTTTAATTTGAACTTCCGGTATTGGATTTATTACCACTTGCTACGATAAAGAGACGTGACAGAAAGGCAACAGCTGACTGTAGTCCTAACCTCATCTCACTCATTCCAATTTCCACACATATTTCATTTTTAACCGACATATTTCGCCGACACAAATTTTCCACGCTTTTTACCAGTCGTGGCCCGAATACAATGCTTTATATTTCTCGCACCCGACATTGTTTTGACAGATCGACGTTGATAAGCATGGAGGTTAAACTCGCCTGGTTGAGTAAAAAGAGACGGAGATAGAACCAATATTGCCAAATATCAAACGTAGAAATACTGCGCGAATCGTTGAAATAACTATTTTTTTCATTTTTCTAATTAAATGTGAACATTCATTAAACAGTTTACACATGGAAAATTTAGTTATTGCACTTTTTTTTGCGTATGTTAAAAATATAAATTGTACGAGTTTCAAGTATGATCAGCGGTTTGACTAGTGTGAAGCGATAGGATTACCTTAGGGGCTAGACCAGTGTGAACGCTGAAAATTTGGGTGATGTTCGGGAATTTCTTGGAAGAAAGGTACTCAATTAAATGTTTCGGAAAATTAAAAATATAGTTAGCTATATTGGACATATATTATATAATTTTCTCATAGAAAAATATTGAGATCTAAGCCATTTATACGCGGCTTCGGAGGCGCCAAAAAAAAAGTTCCTTCACTGCTGACATGATTCCGGCCAATTGAGTAGCTGAAACCGAAAAAGGAAAAAATGTCGTTCAACTGGAAGGTATTTCCTGTACAATGACGTAGGATTTTCGAAAAATATCAAAATCGTCAATTTTCATCCAATCAAAAATATCCTACGTCATTGTAGAGTAAATATATTCAAGAGTACGCAGTTCAAATTTCAAGTCAATCGGATAATTGCTCTTTGAGTTACAAAGTCAGCAAATTTGAAAAATCTCATTTCATATTCTTGAAAGTATAAAAATCTTTAAAGTATAAAAATCTCATCTCATATTCTTGAAAGTATAAACCATCGAAAAAGGAAAAAAATCGATTTTTTGAAAGTGTCACATCGGTATAACCCCTTAAGGCGGTATTACCGTCTAGAAGCTTGTTTTTTAAAGTAATTTTCAGGAATTAACTTTGCGAAAACTATCAAACCTACAGTGCTGGGGTTTTTGACGCATATTAAGACATGTTTCAATTAGCAACACAAATTTTTATGAAATACTTTATTGAAATCTATACAGGTTATGCGCTTTCATGCAGGTCGTGGCGTAAGGCGCTCGTCCAATCGGGCGCACGGCTTTGTTTCAGAATTTTTAAAGTGGTATTAGTACTTATGACTTTTGAGGCCTCAAACTTTTAAAATTTACATTTAAAAAATATCTACGTTTATTTACCTTTGATGAGTGATCAAGGAAAGCACTTTTTTGTAGCTATATTGTTTTGATTTTCAATTTTATTGAACATTATTTTTTACTTTTTAATACAATACCTTCTAAATAAAAGCTTGTTAAAAAAATCTTTAATTTTTACAACCATATTAAAAATATGCATTTTTTAACATTCGGTGATTACATTAAATGTTTTCGTAACTTTGCACAATTATTTTCTATAACTTTTTCTCGCTCAATTAGCGTTAGACGAATTGGCAACGTCGTAAATCGTAGTATATGGTAATGCCCAGGCTGACAGAGGTGTCGCGAAGTTAGAGACATGTGCGCCCGGTCCGTAGCCTCAATATCGGTTCAAGGGGCTGTCAATAATGAATATCGGTCCGAGTAAAAAATCGCTGGAAAGAAAAAGTGTGTACTAAAGCTATCTATAATCTGGAAGAAATAAAAAACTTTACTAATATTCCGATTTCTAAAAAATGTTTATGTATGACAAAAACATCCGCTTTATTTTGTTTTTGCCTCGAAATATTAGCCTCTTCTACGAAATTTCTAGAAAATTATTATTTCTGAACATAGTTATCAAATCAATATTAAGGGGAGGTACCTAAGTAAACGGCGAGAAAAACAGGTAAACTTCGGGAATATTTATCCCAAAACCTAATTTTTCGATTGGATCCGCCTTTTTTTTTATTGGAAAATATGTACATTGAGGTAAGTTTAGGAATTTATAAAAATAAATTCGTCAACTGGAAGCGATTCTTGTCCGATTTTGTCCCAATTTGGATACAATATTCTTCGATAGTTTTTCTCATTCGCCACGTAGGGGTTTTTCATTTGATTGAACCATTGCTTTTTTATGCAATGTGTATGCAATCCAAAATCGTCGGAGATTGCGAACGAAAAACGAATATTAAATTAAAACGGTCGCAGTTCCGTCAAAAATGAAAATTTCCAAAAAATCCTACGTGGCGAACGAGAAAAACTATCGAAGAATATTGTATCTAAATTTGGACAAATCGGACAACCCGTTTTCGAGATACATCCGGCACAGACTTTGAAAACTATGTTTCGAGATAATCGCGTTTGAATTGCTTCCAGTCAACGAATTTATTTTTCAAAATTCCTAAACATACCTCAATGTACATATTTTCCAATAAAAAAAAAACCCGGATCCAATCGAAACATTAGTTTGTCAGATAAAAATTCCCGAAGTTTACCTGTTTTTCTCGCCGTTTACTCGGGTACCTCCCCTTAAGTAATTATTGCTCATTAAGAGGATAAGAAGAAATAATATTCGTTGTTTATCATCCGGTTCGAGTAGGTTCCCGGGTATAATTACCGAATACGGATAAGATAGGTAGCATTTGTGCCGGCTACGACGTTGCCATGATTTCGACCCTTTCGAACATTTCGACCCAACCCCACAACAACCTCAATTTATATTTTGGATTTTTTCTTTTCGTTATATTTGTTTTTGTTTCGATTTTGCTTATACTTTTTTGAAGTAGAACGGCGATTTGTGATAATGTAGAAATACCGACGGAGTCGCCGTGAGTGCGAGAGAGATGTGAAGTACCGACTGAGTCGCAAGAAGGTCGATAAAAATAGCGGGAAATCCATTTTCAAATATTTTACCATCTTCGTCCCGATGTTTGAAAAAAGAAAGAACGACCATCGCGTAGTTCAATAAACATAAACGGAATTTCCTTTTTCTGACGAAACTCGGTCGGTAATGAAAACTACAATTAACTGTTTAGGCAGGTTTATTTTAGTCTTGTGGAAAGGGCATCAGGTTCCTAGCCGATCGTTTCTTCGTAAGATTAAACTTTTGTACTCTCGTAGAGTATCGATGCCCTTTGGGAAATAAATAAATCTAAGGACGCAGGATGAGGGTAGAGAACAAGCGGCGGAATAGATATTCGGTATTATTGGACAATAGTCCGTGTAATTCTAATGCGGATTTTTTTTCTGTTACTGATTCCAGAGCTCAGGCTGGCGGAAGCTCAGGAACATCGTTCAGTGGACACCCTTCTTTCAGACGTACAAGAAACAACGGTATCCATGGGTGAGTTTTTACGATCTTAATGTTGTTAAAAGTTGCCTCGTTCGAACGCAGCGAAAATTCTTTTTTCTTCCTTTATTTCGTTGTATTTTATTACTTAGGAATACATTTTCATGCCAATTTGGGTTGTCGATTTTTTATGAGGATGCTGAAAAACGTTGAAGCGATTTTTATAGCCCAAATCCGCAAAAAAATGTAAAGAAATTGATCTGAAAAAAAAAACCAACAAAGATTTTTCTCTCATTGACACGCATGCGCAGAATATGTAACAAGAAAAAGTGAGAAATGTTGAAAATCGATGAAATGGTATGCTTTGAAACGAAGAGTTTGAATTTTTCGAAAAAAAACTGGCTACATTTTGCAGTCAAAAAGACTTTTTTATTTTCAAAAACACTTAGGGTCATGTTTTAGACAATAAGGTTGGAAAGATGTATACCAAATTTCATCAGAATCGGATGGCGTTGAAGTTTGCATCGTTGAAATGCAACGAAATTTTTTTTTTTCATTTCACAAATTCCCAATGGCAGATTTGAGCTACGAAAATCACGTAAACAATTTTTCGGATTCTTATTTATCGATCGAAAACAAATTCGCAACATATGGTTTTGGATAATAAAGAATATAAGAAGTTGAGAAGAATTTTCGTTGCATTCCAACGATGCAAACGTCAGCCGCATCAGAATCGGTCGATTAGTTTTTTACTTCTCAAAAATAGTTAAGAAATATTTTCTTTGAGAAGAAGATCATGAAAATCAGCGAATTCTTCCTCGCCTAAAGGTATCCCCCCTCCCCTAAGACCTTCTCCTTGATTTTGAAAATTTTTCAGTACGAGCAAACAGGCAAACAAAAAAAGGAAAAAAAAACACAAGGGATAACGAACCAACAGTAGCAAAACATTTTCCTCCATTGGAACCACTAAACACATTTTAACCCTTTCTTGAGACACTGGGTCATCTTGACCGAGACGAATTTGAAACAAAATGCTCGCTTGCCCACAATTGAAAGTTTTCAATAATTTTTCACAACAATGCAAATTTATAGTTTCCGAATTTTAATTATGCAGACATATTAAGAAATGTTCAAAGTGTATCCCGTATTTTTTTCCAATACAAACCGACCCAAGGGTTGTTAAGGGCAGGTGGATGAAGTACCATCCAGGTCAAATTAACCCAGTCATTAACCCGCGGTCAAACCCGCGGCCTAATATAAGTGTGTCAAGGAAGGGTTAAAACAGTAAAATTAACAATAACAAATAATACAAAAAAAACGGAAACCGAATAAGGCGGGCACGTAAAAGGGGAATGCCGCGTACGATGGAACTAAAGAAGGTTAATAAAAAAAAAGAGTCTTTTGAACCCTTCGTGCTCAGACTTCGGTACAAAAACAAATAGTTGCTGTCTGAAAACTATGAGTTCGATCAGGATTGAAAAAATACTAGAAAATACTTTGACCATTCTAGAACATGTGTGAAAAGTCGATATGTCAAAATTCAAATGACAACATGTTTTAAAAAAATCATGAATAGATCAAGTTGTCAAAAAATACACCTTTTCACTTAAAAAATCATAACTTTCTCAATTTTTGATATTTTCAAGTAAAATTGGAACAGGATACGCGTCAGGCATGGTACTTCTAGGGAAAAATAGCGGCGTAGTGGCACTTAAAAACCTCGCCTCCTTGGAGGCCGACCTTTAATTGAAACTACGACCCATAGATACTTAGACCCTAAGTTAGGTCTGGGTAAAATTCACCCACGGTGACCAAGGAGAGTTAAGGGGTTACATACGGTCAGGAGGCCCAAAAAGATCGATTTTTCAAGATTTTTTCTTGAAAAGACCTTTAAATCTATTAACGTAAAAATTTGTACACATATTATGGTAACTTTTAACTGTATTTTAACATTTTTTATTCGCAAAAATAGTTATTTTGAAAGCTACTATAGCTGATCTCCGGGAGCACCTCTAAAAAAGGCATCTTGCGGTGAGCACGATATCTCTGGACTGGATAATCTAAAATGAAAAGAACCAAAAATATTTCGTTAAGGGGAGGTACCTGAGCAAACGGCGAGAAAAAGAGGTAAACTTCGGAAATTTTTATCTCAAAAACTAATGATTCGATTTGATCCGGGTTTTTTTTTATTGGAAAATATGTACATTGAGATAAATTTAGGAATTAAAAAAAAAAAAATTCGTTGACTGGAAGCGATTCAAACGCGATTATCTCGAAACATAGTTGTCAAAGTCGGTGCCAGATGTATCTCGAAAACGGCTTGTCCGATTTTGTCCAAATTTGGATACAATATTCTTCAATAGTTTTTCTCGTTCGCCACGTAGGATTTTTTTAAAATTTTCATTTTTGACGGAATTGCGACCGTTTTAATTTAACATTCGTTTTTCGTTCGCAATTTCCGACGATTTTGGATTGCATACACATTGCATAAAAAAGCAATGATTCGATCAAATGAAAAACCCCTACGTGGCGAACGAGAAAAACTATCGAAGAATATTGGACCCAAATTTGGACAAAATCGGACAAGCCGTTTTCGAGATACATCTGCCACCGACTTTGAAAACTATGTTTCGAGATAATCGCGTTTGAATCGCTTCCAGTCAACGAATTTATTTTTGAAAATTCCTAAACATACCTCAATGTACATATTGTCCAATAAAAAAAACCCGGATCCAATCGAAACATTAGTTTTTGAGATAAAAATTCCCGAAGTTTACCTGTTTTTCTCGCCGTTTACTCGGGTACCTCCCCTTAATATAATGGATTGTCTTGTAATTGATCGAAGGAATAAGCAAAATAATAATTTTTGACAAAATGGCAGCTTCTCAAAAAAGAAAATCGATTTTTGACAAACATTAGGCCTTAAATTGTTCATAAGATGGAAAATATTTATCGGTGAGAAAAAACGTTCGATTAATTACTAAAAAATATACTTGAAAAGATTGTGTTAAAATTTGAGACTGATTGGTTTCGTCGTTTCCGAGAAATCTTGCTCACCGACTTTAAAACACACAGTTTTGAGAAAAACGCGTTTGAAGTTTCAAAAGCACTTTCGAACGCTCTGACACGTCATTAGAAACGTGCGTGTAACTTCGAGAATATTCACCGAACTGACAAGAAATTTTCTGTGTGTGTACTTAAATATATGTACATGACGAAAAAAAAATAAAGAAAAATCGATTTTTCGAAAATTTTAACTGTATATAACTCCTTAACGAATAAAACAATCGAATAAAAACAAACTCCGATAAAAATAAGTATCGCTGAACAATCATTTTTTAAAACCGTTTATAATTTTACATTTTATTGACAGGTTCAATTGGCGGGTCATCAGGGAAATTTTCGAGCCGGGCCAACGCCGGGCACGATATTGAAGAAGCTGTGTCCCCAGGAGGAGGCTTGCTTCAGACTACTGATGCGCGACGTTCTGAGGCCTTACGTGCCCGAGTTCAAAGGCGTCCTGGACGTTCGGGAGTCCAACGACGAGAGGCACAATAATCAGGACACCGAGATGAAGGGGTCCGAGAACGATGGCCACAAGGGAGCGATCGTCGCTTCGTACCTCCAGCTTCAGGATCTTCTCGGTGATTTCGAACAACCGTGCGTCATGGACTGCAAAGTCGGCGTGCGAACGTATCTCGAGACCGAGCTCGCAAAAGCCAAAGAACGACCCAAAGTGAGCATTTGGAAAAACGCAATTTTTCCTCAGCTATTTGTTTCACGAAATATGACGGTTCGAGACATTCTGTTTTTCCTCCGCGTTCCAACGCCAGTCGCCAAATACAATATTTAACTGTAACACGGAAATCATCTTATGGTTCATTGTTTTATATTATGCTTACAGTATTTTTTATCTTCGCGAATGTCAGTTTTTACGATGTAAATCGGCAATAGGACTTAAGGCGTTACCCCCACTTGTAGCGCAAAAAAGGCGTTTTTCATGAATTTTTTTAAAGAAAACTACAAAACTTTTTTAATCGATCAATATACCATCTTAAAGAACACATCTTGAAGAACTTTCAGTAATTTTTTTATTGAAAAATATTACATTGTTTAGTGGCAAATGGCCGTCAATGAAATAATGTTTTTAAATATACGGTTTGCGGTGACCAACATTGCGGCGAAGTGGATCATCTGAAAAAAAACAATGCGGATGGATTTAGTCAAATATAAGTATAAACTAGTCTTTAATCGAAGGATTTTAAAAAATATTCATTTTTCACAAAATGGCGGACAGTCAAAGTTAATGGTTCGATTTTAACGAAAAAAACGGCCGTTTTTTGGCTATAGAACGGCCATTTTTTTTCGAAAAAAAAATCGAACGATTGAAGACTATATTTTTATGTATTAAATAAGCCTGCAAAATTTCAAGAAGATCGGTTCATTAGTGTTCGAGTAATCTTGGTCACCGACTTCAGAAATGCCATTTTGAGAAAAACGCGTTTAAAGTTTCAATTTCGGTTTACACGAAGAAAATATTTTTTTTTGTAAACTTCCATAGAGTCATCCATTCCTATACTCATAGAGCCATCTATTCTCAGATACTTATACTTCAAAAAAATGCAATAAAAAGAAATCGATTTTTTCAAAATCGCAAGTGGGGGTAACCCCTTAAGTACTCAACCAGACCGCCAAAACGCTCCCTTTGTCAGATATGTAGTCACGTGACGCCGGTGAAGTCGCATGCCAGTAAACAAGGCAAAGGACCTATCTGGCCGCTGAGTTGTCGCTCAGCAAACCTTCCTCTCCATTCTTATTTAAGGGGCTATGCCAGTGTGAACGCTGAAAATTTGGGCGTTTTTCGGGAATTTTTTGGGTGAATAGTACTCAATTAAATGTTTCGGGAAATTGAGAATATATTTGGCTATATTTGACCTATATTACATCATTTTTTCATAGAAAAATATTGAGATACAAGCGAATTATGCGCTGCTTTCGAAGGCGCCAAAAAAAGTTCCTCCACTGCTGACGTGATTCCGGCCGATTGAGTAGCTGAAACCGAAAAAGGAAAAACGTCGTTAAACTGGAAGGTATTTCCTGTACAATGACGTAGGATTTTCAAAAAATATCAAAATCTAACAAAATGGCGTAGTTATGAGAAAGACTGTTTTCTTGCCTATAAAATGGTCGTTTTTTCAATATCAAATTGTCAATTTTCATCCAATCAAAAATATCCTACGTCACTGTAGGGTAAATATATTCAAGAGTACTCAGTCAAATTTCAAGTCAATCGGATAATTGCTCTTTGAGTTACAATGTCGGCAAATTTGAAAAATCTCATTTCGAGAAAAACGCGTTTAAAGATTTAACCATCGATTTTTGCAAGATAAAGTGATATTGACCGTGAAAATTGCTAATTACAGGATATTCTTGAAAGTATAAACTGTCGAAAAAGGCAAAAAAAAATCGATTTTTCGGAAGTGTCACACTGGTATAGCCCCTTAAGAGTTGATAATATGGTAACTATCGCTACGTATAACTATGAATGAACAGAAAACAGCACGGAAATACGCTGAACTAAACTAGAAAATCGCGACTCACTCGTCACTGGACTCGTAATGACGATCTGTTTACTGGCATGTGACGTCACTAGAGATCCAACCAATCCTGGAGCGTTTTCGTTCACGTGACCAAACGTTCAAATTTATCAAATTTAAAAATTGAAATGAACAAAAACAATGCACATTTATTCGATATAATGATAGGGAATCCTTTTTAAACGCTAGGTACTTTTAGGATGACTAGAGAATGAACCACATTTTTAATATACAGTAGAACCTCGATTATCCGAATTTTTGGTTATCCGAACGCTTTGGCGCCTTATCCGAACTCAATGATGGTCTTTTTTCTCAGTTAAGGTAATCCTATCGCTTCACACTAGTCCTACCCCTGATCATACTTGAGACTTGTACAATTTATATTTTTTAATTATGTAAAAAAAATAATTTGTAATAACTAAAATTTTTCATATGTAAACTGTTTAAGGCGTTAGGCCACAGTGACGGGAATAAAATCATGTATGAATTTGATTTTTTTTTGGTATGAAAGTTATTCACTCATAAAATTAATTACACCTATTTAGGATGAATATCAAGCTGTTAGAAATTATATTTTAAAAAATTTTCGATGTACAAAATGGCCGACCACTAATATTTTCTTTTATCTTTTTTTAGGCGCTCTGCGGCGTGACATTTAGCATCCACAATTTTTTACCTAGAACAAAAAACAATAATTCCCGTCAATCTACATTAGAATATCTAGAGAAGTCCGTACGGAATTTAAACAATATTGTTTTATTCAAATGTTGTAGGTATTTGAAGTTAAGAAATGATTTCTTAAGGTCGATTGATGAAGATTTTATGAACTTGAGACATTTTCAGTGAAAAATTTCGTTATAACTGCTCATAAACTGCTCATAAAATGCAAAGTTTTCGATTAATCAGAAATTCCGTACGCACTTCTCTGCGAAATGCAATTAGGAACATGACTTAAATTTGAAGTAAATCGAGTAAAAATTGTTGAAGTTATTTATCACGCCAATTGGAAAAAAGCTGTTTCGAGTAGTCGGCCATTTTGTACATCGAAAAAAATATATATATTCTTTCTAACAGCTTGATATTCATACTAAATAGATGTGTAATTAATTTTATGAGTGAATCACTTTTTCATACGAAAAAAAAAATTGTTAAATTCGCACATGATTTTATACTCGTTACCGTGGCCTAACCCTTTAATGAATGTTCACATTTAATTAGAAAAATGAAAAAATAGTTATTCTAACGATTCACGCAGTATTTTTAGGTTTGATATTTGGCAACATTGGGTTTATCTCCGTCTCTTTTTGCTCAACTAGGCGAATTTAACCTCCATGCTTTTCAACGTCGATCTGTCAAAACAATGTCAGGTGCGGGGAATATAAAGAGTTTATTCGGGCCACGACTGGTAAAAAGCATGGAAAATTTGTGTCGGCGAAATATATCGGTTAAAAATGAAATATGTGTGGAAATTCGAATGAGTGAGATGAGGTTAGGACTACAGTCAGCTGTTGCCTTGCTGTCACGTCTCTTTATCGTAGCAATTGGTAATAAATCCAATACCGGAAGTTCAAATTAAACTTGATATTACATAAAAATTAGGTCAATAAGCGTAATTTTGTCTGAGAGCATTGGATTACTACAAGCGCTAAGTATGTAAATCTGATTATTTTTAAGAATCTGACGGATTCCCACTATTATAATACACTTTTTTAGCGACCGGAAATTGTGTTTTTGCATGTCGTCTCGGAATTCCTTCACAAAAATACACAATTTTTTTTCTCTGTAATTAGGTCGATAACCGACCGTGAATTTTTTTTGCAGAAACGATTATTAATATATTTAGCGAAGCCCAAAAACAAATTATGAAAATCCTATAGATAGAAGCCTGGCGATAGGTAAGGTATCGTCCTAAGGAAAATATCCCCCTTTTTTTCTGTAATGTTTCCTATCACTGAGATGTTTTTAAAATATATTATTGCCTATATGTAACTTCATAACATCAGATCGTATATACATTGTAGGTATATACGATAAAACCGTCCTGGAATGGTTTGAAACCCAACCAGAAAATAGTCCCAGACAGCTGCTGTTCTAGAAACGAATTCGAGACTTAGCAGCCACGAAACGCGCAACCACTATGAGACAGCCAAAATTTGATCATTATTGTAAGCCGCAATTGAGATGTAACTGCATAAGTAGTAGTAGTATAGACGTTGAAACTTTATTCATTGTTAATTGCTATCAAATAAAGAATTTAGGGTCGTTGGTTTAATAAAGAGAATTTTCGATACTATTCGTATTACATAAGTTGATTTTCCCGGAAATCCGAGATATAGTTTCGATTATCCGAATTTTTGATTATCCGAACGATGTCCGGTCCCAATTAGTTCGGATAATCGAGATTCCACTGTAGTGAAATGCCCGATTATCCAATAACTCGCTGATCTTCATTCGTGTTTTCGCAGCTCCGCAAGGACATGTACGAGAAGATGATCCAGGTTGACCCGTCCGCGCCGAACGCCGAAGAGCGCCGGGTTCAGGGTGTGACGAAGCCACGTTACATGGTTTGGCGCGAGACGATATCAAGCACGGCGACACTCGGATTCCGGGTCGAGGGTATAAAACTCGGTCACGGAGGCTCGTCCAAAGACTTCAAAACGACGAGAACGCGAGAACAGGTGCGTGAGACGAAAATTGTACAGGCTTACGAGAATTTACGCGAGGCCGCACGAAATACTCGACGGTTTATCGCTGTGGGCCAACACTACTAGGCCGCAAAACGATGTAGGGACTTCGAAGTTCATTTGAAAAAAACAAGGCTTTATATACCTGATGGTCGAAAAACAAGGTCTTTTTTGGGGATTTTTTTTTTCGAAAAGCCTGATGAAGCTATCAACGTGAGCTTTGTAAGGTTTATTTTACATATCTGTACTCAAATCAAATATTTATTTTGCGAAAAATACTAAACTGCGGCCCAGCGGCCGGTAGAAAGAGAACGCCTTTTTTTAGGTCATCCACGGACAGACTCGTTGGAGACGCACACGAGCATCTAGAACGATCTTTTTTTTTCGTAATCTACATGAGTTTTGCCAGCAACGTACACACGATTATTACTAAATATCGATTTTTGTACAAGTGGCACCATTTTGAATAAAAAGTTGAATTTTCGACTAAAAAACGGCTTCATCTGGTGATAAAAAACCGTAATTGCTAATAGATCGTAGAAATCGTGTGTACTTAGCTGAAAATACTATCTAAGAAGCTACAGTTGAAATTTGAAGTCAATCGGTTGAGTAGACCCTACGAGTCCGCCCGATTTTGCAAACATGGTTTTGAGGTAGTCCTATTGCCAGGCTTCAATTCATAGGATTTTCATAATTTGTTTTTGAGCTTCACTAAATATATTAATAATCGTCTCTGTAAAATTTCAGGTTCGTTCATCGACCTAATTACAGAGAAAATAAATATTAGAATTGCGTATTTTTAGGAATTCCGAGACGACATACAAAAACCCAATTTCCGGTCGCTACAAAAGTGTATATAATAGTGGGAATTCGTCAGATTCTTAAAAATAATCAGATTTACATACTTAACACTTGTAGTAATCCAGTGTTCTCAGAAAAAAAATTACGCTTATTGACCTATTTTTTACGTAATATCAAGTTTAATTTGAACTTCCGGTATTGGATTTATTACCACTTGCTACGATAAAGAGACGTGACAGCAAGGCAACAGCTGACTGTAGTCCTAACCTCATCTCACTCATTCGAATTTCCACACATATTTCATTTTTAACCGACATATTTCGCCGACACAAATTTTCCACGCTTTTTACCAGTCGTGGCCCGAATACAATGCTTTATATTTCCCGCACCTGACATTGTTTTCACAGATCGACGTTGAAAAGCATGTAGGTTAAACTCGCCTCGTTGAGTAAAAAGAGACGGAGATAGAACCAATATTGCCAAATATCAAACCTAGAAATACTGCGCGAATCGTTGGAATAACTATTTTTTCATTTTTCTAATTAAATGTGAACATTCATTAAACAGTTTACACATGGAAAATTTAGTTATTACAAATTTTTTTTGCATATGTTAATAATATGAATTGTTCACATCTCAAGTATGATAAGTGGTATGACTTGTGTGAAGCGATAGGACTACCTTAAGAAAAACGGCGTAATTGTTTCAACCATTTTTCTTCGCACCATATCATTCTTGGGATCTTTATACATCATTCAAGCAAATAAAAAAATGATACATTTTTCAAAATATATATAAGGCCTTGATCAATTGCATTAGAAATTTACAATTTATTCCTCAGACTATACACGGCAAAGAGGACAAAAAATTGTCTAAGTTTTTTCAATATAAAATTACGGAACACTAGCAGTCTGTCGGAATTCTTTTTTTGCTGGAGTTTGCCACGATGGATTTCGTCTAATTTTGAGGATCGAACTTTGAACAAAATACTAGAGGCTTTTTTTATGTAGATATGAAAAACCAGAGAACCGAAGATGAAAAGAATTATTTACAAGAATGTTAGTTTGTTAAAAGTATACAATGGCATGAAAAAAAAGTATTTATAAAAATGTTACAATTTTTTGTGTAAATTCTGCGAGACGTTGTGCAAATATTCAACAAAATTCTTCGTCTCTTTCAAATAAACATTTTCGGCCTAGCGAGGTATAGTTGAAGTTTTCACCAAACGTAACTGACGTTCGTAAAATTGTTATGTTTGTCGTTAAGGTGACGGAAGCCCTGAAGCGTTTCGTCGAGAATTATCCGCACGCTGTGCCCAAGTACCTGCAACGTTTAAAGGCGATACGGGCGACCCTGAAAGCCTCGCCGTTCTTCGCTTCCCACGAGGTCGTCGGCTCGAGTCTGCTCTTCGTTCACGACGCCAAAAACGCCGGCGTTTGGATGATCGATTTCGCGAAAACGCTACCCTTGCCGTCGCACTTGCTGAACATACGTCACGACGCTGATTGGCAAGTGGGCAATCACGAGGACGGTTATCTCATAGGTGTGAACAATTTGATCGACATTTTTCAGGATATCAGAAATTCTCAGTCCTAATATACTTTGACTGCGCGCGCGCGGGTTACACGCGCGCGTCTTGAGTGATTCATGAGTGTGTGTGTGTGCGAGAGAGTGAGAGTGTGTGTGTCGTGCGTTACTATAATCTCGTCCCCGTAGAGAGATGCAGGAGGAGGTGCAACAAACGAAAAGCTCTCGCCCTCTCTCATCGTAGATGAGACTACGTAAACTCGTTAGTTCGATAAATCCGTTGAGCGTTTCGCGCTTTTGTCTTCGTCCCGGAGAACGAGAAAATTTCGCGTCGACGCTCCCGAGAGTTTGACCCGCTCAGCGATTAGTTTGACAGATCCTCGATGGCATCGAGTGCCGTGATGACACGACGTAAATACCGGTGAGACCTGAGCTGGCCTTCGATATATCGTATACACGCGTCCAGTCGTATTCCCCTGAGAGACCGGCACAGATTCGCACGAGCGCGAAAATTTCACTTTGCAGGTTTGCCGAAACGGCAACCAGTCTCGGATTATTTATCGCTGTGTACGGCGAGGCTAATTGGTATCCGAGAGATCACACGGTGCTGGAACTATTCGCGCGATTCCCTTTGAGATTTATTTCGACGATGCATTTCGCCTAGCAACGAATTTTCATTTTTCGACGCACGGACGTGGTTGGAGAAACTGACGTTTTCGTAGTGGAAAACGGCAGAGTTCTCTACTTTGAAAAAAACTTCGGAAATTTTTATCACTCGAATCTCCTTCTGGACTTTCGACAGACGATTTTTTTTTTTAATGTTGACACGAACGCCGTTCGATCTCTCCGATGCTGATTCGCTTGCCTCGCAGTGGCGAATCCTCCATGACTCTCTGCCCAAGACTTAATTCGCGACACGTTCCAACCCTGTGCTAGTTACTCGTTCGTAAAACCGCTGGCTACACCGAGTATACTCGTCACGTATAGAGAAAATGTGCTCGTCTGCAATCTCGAACAAGTTCCTACGACGAACGAGGGGAAAGAAAAACGGGACGTGCGATAGTGAAGAAAAAGTTGTACCACAGACCAAAGACGCGGCAGCCAACGACTGCCTAGTAAAAGAGAGAAAAAGAAAGATGCAAAGAAAACACGTAACTTATAGGCTCTTAGGGAAATTGAGTGCGTTTTATAGACTCGAATCCTAGTTCTATATATTTTTTTCCAAGATAATTAATTTAAACGAACTACCTAATACGTAAGACTTTATTTATACCGTCGAAGTAACACAGCGGCCGTCGTCCGTCTGCGTGCGTGTGTGTATTTTCATGTGTGGAGCCCACAGACGAGACCGTATTTTTGTATTCAAATCTTACCACACGTTGTTATTTTTTATCTCCCTTTTTGTTTTGTTTTTCATTAATAAGTCGCAACTTGTCGTATGACTGCGTTCGTCTTTGTTCGTTTACTTCTCGCGGTGCAAGCCTTCGCCGCGTCCTCTTTCCCACTTCCCGCTTCGACGTTCGGAATCTTTGCGATACTTGATGGAAGAATCACGAGGCAAGCCGCGGGACAGATGGCGAGGATGAGAAGAGAGATAGAGAGGCGATTTTCCGATTGTCATTATTGATTCTCGTAAGGACTGCTTCTCGGCGGTTGAGTTTGGAGGGTCGGCTGCTGTTGGACGGCGCTCGCCTGGCTCGTCGCTATCGTCGTGGGGGCGATTACGCGCGCGTACACGGCCGCGCCCGTCGTTTTCAGGCCGGCCGGTGTCGGTATAACTTTAAGGCCGTGCAACGTCTTTATGTTCAACAATTGGCTCGGCAATATTATCGGCTGTTGATTGTTCTGCTGTTGCGAGGTTTGTTGCTTTCCGAGGACGACGCTGCCACTCTGGCTCAAACCGACGCCCACGCCCTTGTTGCTGCTTGCCAGGACTATTGGCTTTCCCGCCAACTGAGCCGTCACCATTCTCACCGTCTGAGCACCCGGGGTTTGCTGCTGGTGCGACGTCACGATCAACTTCGATTGACCAGCTTGCGCCGAAGCCTGCGACACCACCTTCGAAACAATTCCAACGAGTTTTTCAATCTACGTGTTTTTTTCTTCGGGTTCTTAAGGCGGGATATACATTTACAACGATCGAAAAATCGATTTCTTTTTTTTTTTCGTTTAACGGGTTATACGCAGTTAGAAATTTCAAAAAATCGATTTTTTTATTGCTTTTTCGGAATGTACAAATGTGTGAGTATATTCCCTGAAAATTTTTAAATCGATCCAGCGAATATTCTCGGAAATACACACATATTTGTAAGGAGGCTCGGAGCGCGTCTCCGAGCGTCCGAGAAACTTCAAACGCGTTTTTCTCAAAACGGTGTTTTCAAAGTCGGTGAGCGCGATTTCTCAAAAACGGCTCAAACGATCGGCCTGCAATTTTAACACAACCTTGTCAGATATATCCTTCAGGTATTGATCGAAGGAATAAGATTTCGGATAATTATGTATATTTTTTTCAACGATTTAACGAAAAAAATTTGGCCGAAAATCGAAATTGTTTCTTTCCGGTGCCACCATTTTGTCAAAAATTAAAATTTCGACTATTCCTTCGATCAATACCTGGATTCATCTATCCCCTAAAAGAATCTTTTTGGTTTTTTCATTTTAGATAATCCAAACCGGAGATACTTTGCTCACTGCCGGACACTTTTTTTCGAGGACCTCCAGGAGAGACTTCCTACAGGAGCAATGTTAATGAATATTTTTGAAAATAAAAAATGCCAATATAAAGCTAAAAGATGCCACTACACTGCCTTATACTTTTCGTTTTGTCCAAATGAAATCCTTTTCCAGAAAAAAATCGTGAAAAACGACTTTTTTGGCCTTGCAACTGCGTATAACGCCTTAAACGATAGAACTATATATGTAGAATATTTTCCAAAAGTGTCAAAGCGAAATTCGAAAAACTTCCAACGTTACAGCCCGTCAACGCTGTGCCTCACCGCCCGGATTCGGAGCGGGCGTAAACTTCCAACGCGGTTTTCTCAAAACTGCATTATCGAAATTGGCGTGCAAAATTACTCAAAAACTATTAAGCCGATTGAGTTGAAACTTCGTAGAAATATTGATAATATTGGTACCTTCTACTTGACGAGAACTGTTTTTGAAAAATTGGAAAAAAAAATACTTTTTTCAGCCACATTTTACAGAAATGTTGCGTGAAATGTTGATTTTTTGTTGTAAATGCGTGCCATTTTCTTGAATTTGCATTTCCTTCATTTTGATTACCGTCACATAGAAACTATACATGTTCTAACTGAAAAAAATTTTGAACTTTTTTGCAAATCAAAGTCTACGGGAAGTTGGACTGCACGCCGATTCGCAACTCTCGCGGCAACCTTGCTGCAACACTCTGCCACAGCTCCGACATTTTAATGATGGATTAATTTAAAAAAAATTGTTTTGTATACTTAAATATACTATTAAAGTATACCTAAAGTTTGATAATTGTAGAATAATTATTTCTTAGTTTAAAAAATCGCTCAATATTGCTTATCTTTTCCTGTCTAAATGTATATCCCGCCCTGACGGGCTACATTTGTCTAGGTGGGCCGAAAAATTGCATTATCCAAAAACATTTTTATATATATATACCTATATTCCCCAGGGTTCGTAAAAATTCGATATGAATATCGAAAATATCCGATATTTTGATATACATCTGATTTGTTGATATTTTCGATATTTTTTATATTTATGAAAATAATCCCCATTTTTTGATGTTTTTTTAGGCGTTTCTTTTTTGTGTTGCGATTTTTTAAAAATATGGATGTGAAATTGAACCCCAATTTATATTATTTTAATATTTATTAATTTACTTATTTTTTTACGGTAATCAGTCTTACACATTTAAAAAATCAAGACTTTCCAAATAAAAAATAATTAGGTACATTTCTCTTTTAAACTACTAAATCAAGAGTTAAAATAAAAGTTCCTATCAAACTTCTCATATTTATAAGCTCTAATATCTTTAATATTGACAATTACATACCTCTTTCAAAAAAATTAACAGAAACAACAACGAATCACAAGTATCGAACTACGAATCTGATAGGGATTGTGCAGTCAGATGGAAGAAACGCAGCGGGTCGAAAGACACTGGTATTATTTGAAATTTCGGCACCTAAAAAAAAGATTGGGAGCCTTTTCAAGCCTACTGATAACAAATACCAAGGACAAATACATAGATAAGTCGTCAGTTTGGAATTTTAAAGTCGTGTCAGCGCAGCGCTATGTAAAGTTGCATGAAGATAAAGTCATTCTTTTTTAAAAAATGCGCATTTTTGTTGCATTTTAGGATAAATATCGATGTTATATATCCAACATAAATATCAATGGATATATATCGGATATATATCACTTCATATATATCATGCGAACCCTGATATGCCCTAAAAATTTCATTAAAAAAATTTCCGAAAATCGAATGAGCTACAGCTTCCGACAGTTGGCCGGGCGAGCCGTAGCAGCACTACAAGTATAAGACTTATATGTCACTATAGATCCGGCAAAAACGCTTCGGTAGAACCGCATAATGTGGACCCGACCTAAACTAGAGGGTCCGCCGGCAAACGCCGCGAAAAAAATATCATCTACTGCTGACGGCCATGTTTTTGTTAATTTTCCGTATTTTTTGGTGATTTTTTCAAAGGTTCCCAATATACCCCTTCATACCACCTTTGTGTTATAAAAGTGTCTTGCTTTTTCACCAACCGTTTCCCAAAAGAAAAAAAAATCGGAATTTCGTCATTTTTTTCCGACCTCTATGTAGAATGCCTATGTAAATAGACCCTTAAGAGATGCGAGATTATGCAAAGTATATATACCTGATATTGCGTCTGTATGACTTGTTTGCCCTGTCGATTGAGCTGATTGGCGTGGGAGGTCGTGGTAGCGAGTTTCAAGCCCTTCTGGGCGAGCAAACTCTCGACTGATATGAGCTGGCCGCCGCTCGCGCTCGTCAATACTTTCGCGAGGATTTTCTGTTGCTGCTGTTGTTGCTGATGCGGCGATTGCTGTATCTGCACCGCTATCGGCTTTCCACCGATCTGCGCAATAATCCTCTGCATTCCCGGTGACTGGAGCTGCTGTTGTTGCTGCTGCGGTTGAGTCTGCTGCGCCGTGACTATTCGTTGTTGGACGTGCTGCTGCGATTGTTGCTGAACGCGAGGAAACGATATGCCGCCATGTCAATTTTTCCGCGTTTCGAGATACTCTTATTAAAACTAGCGTCGTATGTCTTCCAAGGAACTTACCTTGAGCTGTTGCTGCTGAACCTGTTGAGCCTGTCCGGTGGACGGCGAAGATTGCTTGATGAATATCGTTTGGCCCTGAAGCCCGTGTCCCGTGAGCAACGACTTTATCTGCCCCGAGCTGACCAACTTTATTTGCGAGGTCAGCAACGTTTTGCCCGGCAAAACGTGCTGCTGATGCTGCTTGAGATTCGCACTCTGCAATATACTCTTTCCCGGCTGATTCGCTACGACAGTTTGTTGCTGCTGACTCGCGATCTTCGCCGTTTGAAAGATCGTCGACATGTTGGCCTGGGTGGCGCCTATGCTCGTTGCGGACGTAACGGTGACCGGTTGGGCCGAGTGAAGGACCGAGGGACCGGACAAACGTATCGTCTGGAGTCCCGCGGACGTCGACACTTGAATCTGATGATGTGGAAAGTGTTGCTGATTCGACTGGAGCAGGCTTTGCGTAGCGTTAGTCTTCACAACGGCGACGGGCTTGCCACCTGAGTGAGCAGCAGCAAGTTTCTTAATTTGTTGCTGTTGCAACTGCTGGGCCTCCCGCAGTTGTTGCTGTTGTTGCTGCAACTGCTGCTGTTGCAACTGCTGCTGTTCCCTCAATTGTTGCGCTTCGCGCAATTGTTGCGCCTCACGTAATTGTTGCTGTTCGCGCAGTTGTTGCTGTTCCCTCAATTGCTGTTGCTCCCTCAACTGTTGAGCCTCCCGCAACGCCTGCTGCTCGCGCAGTTGTTGTTCCCTCAACTGCTGCGCCTCGCGCAACTGTTGCTGCTCCCGCAGTTGTTGCTGCTGCTCCCTCAATTGCTGTTGCTCGCGCAACTGTTGCTGCTCTCGCAGTTGTTGCTGCTGTTCCCGAAGTTGTTGCTCCCTCAACTGCTGCTGTTGGTCCCGCAGCTGTTGCTGCTCGCGCAATTGATGCTGCGAGGGAGCCGACGGTGTGGCAGGTAGCGAAATTTGCGCCTGATTCGACTCCACCGTAAGGGCAATCGGTTCGCACAATTGTTCTCTCATCGGCGCATCGAGCGTGGCCGTTATCGCCGCGGTAATCGGCGACAACGTCGGTACAGCCGTTGTGATCGTTCCAGCCGCAGCTACGGATGTTGCGTTTTGCGTAGCTGTCGCTGCTATTGATGTTGTCGCCGTTGAATTGAGCGATTCCGTTGAGACTCCCTGATCCGCGACGGTTTTTTCCTCCAACCCTGGCTTACGCGTGTCCTTTCTGCTGTAGCATAATTCCATTGGAGTTTAGAGTTAAGGGGCCAGGCCACTTTGAAAATTTCAAAAAATCGAAGGCAAGCAAGACTTGAAGAAATCGACGATGGTGAGCAATCAGAAGGGATTTCGTACGGTGCAGGAACTGCCGATTGAGTTTAGGTAAAAGTTTTTCATAGTATAAACTTCAACCGTGTTTTTCTCGAAACGTTTTCAAAATCTAGCTCCATCGTATCTCTAAAACTAATAAACCAATTCTCTTGAAATTTGAACCACATATTGTAAACATGATTCGCAACAAGATGACCCTCGATGGTTTTAAGATTTTGATTTTTACTCTTTTTTGCGAAAAACTGCGAAAAAACGCGTTTTTTTTACTTTTTTCGTTTTCCATCTGCCATTTTTTTATTTTTTGATCAAACTTTATATCCGAGGGTCATTTTGTAGCTGGTGTCATACTGAATCTAATGGACTTTGATTTTTTGTTTCAGACAAGCCGTTGCCGAGTTGTGATGGAGCTACCTATCCCACCTATTTTTAAGGCGTTACGTTAAACTATAAATTTTGTACTTAAAAATTAATAAAAATGAATAACATTTTTTTTTAAATGTATTTCAAGACTATTTATCAAGCCCAACAACTTTTATATTCATATCTTTTATAAAATCCTCAAAAAAAATCGCGAAAATAGCCTTTTTCGTGGCTCCAAAGTGGACTGGCCCCTTAAGGGGCTATCTCAAGGTCAAGGCCGTATCTCTAATACTCCCCGAATGGCAGCCTTCTAAAGAGCAGCCGCTCGTAGGTATAACATCGATAGTTAAATCTTTAAACGCGTTTTTCTCGAAATGAGATTTTTCAAATTTGCTGACATTGTAACTCAAAGAGCAATTATCCGATTGACTTGAAATTTGAACTGAGTACTCTTGAATATATTTACTCTACAATGAAGTAGGATATTTTTGATTGGATGAAAATTGACGATTTGGCATTGAAAAAAACGACCATTTTATAGGCAAGAAAAAACTTTTTTTCATAACTACGCCATTTAGTTACATTTTGATATTTTTCGAAAATCCTACGTCATTGTACAGGAAATACCTTTCAGTTTAACGAAATTTTTTCCTTTTTCGGTTTCAGCTACTCAATCGGCCGGAATCATGTCAGCCGTGGAGGAACTTTTTTTTTGCGCCTCCAAAGGCAGCGCATAAGTCGCTTGGATCTCAATATTTTTCTATGAAAAAATTATGTAATATAGGTCAAATATAGCCAAATATATTCTTAATTTTCCGAAATATTTAAGTGAGTACTTTTATTCCAAAAAATTCGCGATAATGACGCAAATTTTCAGCGTTCACACTGGTATAGCTCCTTAAATCAGTCGTGGCAGAAAAATACCAGGTTCAGCGAGACTTACCTGGCCGTCGTCGGTTGGCTCGACACCGTCGATTTTCGCTCCTTCTTCGGTGTTGTTTCTCTCGAGGTGTTCGGAGACTGATCCTTGTTGCCGTTGAGCGTTTTGCTCGAGGGCTGCACCGATTTGTTTCTCGACGAGCCACCGGAGCTCTTCTTGTTTTTCGCTACACCCTGGAGCTGCTGATGATACATCTCTGGAAGGATAAGATAGCGCGAGTTATTGGAGCCTGATCTTTCGAGGCTCACGGTCGTCGTTTACGCACCGAATTCGGACTCGGAGCGTGCCCGGTGAAGGTAGAGCCACTCTTTGCGTCGAGGATAATAGCGAACACAGGGATCGGCCTCGTAATGAAGACGATCGAGGGCACCGGAAACCACGGAATGAAGATAACCTTCCTTCTCGTGTCCGCCGCCACCGGTTTCCGCTCCCTTTTCACCACCGTTCTTTTCTTGTCCCGGCTGCAGGAGACCCTGGTCCCTTATGTACTGCGAATCCTTCAGCAATTGACAAATATCGGATCGCGTGCCTTCGCCGTTCGGCAGCCGCGCAGTCGCGTCCCTCACGAGTGCGAGAATCGTCACGAAATTCGGACGCTCGGCCACGAGCAAGGAATGTCCGCGCGCCTTTGCCAGACCGGATCCTGTTTTTAAATTCATCTATGTCAAGATTATTAATATCATTATTGTTAATGTCGTCGACGTCCAGCATCGGTGCTATCATTTTTACCAATAAAATATCATAATCGTTACTTCCGATCTTATTTCATTCGATCTCCAACCCGATTATTAGTGACGTTGGTGAGTCGCGGATTTTCGACCGGGTATCGTCTACCGTTCGACATTATTTCGAATTTTTTCGAGACATTTTCGAATTTCTGCCGTTCTTCAATTGACAAAACGTTAACGGGCTTCATCTACCTAGGTGGGTTAGAAAATAGCATTTTCCGCAGTAGCAGCGTCATACTTCTAACTTTAAACGCGTTTTTCTCGAAACACTGTTTTCAAAGTCGGTGGACATATCTCGAGAACGACTTGATGGAATGTTTCCAAATTTTAAGGAGATACGATGAGAAATATTTAAAGGTCGTTGACGATCTTAGTTTTAAAAAATCGATCTTCATTTTTTTATAGTTACGTAAAAATTACGACTTTTTTCATAGACTTTGTACGCTCGAGTTTCAATTCGTCGCTACGTTGTTAAAAAAAAATTATCTTAAAAATCGACGATCGTCAGAGACTCGTATTTATTGATTAATTTTTGGTTTGGTTTTTAGATTTCAGATAGACCGTTCAAGCTGGAAATTGTCTACCGCCAGACGTCATTTACCGGTGACCATGTTTTTGTTGTTTTTTCTGTATTTTTTGGTGATCTTTTTAAGGGGTTAGGCCACTCTAGAGGTCGAAAAAATAGGCTTTTTGGGAATTTTTTTTCCCGAAAAACTACAAAATTAATCGAGATTACAAAAAAGGGTGTTTATCATTCATATCAGTGACTCTATACAATATTTTTTTTGAAGCGATTAATTTAAAAATGGCGGCTGTGCAGCGTTTATCTCAAAACTGCATTTTTTAAGTTGGCCGCAAACATAACTCAGACACTTTTCAACCGATTCACTTGAAATGTTGAATATATATTGAAAAATACATTTTCTATTGAAGTACGTAGGATTTTTTTTTATATTGCATAGTTTATTTGTTATTAACAATTATGTGACGATTTTTTAGGCAAATTTTTTGGAAAGAGAAACATTTTTGCACTCCTTTTTTGTAATCACGATTTATTTTGTAGTTTTTTCTGAAAAAAATCGCCAAAAAGCCTATTTTTGCGCTCTCTCGAGTGGCGAAATATCTATAGGCTCTCGATATATGTACCTTTGTGTTAAAAAAATGAGTTTCTTTTTCACCAACAGTTCCCCAGAAAAAAAATCGGAATTTGGCCATTTTTTTCGCGCCTCTAGGTAGATGTAGCCCCTTAATTTGTTTTTAAACATAGTCCGCGAGTTAAGGCGTTTTCCCAAATGTGTCTACTATTGTACAAAAACTTGCATAACTCTACGAAGGATAAACCAAATGAAAGCTAAACTACGATTATTCAAGATCTTGGCGCGTTTTCTTTCGCGTTTATTACTGAAAGAATCCACGTGACCATCGGGAGATTGAATATTACCGGCGTTATGCTGATAAATTCCTTTGACCGGTCCAACGACGGAAGCGTAACCGTGCATTCTGTAGGTGAACGCTTTGTGCGGCGCGGCGTAACGCATACGCTCTTGGCGCCTGAACTCTTCGCGTTCCTCGGCAGTTGACGGTCGAACTTTCCACTCGGTGGGCCAAAGCGCTCGGGGCGGTTCGGATTCCGTCATGGATTCGATCAACTTGCTGTCGGCCCCGATCGATTCGATGACGGGGCTCGCGCTTCTGACGCTACCGCAAACGCTGCTCGCACCGCTGCCGTTGCTGTTCCCGTTGCCCGATTGCAACTGCACGGAGTAAGATTTGACGGGAACGGGTGCGGTCGTGGCGAACGCGGGCACCGCTGTTGCTACTTGAGGAGTCACCAGGGAATCCCTGTCGAAATGAAATAAAAAAATTATTATGCCTCACTTTCACAAGACTGATAAGTCCAAGTGGCGAAGTATAGAATTTTTTGGTACAAACGTACTCGCTGTTCGTAAAATATCAGTGAAAAGTTTTCGATTCTCCATGCCAATGCATAATCAAAATCTATACATATAAAAGAACACGTCCTGACTGATTCATCAACGCCGTGCCAAAACCGCTGAAGCTAATTACATGAAATTTGGACAGTATGTTGCCTTTGCGACGTAAACACCCACTAAGAAGGGATTTTTCGAAATTCAACGCTTAAAAGGGAGGGTAGAGGTTTGCACTGTTGAAAAATTGATTTTTTGTGTCTTTTTTTATAGTTAAACATTTCAAGAATATAATCCCAAAATGTCAAGTCAATCAGAGCAAAACTCTCGAAGTTATTGACTATTTAGTCCCGCTCCTCTAACACTGTAGCTCCGACTTCTCTAAACTTCAAACGCGTTTTTCTCGAAACCACTTTTTCAAAGTCCGTGTTCACTGCCATTTGAAAACTACATGACCGATTTATTTCAAACTTGGTACACACTTTCTACATATAAAATACCTCCCCCCAACGGTTAGTTTGAGATTTTTTTTTTACATTGACGGGGTTTTCCACCCCCAAAATGGCGGAATTTTTCGTGAAAAATAGCACTTTTCACTTTACATGGCCACCAAAAATTTAGAAATGAAAAAAAAATTATCAAAGACCGTTGGGGCGAGGATTTGATGATACTTTGACTAAATTTTAATGGTACTTGATTTCAGATAATTTCTAGCTGAGATACAGTGAACACCGCAAACCGTGTTTTTCCAAAGGCGTTCGTCGAAAAGCTTTGTCACAGGCTTGTTTGTGGATATTTTCGCGTACAAATTTCACAGAATGTTCTTGAAATGACACTTAGCAATGTACAAAAGGTTTCAATACATTTACTCTATCCATATAGATGAAAAAAAATCGCAAAAAAGTGTTTTTTTCACGCTGAAACCCCTACCCTTCCCTTAAGGGGATAAAAAGGGTGGCAAAGTTTGTATGTAAAATAGAAAAAATTGGGTCAGGATATTTACTTTAAACTTAGTATCAAAGCAACAATTAATTAATAACAATACAATTAATTAGCAACGACACAATTAATAAAACTCGTATTTCGGCGTTTTTCGAAATTCAACCCCTAAACAAAAGGGTGGAAAAGTTTGTACGGAAAATTTAAAAAAATCTGGTCAAATTTACTTGAAACTCTGTATTGCTGCTCCTAAACACAATTAATGAAATTTCAGCGTTTTTGGAAATTCAATCCTTGAGGGGAAAAGGGGGTAGCAAAGTTTGTATGGCAAAAGAAATATCTGTTCAACACAATTCTACGTGTTCCTTAAGGCGAGATATACATATACAACGATAAGTCTACGGGAAGCTAGACTGCACGCCGATTCGCAACTCCCGCGGCGACCTTGCTGTAACACTCTGCCACAGCTCCGTCATTTTGATGATGAATTAATTTAAAAAAATTGTTTTGTATACTTGACCATACTATTAAAGCGAAGTAGAAGATCTACCATGTGACATATATGTGCGAGAGAGATAGCTGAAATTTTCGAACAGAGATTTCTCAGAGATGTATAATATTTAGGGCAAAAGGAAATCATCAAACTCTGCGTCAGGAAATTCTTCAGAGCCTAATGCTTTGTTTTTCCATCAAAATTAACCATCTATGAGAAAATTGGGTTTCAAAATTTATGAGGTTATGTTACCCTTGTACGTGCCTTAAAGTATACCTAAAGTTTGATCATTGTGGAATAATTATTCCTGAGTTTAAAAAATCCCTCAATATTGCTTATTTTTTTCCTGTCTAAATGTATATCCCGCCTTAATGAAACATTTCAGTAGCCCATTTCATTAAGAAGCATTCAACACAAGTCCACGCGGGCGAAGTCGCGGGCGTAAGGCTAGTGGATTAATAAAATGTAATTGTACGTGGAGTCGTTGCGTTTACCGATAGAGAAGGAATCGCGCGCAGAGCGAGGACAATCTCGCGTCGGAGTCGCGACCCGCGCCGATCCAGGCATAGAGTCCTCGTCCCTTGTTCTCCAGATAGGGCACCATTTCGTGATCGAGTTCGACCTCGTTCAGTTGCTCGTGTTCCTGGGCGCAAGCGAGTTCACCGGCGAGAAAGCTTAGCGCACGGGGAACGAGAGCCGTCCACGAAGAGGCCAACGAGTACCAATCGTTCAACGGCGATATCGGATTGCCTTGCCAGAGTGTCACCGCGTCTTTCATCTCCGTCGTGCTCATGCGATACTCGCCTTTCGAGATAAATGCGTCGCGCAAGAGAGAAAAGAAGCAGGCGTGGGTCTCTTGCATCAATTCGCCTCCACCGCTCATCATTATGTCGCTCGCATCGTCGACGGACGCTTCCTTCTCCGTCATCGTCATGACAGCTTCATCCTCGCATCTGTGTGTCGCGAATACAACGCCGATTCAATTTTATCGCCGATTCCCTTGACAATGGACCGATCGAAATTCTTGGATAAAATTCGATTTGACGTTGCAACGAGTCTCGTACGTACTTGACTTCATTGAGAATGTCCATTCCGTCGCCCAGCTGAATAGGAATTTGCATCATGTCGATATTGTTCAAATCGAGATGCTTCTTCTCGTCTTGGTCTTCCTCGTCCTCGGAGTCGACCGTGGGCACGTCGATGCTCTGAGCGAATTCCGACTTGACGTCGATGTCGTAATCGATCTCGTCGATCTCCTGCTTGATCTCGGACATCGGTATGGGCACAGCCAACGGACGGTTGTTCCTCGTGGCTACGGGACTCCTGACGAAACGACAAACGAACATTGGTATGCCGAATTGACGAAGAATTCCGAGACAAAAATTTAACGGCTGCTGGTACATTTTGTATTTCGGCGATTGATGAATCTCGTGGACGTCGATCGGCTCGGTTTTGATCGGCGTCATATTGGCGAAACGATGATCGATCTCCGATATAGCGAGGTGCTTCGTCTCGTCAGCCATGTGAGAATAGTCGCTGTTGTCACTCTCGTGCTTAACGGGACTCGGGGGAATGGCTTTGGGGATGAACGGAGGACACAGAGACGAGGGTTCGATTTTTATCCTCTTTTTCGCCGGCGTCACTCGTACCTGATTGCCGGCCGTTAATTTGTGTTTTTGGCCTATCTGGGCGCGTAGCGTCAAATCGGCAAGCGCTATGCCTTGCGTGTTCAGCTCTGGATGAACCTGCGATTAAAAGCGAAAAACTGTGATATCCGAGGCGAAATGTGGAAGTGCCAAGTTTATGGCGGGTAACTTACGTCTCGGCGTGCTCGTCGCTTTTTGTGCGCCATTAGCATAGACCTGTACGTTTCCTCGGTTTGCTCGGGAATGAGAAACATCGGATTCGGGGTGTACTCGGCGCGTTGCAAGGTCGAAAAAACGGGCCTTATCGCCTCGTCCTCCTGGCTAAGCGGCATTCCGCGCATTGGCGTTGTCTGCAGAGCTATCGCGTTGCGCTTCTTTTTCTTTAGCTTGCCACCGCTCGACTGAAGGTAAGGATAATTCTCCTCGTTCTCAGAGGTCGTGTCAGCCGACAGTCGCGCGTTTGCACCCAGCTCCGATCTTATGGCGCTCAGTTCTTCCATGTAACGAATGTTCGTCTTTTCCTCCACTTGATCGACGAGAGGAATGTTAATGGACAAATTAGCGTCTCAGCTTTATCATCAACGTTACGATATTGCAGCGTCTGTCTGCTCATTCGTTTTTTTTTTACGCTGTTAGCTCGTAGAGTTGGAGCGCGTGGCGCATCTACGTGATTCGCTTACCCATTGCCGGTTTCGGCTTACGCCAGTGGAGCTTCGATAGCGTTCGTTGAGTCGGATTACTGAAGCCCTGTCTGTACGCGTTGAGCAAAAGTGTCTCTCGGGATTTCAACAACTGTCCGGCGAGCTCGTACGAACGCTTGCGCTCCTCGAAGAGCATTCGCCTCTGCTGAGCCTTGCGCAGCAAGCCTCTCATGCGCCTGATGTCCGGACGGAAGTGGCCGGCCGACAAATGGTTCCGGAACGAATCCAGAGCCGTTACGCCAAACCTAAACACGATTTCGATGGAGAAATAACTGATTCGTGTCTCAATTACTCAATGTACTCAATGCTTCGATAATTTACTCACCTTTGGTTTTCTCTTTGGAGGAGCATTCTCAGCGTCTCGTCTATCTCCGCTTGGACGTTGCAGTCCTCGGGAAATTTCGGCAAATATTGCGCCAGAGATTCCTTCTGCTCTTCGCTGAGACATTCCTGCCAGATCCGCGGATACTCCAAGAGCTCGTGAAATATCGCGGAATGCTCGCAGAGATCCTGCGGTAGCTTGACACGGCGCCCTGCCGCCACGCAAGTCTCCCATCTCTGCGGGAAGAGGTGCCGAGACAATGTTAATTCATTATTATAATGTTTTCATTGGACCGCAACAAAAATTAATTCCTTTTGATTGAACTTTTTATCGGGCTTCAGACTGTAAAAAATTACTCATTTTTACGTATTCTTAGAGATTCACGAACTCTGCGAAAAAAGGCTCTGGATAATGATGAAAATAAAGAAAAATTGAAGAACATCGTTATATTCCAACGACGCAAACTTCAACATCATGTGTTATAAAAATGACAGTGATGAAATATAGGCCCTGACTATCAGAGCTTCGCATATTCATCACATTTTTTGCACTATCGGAAGTATAAGATTTCTCAAAATAAATTATTGGACAGAGAATTTGAGAAAACATTCTGCGGATTCTCAGAGTTGTGGATTAATGCAACAACAAAAGTATACCAAGTATAATCATTCTTAAAAAACGAATGCTTGTTGTCAACAAAAACGGTTAAGACGTCGAATTGAGGTTTTAGCCTGGAATCGACTGGAATGTTTTTTTCGATTTTTCACTAAAAATTGAATAGCAATCAATATTGCAGAAGAAGCCCTGAAAACCCAAACGGCATATTGCCTGGCAGTAGTGACCCAGTGAAATTCATTGTGCAGTACTAGTACCAACCCGAACCCTTGCACATATACCATACATTATTAAAATTAATCATTTTCGTTTCGTGCAAGTACCCCTCCATAATGTTGATATTATCATAGTCAACTGATCAGATTCGTTCAAAAAATATCCCGACCGATTTTCTGCAGAATTCCAAATCGACATATTTACCAAAAAAGCTACTAACCACGGTATTAGCATTTTCATGATTCGCTCTGTGCTGAGAATTATCGTTGTCGTCCTCGTCGTCTTCGCCCGAGCTCTGACTCTCGGTCCTACTGCTGCCATGATCCTCGGCGGATTCTTCGCCGCTTTCGGAGTTTGTGCTAGTCCCGCTGGTGCTACTGCTGCTGCTGTTACTGGCCGTTCCGCGTAAAGATTCCTCGTCCTCCTCCTCCTCCACGGCAGAGTCACCGCCGGCTGAACAATCGTCGATCTATAAATATTGAAAATAATTTATCTCCGAACCGCTGCATTCTTCATTTTTGTCGTATTTCCACTGGTGACAAGAGTTTATCGATCCTTCTATCACGTTTTGAGGAAACTCGAAGAGAAAATCGTAGAAAATGGAGAACAATGTTCTCGCGACCGAGAAATGCAAAATTGGCCTCCCAGCAACGCTGTGGCTGGCACAGCCATGAACGCGAAATCACTACGACCAACATGTGCGGCTATGAGCTAGCATTCGCTCGCCGTAGCAGAAACGACGGCGAATGTAAAGATCGTTTCAGGGGATTGCATGGAAACGGCCGGGAGCGGTTGAGATACGAAAAACCTCGTTATTGCAAATCAAGCTCGCGGAGAAAGAGTTTGTGCGGGAAAAGGCGAAACATCGCGCGTATAGCGATGGGTATATCAGAGGATACCGCGTGGGCTGAGGAACGCAACGAGGTGCGAAAATAATAAAAAAACCAACCTCCATTTTCGGCGATTATTTTATCTGGTCGGGTGGTCGGTTCCTGTTGCGTCGATCGCGCGTGTGTGTTACCTCGTTCTTCGTGTCACGGGATCCACCGCGGGTAAAGGAAAAGCCTCCGTTGGGAACGCTCTCCCTTAATGACCCGGGTGAAAAAGTAATCCCGTTCGACACTCGATTCTTTGTAAATGATGAGCTCCGGAATTCTCGTCTTATTGATCGTATTATTAGGTAATCTCGCTATTCGACGATCGACCTGTCACAGCCACAATACTCCTACTCCACTGTGAATTTTTCGTCATGGCGTGTGGTGAATTGCAGCGGACGAACCACGGTGTTTGTGTATGAAAACTTGCGCGCTGCGTGAAGGAAGGAGATAGAGGGAGAGAGAGAGAAAGCACCTCCGGTCGCGCTGCCTTCGATTAACTTGCGATTTCGAGGATGACGAGATTTTTTGCCTTGTGAACGTAGCTAGTGACGCGGTTGAGACGCATGCGGATAGATGGCGTTGGTAGTGCAATCCTAGATCTGCATGGAACTCCGTGAACTTGGCGGCATGGGACTTCAATATTTTGGAACTTTCGTTTTTATAATTTTTTCAGGGCGTTTGCGGTTTTTGGTTGGGTTAATCAATGCAGAAAGCTTTATATGTAAGGTCGTCGATGTTCTTTGGCAATCGATGTGGTACAGTTCTTGGATGGCGCGCGTTAACGGGTTACGTCTAGTTCTTACAGTCGAAAGTAGCTGATTTTTGGGATTTAAACAAATAGAAAATCGCGATGATGTATTTCTACAAAAATTAGGTATTTGGAAAAGTATCATCTGAAGAACACTGTAATTTTTTTGTGTAAAGATATTTAATTCGTCTCGATTTACAGCCGGGAAGCACCTCTCGAAAATGTATTTTGCGGTGAGGAATGCCTTTCTAAACCACGTTATCCAATGTCGAAAAAAAGCAGATTTCGTTGGTATATTAGTTTATCCTATGATTAAGGGAAGGTTAGGGGTTTCAGCGTGAACAAAAAACACTTTTTTGCGATTTTGTTCATCTATATGGATAGAGTAAATTTATTGAAACCTTTTGTACATTGTTAAGTGTCATTTCAAGAACATTCCGTGAAATTTGAAAAACACGATTTGTGGTGTTCACTATATCTCAGCTAGAAATTATCTGAAATCAAGTACCATTAAAATTTAGTCAAAGTATCATCAAATCCTCCCCCCAACGGTCTATGATGATTTTTTTTCATTTCTAAATTTTTGCTGGTCATGTAAAGTAAAAAGTGCTATTTTTCACGAAAAATTCCGCCATTTTGGGGGTGGAAAACCCCCTCAATGTAAAAAAAAATCTCAAACTAACCGTTGGGGGGAGGTATTTTATATGAAGAAAGGGTGTACCAAGTTTGAAATAAGTCGGTCATGTAGTTTTCAAATGGCAGTGAACACGGAGTTTCAAAAAGTGGTAACAGAGTGAAAGGTGTTTCTTGTTGTTTTTCCAAAAAATAAACCATTTAGGAGAACAGTGGGAATCAGTAAATTAGCTATCTCTCTCGCACTCATGGCCGCTCGGTTGGTGTGACACATGGCCTTAAGGTTGTTATTGGGTTTAGCCGTCGGGGGTGAACTACGAGGGAAGCGCCCTATGCTTATGCACGGAACCGATTGACTGTTACCAACTGTTAGCTTTCAAATAATCGTCATATAAAACGTACGTTTTCGAACTATTTTACTACATCTATTTGTAAAAATATGCATTTATGAATATTCGGTGATGTGAAGTGTTTTCATTACTTTGCACAATTATTTCCTATAACTTTTTCTCGCTCAATTAACGCGAAACGAATTGGCAACGTCGTAAATCGTGGTATATCATAATGCTCAGGTTGGCAGAAGTGTCGCGAAGTTAGAGACACGAGCGCACCGTTCGTAACTTCAATATCGGCCCAAGAAGCTGTTAAAAATGAGTATCGGTTCGAGTAAAAAAAATTCCGCTGAAAAAAAAGTGTGTACTGAAGCTGTCGATAATCTCGAAGAAATAAAAAACTTTCATAATTTTCCGATATTAAAAGAAATATATGTATAAAAAAATTCCGCGTTATTTTGTCTTTGCCTAGGAATTTCTAGAAATGTATAATTTCTGAACATAGTTATGATATTAATGTTAATTAATGATTACTAATTAAGAGAATAAGTACCAATAATATTCGTTGTTAATTATTCTGACCAAATAGGTTGAGGTTCCCGGGCATAATTACCGAATACCGATAAGATAGGTAGCGTTTGTGCCGTCTACGACGTTACCATGATTGCACAGTCTTATATTTTATGTGCTTGATTTTCGCACAAATTCCCTATCAAAAACATTAATCATTTTATAACGGTACTGTGAATTCTGATTTTCACGGTACCAACGGTAAGTCCGATAATGAGTCGAACCTTACCTATTTTTTCAGCTCCGTGATAACATTCACTTAGCAGATATTGATAATGTACTGAAAAATAATCGGGAGTTTTCCAAAAGCGTAATGTAATTAGCCCACGAAATGCGTCAAGTAGCCGATTTTTTCTTCTAAAAAACGGTACTGTGGATCGTATTTAAACTGCACAGGTTGATCAGCAAAGAGGTTATAAAGGTCGAGAAAATTTTTCAGTTCGTTGGTAACATGTTCACTTAACCCCATTACAACTGATAGGAAACCTACGTTTTTTTTCTCAAATTCAGAAAATTTCCGGTGCAGACGCTGTTCGTCTATCTATTTGTCGTCGTTTGGCAAAGTTTCGACGGGATCTAAAGAGCGGTTTCAGAGATTTTTGGGTATCTATAATTGTTCTACCATACCGACTGCGATGAGGTGTCATTCCGTCTTAAGGAAGAGACACCACTGCAAAATTTTCGAAAAATCGTTTTTTGGAAACATTTTAAAAAATCCTTTGAATCTTAAAAAATATGATGCATATACGTTTATAGCTGAAAAAAAACAGTTTCAAGGTGGTTTTCGAGCTATTCTTGAGGGGAGTCTCCGAGCGCTGAAAAGCGCCTTCGGCGATGTCATGCCGGTCGGCGCAGTTCTCTTGCCTATCTCTGGGAAAAGAGTTACCGACTACAAATAGTTTTATTTTCTACCAATAGGTGGCACTGGATTACGAAAAAAAACTTCCTCTGTAGCGTCTATGAAACCGTTGACATCAAAAACGTTTTTTTCAAAACCATGTTTTTTAAATCGGCATGCAGCAAAACTCGACCAGTTTTCGTCCAATCGACTTGAAATTTTAACTGTAGCTTCTTAGATTGCTTTAACAGTAAAGTACAAGCGCTTTTGTCGATCGATTGCGAATTGTAAAAAATACATTACTTTTTTATATAAAAATTATGGTCGATAAACGGAACTTTTATAAAAACTCGTGTTTGTTTCATTTTTCAGTATTTTTTAATTTACCCCCGTACTTGACTGCCAAAACTTATAATTATCGAAAATATTGCACTCTCAGTTCCAGGATTAAATTTACGCCAGTTCTACTTCGTGCCGCTCACTGAAAACCAGCATCGCTACAGTGGCTCGTGCACCGCCATTTTCTATTCGTTGGACAATTTTTTTACATACTTCAATACATACCTAATAAAGCCTAATGGTTCTTCTGACCAAGTATTTTATTCCTTTTTTTCAAAAAAAATTCGAAGAAAACGGTCGAAAATGGTCAGTTACAGTGGTCCTTCCTGAATCGAAGGAATTTACGACATATCAAATTAAAAAAAAAAACTGCTTGTTCAGTGTCTTGATTTATGCGAAAAAATGGGCATTTTTGGTTTAACAAATCGCAAGTATACATCGGAAAAACATCCTTCGATCAAATACTGTATTTTACTTCTAGAAAAAGCCCTGAAAATTTCGCCTATAAATCTGTCAATTTTGATTCGATTACCTTGAATCTTTCAGAGAACATTTATAAGATGAGATACTGTCAAAATATATATTCGTTGTCAAACAAATAATTTTTCAACTTTCGCAACTGGGCATAACCCCTTAAAGTCCCAACCATGTTCGCGCAGCGGCGTGCCAGCCGGGCATCGACAATTCCCAGCGACGAGCGCCAACGGTGAAAATAGGAACTTGTTTTCCGACGAATTATCGGTGGAATTCTAGCCGTTCCGCCCACAGGAAACGTTTTTTTCATAATTCAATTGAAACTTCTTCGATAAAAATGCCAGCTCACGTAATGATAAAACAGACGACACTATTCGTTTTTTTTTTATTGGTCATATCGGTATAAAATATATTACGTATATGGTACATAGGGCAAAGTCCCGAATATCATTTGTAGGCCAGAAGCCCAGCTCGCTGTGCACTCACAATCAAACTTTAAAAATACCCATTCGTTATTACAATAGCCCATTTTTCCATCGGAAATAGATTCTAACGCAGTCGTCGAAGAGAGTAACGGCTGGCATTCGTCGCGTTGAACACCCACACCTTGCGGTTGCTCGTGTGGCATAGCTGCAATTTAATCTTAGGGGCATATTTCGATACTTTTCACTAATCTCTCCAACGTCGATTACATTCTCGTGTCGTCACGAATGCCCCGGAGTAACGATCAACGGAGCAATTATAACGCGGACGACCGGAGAACGTTCGCGCGTTTTCCATTATCTCACATTCCACGAAACGATAAAATTGTTCCCGGTCGATATGCGGTTCGATTGGCACCGAGATCATAGAAAATATTCCATATTGCTAATGAGCAACCGGTCTAGCCCGCTGCTTCGATAAATATCTCAAACTCCACGCTATTCATGCGTGCAGCACATTTATGTCCCTCGGCAAGCCTCGCCATATGCGAGAAAAAAGGGCGTTTTTCCCTTGGTCTGATAACGATTAGATTGAAGATAAAAGTCGTGCGAGTCACGCGACAGCCGATGGGCACGTTTTTCACTATTAAGTTCTTCTGGCATTATCGGCAAGATTTTTCCGATCCAAGGTCATGCCGAAGTCCCTTCGAATAGATCAATTTCGGCGATTCGTCGGGAATAAAAGGAAATTTCGAGAATCCGATATTGCTCAGGATTGGATAATTAGTTGAATCATAAAACACGCGATTCGTTATTTGCGATGCAAAAGAAAAAGCCTTCCCGTAAGATTCGTCTGGTAGGATTCACGGGGCTGGTGTGTCGAATTGAAATTACGTTTGAAATGTGTCTATCGGGTTCACGAGTCGCCGTCATCGTTCAACGGGACACTCGAGTACTTGGGAAATTCGACAGCAGCTACGGGATTTTTGACTTTGAAGCTAGGATAGAGTCCGGTCATGCTGGTCCGTATGTTTCGTCCTTTGGAGAAGCCGTCCCAGTGATTGCCGTAGACCTCGATACGATCGCCGACCCGCAGTTCCAGCTCGCCGCTCCGGCGCGGCTTGTGCTCGAGTATAACAACGTGAGGATGAGAATTTTGGCCGCCGTAGTAGTAGATGTCGTCGAGTGAGGCGAATCTGTCGTGGGCGTCGGTGTGATAAGTCTGCATGAGCTCGTAAGCGACGCGGCAAACTTGCGAGCTGAAAGTACACACGAGATAGTCGCTCTGGGCGAGAAGATGAATATCGACGATGATACCCTGAAGCGAGGAGTCGGAGTATCTTCGAGAGACCGAGGCGGTCTCGGCGACCTCGGGATCACCGATTATCTCGTAATTCGGATACTCCTTTCTCGCCGTTGTAATGACCTTAGGATCGTCACTGGCTATGAAGACCCGCCTGACAAGCGGCGGATTCTCCAGCTGATCGAAGTATTGCTCGACCTTGAGCATGTACTCGTTGATATTGTGATAGGCGGCCTCGGTGCCGACTTTGTCGGTTCGCCTCACGTGAATACCGACTATGGGGTTCTTGAAGCCGAGCTTCTGCTTGGAATAATCCAGGACCGCCTTCGCGGTATCCTGCGGCCTCATGAGATACTTGAGCGCTTGACCGACCCACCATACGATCGGATGACCGTGAATCTTTGCCAATCTCGGGGCAATGTCGGCCGGTACACTCGGCGGCTGATACTTCGGCTTCGAATAAACGTTATCGACGATCGGCAACGCTACCACTTGCTTCGTCATGTCGCTCGACCAATTGCTGTGCGTCGCTCCACTCGTCGACGTACACGTGTCGCTCACCGGCTTGAAAACCGTTTCCCAGCCCTCCTTGTGGTAACGCCAGCCACGCGATTTCAGTATCAACGTGCGCTCGGTGCCGTAAGCAACGAGAAAACAGTAGGCCAAATGATGCACCTGGCAACCGAAGCCGCAACCTTTGTTCAAACTGCATATCAACTTTCTCGCTTTGCCACAGTCGCTCGGATTCTGCAGATATCTGGAATCGATGGTTTACACTCGATGTGAACGGATGGTTTTTTTTGTTTCGTTCGCATATCCTAAGTTCGTTTATCGCGAGGTTCGAGGAAACTCGTTATTTTAAAAAGCCGCTAGAAAAATATGTATTTTTTTTCACGATTAGGAATAAAGCGTAGCGTAGGAGAGAGCAAATTTGTTTTTCGTACCTGAATCTCCTCTGCACGAGATCCGACAAATCTTTGGCTTCTTTCTCTCTCCATTGCTGGTGGCCGTCCGCTAACGCCAATTTGTCCAAATCGGTCATCAACGATTTTTTGTATTCGAAGACCATTTTGAGAGACTCGTCCACCTCCTTGTCACGTTTCTCCTTTCCCAGAACGTCAAAGTTCTTTTTCGTTTTGTTCAATTGAGCGGTAACGTAATACCTAAAGAATAACGATCTTAGCGAACGATTATCATCATGGCAATATTGATATCTATGTGCGTTGTGTTTTTTTTTCCGGACAAGCGGTTTATACCGACCACATCTCTTGTACGTCGTTACGAATTTTACGTCGCAATTCCTCGTATTCGGCGGAAGGAGGATGGAATTGACCGCGGCCCTGTTCGTCGAGTAAATTGTAATAAATCGACGCTTTGTCCCGCGCGGGTCCCCCCTCGCCGCCCTTCGCATCCTTCGTACCTTCCCTGTAATTCACCGGAAGAAAACGTTTAGAAAAAAAAGCTGTTTTTTTTGAAGATTCATAACGGCAAATGTTTTTTGAAACCGTGTACCATTGAATAAATTTTGATTTAATTCATACATTTTTTATTGTTAAGGGGTTAGGCCACAGTGACGGGTATAAAATCATGTGCGAATTTAACAACTTTTTTTCGTATGAAAAAGTGATTCACTCATAAAATGAATTACACATCTATTTAGTATGAATATCAAGATGTTGGAAAATGTATATTTATTTTTTTCGATGTACAAAATGGCCGCCTACTAATATTTTCTTTTGTTATCTTTTTTTTTCAGGCGCTCCGCGGCGTGACATTTAGCATCCACAATTTTTTACCCAGAACAAAAAAAAATTCTCGTCAATCTACATTAGAAAACCTAGAGAAGTACGTACGGAATTTGAAAAATATTGTTTTATTCAAAAGTTGTAGGTATTTGAACTTAAGAAATGAATTTTCAGTGAAAAATTTCGTTATAACTGCTCGTAAACTGCTCATAAAATGAAAAGTTTTCGATTAATCAGAAATTCCGTACGTACTTCTCTGCGAAATGCAATTAGGAACATAACTTTTAAATTTGAAGTAAATCGAATGAGAATTGTTAAAGTTAATTATCACGCCAATTGGAAAAAAGCTGTTTCGAGAAGTTTCGAGTAATCGGCCATTTTGTACATCGGAAAAAAATATATATATATATTTTCTAACAGCTTGATATTCATACTTAATAGATGTGTAATTAATTTTATGAGTGAATCACTTTTTCATACGAAAAAAAGTTGTTAAATCCGCACATGATTTAATACCCGTTACTGTGGCCTAACCCCTTAATTCTTTTAGGAAATGAAGAATATTAGGAAAAAAATGTTTCAGAAGCTTTTCTCACTCTAAAAGTATATTGGCGAGCACTTGGTTCTGTTTCTTGAGTATCTCAAACTCGTTGGTCATCTGAGCGAGCCGCTGCGAGTTTTCTTTGTTGTTGGAAATTGCCTGTTCCGAAGAGGACGCATTGTTTCGGAATACATGCGACACGGAGAGTAACAGGACAAGGAGCCAGGCAGCGAGCAGGGCGACACCGAGTTTTCCCAGCCAACTGGGTCTTGCGGTCCACAGAGCCATTGTTGTTGCTGCGAATGACCAAATTGCGTGTTAGGTAGCGTTGACTTAAATGTTACAATATTACAGAAACTGAAAAATAAATGTCTGCATTGAGATTGAATTATGTTAATATACGTACAGGAATGAATTTAAAAAAAAAGTTGCTATAAAATTGTTCAAATATTCGTATTTCAATACTGGAAGACTCGTATTTTATACTGAAAGATATAGTATTCGTACTGGAACGTATATTAATACTGGAAGACTCGTATTTCAATACTGGAAGATATAGTATTCGTACTGGACCGTATATTAATACTGGAAGATTTGTATTCGTACTGGAATGTATTTTAAAACTGGAAGATATAGTATTCGTTCTGGAATGTATTTTAATACTGGAAGATATAATATTCGTTCTGGAACGTATTTTAGTACTGGAAGACTCGTATTCCTATTGAAAGACTCGTATTCGTGCTGAAAGACTCGTATTTTAATACTGGAAGATGTAGTATACGTACTGGAACGTATTTTAATCCTGGAAGACTCGTATTTTAAAACTGGAAGATATAGTATGCGTACTGGAACGTATTTTTAATACTGGAAGACTTGTATTTTCACACTGGAGTATATAGTATTCATACTGGAATGTATTTTAACATTAAGAGATATGGTAAAGCGTAATTGTGAAAAAATAACTTGGTTTGGTCTCGCTTTGCAATGCTTTGGAATACTAATCAGCGTAGCAACTATGGCATGAGTGACCAAAGCCATTTTTCCTTGTCCGCTATTCTATCGTAACGAAACAAAATCAAACAATGGAAGCTCAGATAACATTGTCCCAGATGGAAACGTAGCTTGGTCGGGACTGAGAGTCTTCAAGGATACTTCCCCACCAGGTGGATGACGTTGAAGTTTGCATCGTTGGAATGCAACGAAAATGATTTTTTTTTATTTCCCGTATTTCCTTTGGCAGATTTGAGCTACGAAAAATACGCAAACATTTTTTCAAAATCTTGTGTAGCAACCTACAACCTAAATTTGCAAAATATGACTGGATAATAATGAAAATGAGGAATTGAAAAGAATTTTCGTTGCATTCCAATGATGCAAACTGCAGGCCCGTCCAGGTGGTTGCATATATAACCACTCCCTGGCGATAAATAGATAGATAGAGACAATAGATGGCAAGGGAAGGCCGGAGTTGAAGAATCCTCATGACAAGTTGATTTTACACCACGACAAAGCCAGACATGACATTGAAGTTTGCATAGTTTCAAAGCAACAGTAATTAATATTCTTTTCAATTGCACGAATTTTGTTCGGCTGTTTTAGGCTGTTAAAATCAAATGTTTTTTACGTATCCTTATTAGAGTGTTATGACCTCACTTTGCAAAAAAAAGCATCAGATAATAAAAATGAAGAAAAAAACGTTGTACTGGCTTGGATATAACGTTAAAGTTTGCACCCTTGGAATGCCACCGTAATCAATTTTCTTTTTAGTTGCATTAATTTTGTTCAGCTATTTCAGGCTGTTAAAATCAATCAGACGTTTTTACATATTCTTCTCAGAGATTTAACCCTAACCCCTAATGTTAAAGTTTGCACCCTTGGAATGCAACCGTAATCAATTTTCTTTTTAGTGGCATTAATTTTGTTCAGCTATTTCAGGCTGTTAAAATCAATCAGACGTTTTTACATATTCTTAGAGATTTACCCCTAAGCCCATGTAGTTGTTTTTAGCACCTGTAAACCTTGAACATGGGTCATTAGCGTGCGTCGCTTATTTAACTATGTTATTCTCTAAGGAAAAATCTGAAAAAATTCGTAGGTCTTCTGTGCACTTCTAACTATGCGCTAGAATTGTTGCCAGCCCCGAAAATCCCTTTTTCAATAAACATTTTCATCAAAATTCAGAGGCATGCTCAACGTTGAAAGATTTGGCATGGACACAAACGACCCAAGTTCAAGGGATTAGGGGTAAGACCTCCATTTGCAAAAAAAAGGCTTTGGATAATGATAAAACTGAAGGCATGAAAAATGAAGAAAAAGGAATGATTGCTTTCCAACTATGTATATTTGAATGCTGTAGCCACGCGTTTTTTAGCCGGTTGATAACTATTTAGAAGGATTGAACTGGACAATACTTTTAGGTACCATTTCCCCGAACAATCTTTTTCCAGATAAATGGTCTTTGATAATTTGTTTTGGTCAATGCAGTTAGTACTTATGGCTAACCACATGACCTTGTACAAAAGAGTAAAAAAATGTACCTCTGAAGAACCTAAAGTCTTCCTGCGTGGAATCCAATCATTGGACGAAAGATGAGCCAAGTTTGTCTGTTCCGATGGGCGATACGTTATGAACCAGTTTATCACTTTTCTAACGTTTATTCATCTTTTGCTCAAAATGGACATTTTCATATGAAACCACCTAATTTATGGCTAGACAGCAGCCGACAGTTCAGCCAATTGATTTTTCAAATTTGCCGCTATTGGTGCGTATCCCGCGGTGATATCCTTCGACCAAACTTCTCGTCTACGAGAAATCGAGTGAAAAAAGACTAACACGGCAAAGGGAACGTTCTTTGACTTCTAGCCCGATCCCACGTTAAACCAATGTGATGATTTAAACAACAATGACGACCGGAAATTGCGATTTATAAGAGAAAAATCGAAAGCTACGCTCAGGCATATTTGCCAACATTATATTATTGAAGTTTGCATTGGACCGCAACAAAAGTTTCGCAGACCAATTCAGCCCTCAAAAATCGCTCAAACTTTTTTCACAATCCTCATTAGAGATCTCCAGCCTAAATAATTAAGACATTTTTTTGATAATGAAAATGGGGCAATCCAAAAATGAAAATGAATTTTCGTTGGATTCACACGACGCAAACTTCGACATTGTCCAATCCTTACCTCGCTATGTTTGGGCATACACCGAGCTTATTTTTTTCTCTCGTTTTTGCAGGACGCTCGCACCCACATTGTCACCGGGGTCATCAGCGTCGATACTCGTGACAGCGTACACGCGCTGCGTAACAAGTCGAAATAACCGGATGCAATTAAATCCCTACCTCGTTAGCGGAACACGAAAAATGATTTCTCATGCTTAAGTTACGAGGAACAATGCACTCGCTGCATTTCTTCCCGATCATCGACACGCGTTCACCGCAATGTTCATTTCTAGCGCGACGTTTATTTTATAACGCTCGTAAATGAGAAGCGCGCGAAATGTTTACGCGAAAAGAAAACGAGAGAGCGAAGAAGAGCTCGTTCGAAGATTCGACGGGCCACATATGTGAATATATTCTTGAAGATCGTAGATGCGCGTAGAGACACGTCACTCAACACAGTGTCAATAAATAAACGTGTCTCTATTGCGAGGGGGAGACGAGAAACGAATAGAAAATGCGCGACTACGCGGACGCATCGACTCGCGACGTATCGACGCTTTTTTCGGGAGGGAAGCCGCGATCGGTACACACGCCACCACCCACTATACGCGACAAACTGTACACAGGTGCCAGAAATGCAAGCGAGGAGAACGACCGACGACTACCGAGCGCTTCGGGCATATGAACTTTCGTCGATGGAGTGGGAGGTCACTTGGTGAAAAACGCTCAGTCGGTAACCATTCCGATCTCTCTCGCGTCAACTGATTCGAATCCGGCTAAAATAGTCAACGGGCTATGCCTATGGTGGGTCAAAAATGGAATTTTACAAAAATATTATTTTTCGGTAGTATCACCTTTTAGATATATTATCTGGAAGTTTCATTGGAATATTCCCAAAATTGAATGAGCTACAGCTTTTAACAGTCGGAGAGCGGTAGTAATACCATGCTTCAAACTTTACGGTAGTCCTATCGCGTCACACTAGTCATACCACTGATTATACTTGAGACTTGTACAATCTATATTTTTAACATATGCAAAAAAAATTTGTTGTAACTAAATTTTCCATGTGTAAACTGTTTAATGAATGTTAACATTTAATTATAAAAATGAAAAAAAAAAATTATTCCAACGATTCGCGCAGTATTTCTAGGTTTGATATTTGGCAACATTGGTTCTATCTCCGTCTCTTTTTACTCAACCAGGCGAGTTTAACCTCCATGCTTTTCAACGTCGATCTGTCAAAACAATGTCAGGTGCGGGAAATGTAAAGCATTGTATTCGGGCCAAGACTGGTAAAAAGTGTGGAGAATTTGTCGGCGAAATATGTCGGTTAAAAATGAAATATGTGTGAAAATTCGAATGAGTGAAATGAGGTTAGGATTACAGTCAGCTGTTGCCTTGCTGTTAAGTATGTAAATCTGATTATTTTTAAGAATCTGACGGATTCCCACTATTATATACACTTTTGTAGCGACCGGAAGTTGGGTTTTTGTATGTCGTCTCGGAATTCTTTCACAAAAATACGCAATTTGAATATTTCTTTTCTCTGTAATTAGGTCGATAAACGACCCTGAAATTTTACAGAGACGATTATTAATGTATTTCGTGAAACTCAAAAAAAAATGAAAATCCTATGTATTGAAGCCTGGCGATAGGACTACTTTAAACGCGTTTTTTCTCGAAACACTGTTTTCAAAATCGGTGGACACGATATCTCAAAAACCACACGATGAAAAACATTTAAGGCGGGTCATACATTTACAGCGATCAAAAAATCGATTTCTTTTCTTTCTCTAAACAATAGAACTATACATGTAGAATATTTTCCCAAAGTTTCAAAGCCGGCGTCAACTTTAAACGCGTTTTTGTCAAACGGCATTTTCGAAATTGGTGTGCAGGATTACTCAAAAACTATTAAGTCGATTGATTTGAAACTTGGTAGAAATGTTGATAATATTGCTACTTTCTACTTGACGAAAATTGTTTCGGAAAAATTAGGAAAAAAACGACTTTTTTGTCCAAATTTTGAAGAAATGTTGCGTGAAAGGTTGATTTTTTGGTAAATGCGTGCCATTCTCTTAAATTTGCATTTCCGTCATTGTAATTACTGTCAAATAAAAACCACACATGTTCTAACTTAACAAATTTTTGAATTTTTTTGCTAATTGAAATTTACGGGAAGCTGGATGCACGCCAATAGCGATGTTTCCAGTAACAAAGAATAAAAAAATGATATTTAGGAGGGGATAGCTTATAATTATGATAATTCTCGGAAGTGCCGATTTTATTTAATTTTAGAGAAAATTAAATAAAAATTAAAAAAAACAGTTTCCCAAAAATAGGGAAATTGTAGATAAATTCATATGAATAAATAGTGCAAAAATATCCATAAATCACGCGACGAAGAATACCAATCAGAGCGCATGACGTCACACTTTTAAAAACGCGAACGCGCGAACGCTCTAAGCTCTAAGTTACTGTTTACTCTGTCTCAAAGTACAATTTGTGAGATTTCTCGATTGATTTTGAATTCTATTCGAACTGTAATAATGGAGACTGGATTCGTGAAGGCAGGGTTCGAATTTGCCTAGGATTCACTGCATAATAGTGGCCAATTTCTTTCCAAAAAACAGCGACTTCTGCTCGACAGAATTCAGAAACGTAAAGACTTTCATGCAAGTATCCCCCAAAGAATTGTTATTTTCGCAACAAATAATGTATATAGCATTAATAATATTACAAACTCTGTAATAATTTGAACATATTTTTGAGGTTATGTTTCGTTTTACAACTTGTTGTGTTTTATTTAATTGCAGATCTTCAAGACAGTCATACGGTTATGAAAAGAATTTGGAGTTCATTCTTGACCTTATTAATTCTGAAATATTTGTTATCGTGTTTGTTTAGAGACCCGTAGTTTGCAGAATATGACGTCACGCGCCGTCAAATGACAGCTCTGGGCGTTTTGGCGCGTATTTTTAAACGGATGAATAAAATCGCGATTTTTGAAGAATTTGCTGCATGTAAATACATGAAATAAACATTTAGAGGTATATTGTGTATATGTGAACAATTTTAAACAGTTTCCCAAAAATAGGCAACACTCCCTGCTCTAACACTTTGCCACAGCTTCGCCATTTTGATAATGAATTAAAAAAAATTATTTTGTATACTAAAATATACTGTTAAGGGGTTATATACAAAGTTGGGGCTCAAAAAATCGACAATTTTTTTATTGCATATTCTAAAAGTACATGCTTTCGAAAATATCTGTGCGGAACTTCATTCACGACGGAGCACTAGATCATAAATTGTGCGGCGTTTTCTACTGCAAGTATGGGGCGAAATAAAAATAAAACGTACCGTCGCCGTGAACGTGATAACTCGAAAACTTTTCAACCGATCTTCATGAATTTTTTTTTTTAATTGTTGATATTTACAATCTCGTGTACTTAAACGGTTCATTTTTCATAAAAAATGTGCGATGCTTTTAAACAATTTTTTGTTCGAAATTCTCAACACCTCAGAAATCGATTTTTTTGCAAAATGGTTCTTGTATTAAAAAAAAAGTTTTTTTTTTTTGTAAACAAACCGTTCACCGAATGACATTCTTGTTCAATAATTTTTTGACTTTTTTTTATTTCAGTTGAGCGGTTCACCTTTAATCACGTTCACCGCAAGCCTCTAAAAAAAAGGCTTTTCGGGGGAAGGGCCATAAGCCCTACAATTGTTAATGTTTTTTTATTGTTAAAATTCTAATTTTGTTCTCCGAGACCAGTTCCAACAAACTGTATTTCGTTTTTTCCAATAAAATCTTCATAACGTCCTTAAAAAAATTCACGCACATATCTCAATTTTTTCCATCAACTTTGTATATAACCCCTTAAAGTATACCTATAGTTTGATAAATGTAGAATAATTGTTTCTTAGTTTTTAAAATCTCTCAAAATTGCTTAATCTTTTTCCGTCTAAATGTATATCCCGCCTTAAATGTCGTTGATGATTTCACTTTTTTTTTAAATCGATCTTCATTTTGTAGCAGTTACGTAAAAATGACGACTTTTTCCATAGATTTTGTATGCTCGAGTTTCATTTCGTCGCCACTTCGCGTCGTTGAAAAAAAATGTATGAAAAATCGACGATCGTCAACGACTCTTGTTTATTGTTAACTTTGTTATATCACCGGCTCGAGAACCCGGGATAGGAATTTGGCCCCTACCCTGTCATTTTGGTCAACCGGTTGTAAAAGACAGTTGAGTCAACGTAAAAGTTCAACGGTTGAATTTGGACAGCTTCTCAACTGTTCATCTTTGAAAGTCGACCATCCTGCGTTATCTGTGGATGGTTGACTCGACGGTTGACTGGATGGTTGACTCGGCGGTTGATTGGATGGTTGACTCGACGGTTGATTGGATGGTTGACTCGACGCAATATATTTAATGATTAATCAAATTATACTGTCTTGATAATTAAATTGATGATTTGCAGAGAATTGAGTAATCAATCACACTCGGGGCGAGAGAATATCCGCAGCAGATTGTGCGACGGAGTGAGACAACCATCCAGCGAAAACAAAATGGCCGCGGTTAAACAACCGTTGAATCAACCATTAGGATTTTTTTTACGGTCGACTTTATAGTTGTAACGCTGTCCAAATTCAACCGTTGATATTTTCGGTTGACTTTGCAGTTGCCAAAATTGCTAGGGTACGATAAGAAGTCATATGCTAACACCGCATCGTTCCACGTATCCAATGACGTGAGTCTGCGCGGCATATTTGAAACAATACTGCAACAATTTCTAATAGAATTACGCTTTGAGCATTACCCGCAGCTAACGGCGAGGACGTAGCGAGTTTCTAGCTCCATATTTTTTTATTTTTTTTTGCTTTTTTATTTTAATTGGAACTGCCATTTTTATTGTTCAATTTTGAACTGAGATTCGAATTCAACGACTCAAAAAACCCCTGCATATAGAGTTTCATCTTCATCAAGCGACTTTGTGCATTTTGGTCCGTCATATTGGATCCGCCATCTTGAGTTTCCAAATTTTGAGTGCAGATTTGTAATCAGCGACCCCGAAAACCCCCGAGTACCGACTTTTGCTTTCATCGAACAATTTTTGCATTTGTGGTTCACCATATTGGATCCGCAATCGTGAATTTTCAAATTTTGTGTGCAGATTTATAATCAGCGACCCCGAAAACACCCGAGTACAAACTTTTGAGCTGATTGCACGTAAGGAAAAATGTATGCTTCAAAGGCTTAATGTCACGCTTATAGACGCTTTGATAGTCAGGGGAATAAAGAAAAAAAAGTTTTTATTGTCGATTTTTTACAAGTGTATTCTTTTGGTCGATCGCTCAAACACATATTGGAATGTCCGTTACGATCGGTTTCGGGCGGCCTTTGAAGATAAGTTTTTTCTTCACAACAGCTCTGACGATATACTCCGTTTCAGTCCCGTCCTCAATTTCGTCCTCAATCGCGTCGCTTCTCTCGTTTCGGCGAATTTTCTCCAAAACTGCGAATGGCTTAGCGAGCCTCATCTCTTTTCCGTACAAAATATGAATCCCGATAACGAGAACGGGCGCTCCGTTTTTCGCGAAGTGAAGATCACCGATGAACTTAGCGTTCTTCGTGTCGCCGGTCGAGTGCGTTAAATCTCCCTGTAATTCGATTATTACCCATTCCTGCAGGCTACCGTCCTCTCTGAAATCGTCGATTGAAGAAAACGGAAACTAAAATAATAAGCATCTCGTGGCACTCGGCGCGTTCGTACTCGCAATAACGGACATAACCTCTTTATCGGTATTATCATTTTTCGTGCTTGTCGCGTGCGCGCTGTGAACGATCGAGAGACAAATGACGTTCAATCGGAAAATCGTCACTTCAACAAACATTCAAACATAAGGCTTTTTTTGAGCTGATTCACTCGTAGAGAGCCGAAAATTTACACGACACGGAACAGTTGAATTTTTGTATAACTCGATGTCACGTGATCGAGCTCGTAAGAAACTTGGATGGGAGAACAGCGCGAGTAGCCGCGAGGTTGGGCGGAGGAAAGCTTCCGACAAGATGGGAGCGCTACCTTACCGACGGCGTAAGATTATTATCGATTGGCACCGTCATCGAATCATTTCGGGTCACCTCACGATGGATCGAAATTGCTTCAACGACCGCCCTCACGTAACTTCGCAAGAGCTACGGATGCTGGCAACTTCAATTGACTTATAGAAAATGCTCGCGTCACCCGTACGCGCATAAGGGGCTACATCTAGGGACCCGATAAAAATGACCAAATTCCGATTTTTTTTCTGGGAAACGGTTAGTGAAATAGAAATGTATTTTTTTAACAGAAAGGTTATCACAAAGAAATACAGAAAAGCAACAAAAACATGGCCGCCGGCAGATGATGAATTACTTTTTGGCGACGTTTGGCGGTGGACACTCTCCAGCTCAAACGTTCCATCGGAAATCTCAAAACCAAAAGGCTTATTCAAGTTAACAATAGATACGAGTCTTTGACGATCTTCGATTTTCAAAATCATTTTTTTTTAATAACGTGGCGACGAATTGAACCTCGAGCATACAAAATCTATGAAAAAGTCGTCATTTTTACGTAACTATTAAAAAATGAAGATCGATGTAAAAAAAATGAGATCGTCAACGACTTTTAAATGTTCCTCATCGTATCTCCTATAAATTTAGAAAAAATCCATCAAGTGGATCTCGAGATATCATGTCCACCGACTTTGAAAACAATGTTTCGAGAAAAACGCGATTAAACTTTGAAGTAAGATGCCGCCCGGCCGTCTGTTAGAAGCTGCAGCGAATTCAATTTTCGAAATAATTCGATGAAATTTTCAGGGAATATAGCTAAAAGGTGATACAATCGAATAAAAATACTTTCAGAAAATGCAACAAACCCACCTAGGTAGATGTAGCTCGACAAGCGACGCGCGTAGTTCTCCGTTCGGCCACTGGAGAAGCGCGCCTCGCTTTGGTCGCCAATCCACAAGAGTGCCTCATCTATGCAAAGCTCAGCCGAAATTATTCGGTGTTTCGCCGTGCACGCTTCGAGCACACAGTTCGCCATTGCTTTCGTCCAGTACAGTTTTCGGTAAATGAACAAAAAAAAGAACCTCCGTTCAATCGGTCAATAGGAAGAAATATTCCTGCTCGCGGCAATTGATACGTAATTACGGAAGTATGACGATTAGCACGTGTCGGGAGTCGGTCGTTTCGGCAGAATTATCGTCCGAAGAGCGCGCACAACAATCGGTCGCGAGAATAGTTATTTCGTCTTTTTTCGCGTAGCGTTACCCGGCTGAGGATTTTACGGACGTACAGTTCATCGCATCGTGAATTTTCGCAATGGCCGCACCGTCCTGGTCGTCAATAGTTGTTACCTTACGCGTTGCTCGTGCACGTCACGATTTCAATTTCAACGCACATTTCGGACGTTTTTCTTTCTTTTCCCTGCAGACTCGACGCGGCGCGCGCGTTTTACCGCTCGCGATAAGCGATTGGTTCGGCTTCCCATACGACGCGACGATTGGAACAATGCAAATACGAGGGCAGACTGAGGCCCGAGTCCGCTAGTAATGTTCATCTCTTTCTATCGGTTTCAGGTGTTTGTGATAATTAAGAAGCAGACGCGAAAAAGCGATGGAGTCAGAATCGAGGCGCAAAGGGCCGCGAAGTCCCAGCGCCGACTCGGACAACTCTTCGCACAGAAGACGCTCGAGAAAGTACGACAGATCGCCGTCGCCCAGACGCTCGAGATACAGAAGATCGAGATCCAGAGATAGAAGGTCGGGCTCCAGAGACAGACGGAGAAAGGAGACCGCCAGGTCTCAGGCCTGGAAGCAACAAAGAGACCAATCTGGCGGCGCTCAAGCGCCACCGGCCAATACCGCCTCATCCGGATACGTTCCCGCTGTACATAATCAGTACCCTGTGAGTAGATTCGGCACAGGGTGGCGCGTACTTCCGCATCGCCGATTCATCTTTCTTGTATGCTGAAAATAACGCACAGAGGACGCGCGTCCGCGAACTGGCGAGATTGCCAGCTGTTCAGGCTGAAAAATTCAAAATTAGGAAGCAGAGCTTCGACTGTCCGAGCTTTTTCTATCAGTGGTATTATTTCGTTATCAACAAGTTGTAATATCGGAATACCGGTATTTCGATATTTTCCGATTTTTGGGAATTTATGGGAAACCTAGATGTAAAAAGTTGGAAGCTTGAAAGTGAAGATGGAAGTGGTAGAGAGATTAGTGTATCGCTAACGAGGGACATTACTGTAGGGGCTAGGCGACAGTAACGGGTATAAAATCATGTGCGAATTTAACAATTTTTTTTTCGTATGAAAAAGTGATTCACTCATAAAATTAATTACACAACTATTTAGTATGAATATCAAGCTGTTAGAAAATATATATATATATATATTTTTTTCGATGTCCGAAATGACCAACTACTAATATTTCCTGTTATCTTTTTTTTTAGGCGCTTCGCGGCGTGACATTTAGCATCCACAATTTTTTACCTAGAACAAAAACAAGAATTCTCGTCCATCTACATTAGAATACCTAGAGAAGTACGTGCGGAATTTAAAAAATATTGTTTTTTTCAAAAGCTGTAGGTATTTGAACTTAAGAGGAGATGTACACCTAGGAGCTGGAAACAAGGACATTTTTGTGAATTTTTTCAAGGAAAACTATTTGAAATTTCGGATTGGGTTTTTAATTATCTAAAAGTATGTACATTGAAAAATATGTTTAATTTTCTTTATTTAAAAATATAAAAAATATACAAGGATATTGTATGATTCTTGGAACGTCGTAAAAAAATCTACGTGTACGGTACCCACTGGCGTTTCTTCAAAAATCATCTGAAAAAAAAACCGGAAAGATTATTAAATTAGATACTATAATTTAGTACTTGTCATAGCCGATTTTGAAAATATCGGTTTATTACAAAATGGCGGACGTTTGAACATAAATAGTGATTTTTGGGCCAAAAATTAGTTATTATTTTGTGTATAAAACAAAAACTAAGTAACGGAAAAAAAAGTCCTATGACAAGTACTAGATAATGGTGTATAGAATAACCACAAAAAACCTCAAGGCAATCGGTTTATTGGTTTTCGAGACATTTTGGGTACCGATTTGAAAAACGTGGTTTTGAGAAAAACGCGTTTGAAAATTTGGGAATGAATATATCATGAAATTTGGCAACTTACATGAAATCATCGATACCAGGCCCATAGTGTAGGTCTTCTACGATCCACGGATGTTCATAGCTTCTGAATCGATTTTTTCGACCATCTAGGTGTATACCTCCCCTTAAGAAATGAATTTTCAGTGAAAAATTTCGTTATAACTGCTCCTAAACTGCTCATAAAATAAACAGTTTTTGATCAATCAGAAATTCCGTACGTACTTCTCTGCGAAATGCAATTAGGGACAATTTTTAAATTAGAAGTAAATCGAGTGAAAATTGTTGAAGTTATTTGTCACGCCAATTGGAAAAAAGCTGTTTCGAGAAGTTTCGAGTAGTCCGCCATTTTGTACATCGAAAAAAAATTCTAACAGCTTGATATTTATACTAAATAGATGTGTAATTAATTTGGTGAGTAAATCACTTTTTCATACGAAAAAAATGGTTAAATTCGCACATGATTTTATACCCGTTACCGTGGCCTAACCCCTTAAGTATTCGCCTTCGATTTAGTTGACACTCATACATGTGATAAAGCATTGCAAACTATTAAATGCATATTTTTTATATCTGCGGAAGTACATTTCCTCCCTTAAAATTATTTTCAGGGGGGAAACGACCCCTCAGAAAAGGCATTCCACCCTTTATTTTATTTTATTTTTAAGTTATTTTATAGTGGATTTTTCATCACCTTATATTACAAGAATTTTGGTCTTTGTTTAACGCGGTCCTCTAGTTTCTCGGCTGTTTTTTTACGGCTTTTTCAATAATTTTTTACGGGCAAAGCATCGAAATAATCAATCTCATTGTTTTTGCATAATCTTTATTAACATTTAAATAAGCTTTACAAATTTTTTGAAGTCAAAATATATAATAGAATAAAAGTTATAGTGGCCGACAGGAAGACATCAAGTAAAAGAGGTGCTTGACGGTGACCAAGATTGCGGCTGTTCTGCTTATCTGAAATCAAAAAACCAAACGGCATTTTAATCTTCATATTTAAGACTAGCGATTGAACTAGAGTGAATTCTAAATTACAAAAATTGACTTTTTTATACACTTTTGAAAATTACATTCTATTTTTTACTCATTTTTTCTTAAGTTTTTCGCTCGTACAAAAAAAACTATCGAAGGAATCATGATAATCCTAGTTCAATCGCTGGCTTATAACATATTAAAGATGCTGTATAAATTTGAACAAGATGGGTGCAGTAGTTTCTGAAATATCGTGGTCACCGTTTCGAAAAATGGTGTTTCGAGAAAAACGCGTTTGAAAGTATACCTGCTCCGTTCCAGGGCCTTAACTTGTGAACCACTTCGAATATCGAAAAATCCTTTGGCACACATTTTCTACACATGTTGTAGATGTGATTTATGAAAAAAAAAATCGATTTTTTCGACCCGAGAAACTAGAGGATCGCCTTAATTCAGATCTGTGGACTGCTTGTAGGTGAAACTACAAAACCACTCCCCCCCCCGACACATTTCTTAGAGGGGTAGTTGCCTCCCTTAAAACCATTTTTCCGCAGTTAAAAAAAGTACGTGTCTAATAGTTTGTAATGCTTTATCACATATATGAGTTTCAACAAAACCGAAGGCGTATACTTGAGATGACAAGTATTTGTAAGTCAAACCACAGTATTCATTTAAAATCACCGTCTTATATTGAGATATTGATTTATTATACATTTCTAAACACACTCTGCTATGCTCTTTAATATATCCAACCCAACATAAAATACATGAACAAACGAAAAATAGGAAGTTTTATGCAAATCCCATAAGTAGTAAACAAGCAATATTAAAATTAGGAAATTTATGCAAATCTACGTAGTAGCAGCTACCAGAATGCAAACAAATAGCTTGAGACAGGCAGGCAACAGCATGGCCACTTTAATTAACGAGATTGAGATTGTCGAAACAATGACTGCAAAAAACAGAGGGCATTTAACGTTACGTTTTTCAGAGACGACCTCACCTTATTGCAGGTGTAAGACGCGAAAGAAAAGACCCTTTCTGATTCCACACTCGTGGATACATAAGTTGACACTTTGGAAATGTTTAAATAGGTAATAAAATTTTAAGGCTTCTAAACGTAGTGAAAAAAAACTTAAATGGAAATAAAAAAAACTTTTAAAAAGTAACTTATAAGGAAATTATAACGATTATAATGACATTTTTATTTTTTTCAAATTTTGGTATTGAATTATCGGTATTATTTGATATCGATTTTTCAATATCGGATTTTTGGTCCGATATTCCGTTGTTTTTTCGATATTATCGAAAACCTGTATCCATGCTCTAGTAGGAAGATTCGGCTTTGTTTCTTGTGGAAAAAGCGTCCCGGCCGTTCTCGTCTTCAGTCCTGTTCGTGTTTCGCAATTGCACGACCATAGGGAACAAAAAGCGTAGGGTGTTCCAGAAATTTCGAGGATTGAACTCTGGATTGAACGCAGGGCACAAAACCGATTTTAGGCACTAGTGAAATTATACTTTATCATACGACGATCTTTGTGGTATACACTTGGGTGCGTGCGAATATTTTAATAGTGAACCTCTTTTTCTACCGGCTACTGTGCATGTACCCCAACGCGAAAATCGATTCGACTTGAAGAACGTGATATCGTTTTCAGCAGCCTCCACCTCCGCCAAATACCAGCCAGTTGCCGCCACCTATCCCATCTTACAATCCGGGCTACAACAATTACAATTACAACTACAGCCAGGGGTACGATTACAGCTATCAACAGCCACCAGCCGGCTATCGGAGCGTAAGTCTCACCGACTTGCGCAATTATTCTTTACTTGAAAAGTCTTGTTTTGCGGGTAAAGACGAAAAATAATTTATATGTAAAAAAAATCTTTTTTTTTAAAGAAGCTTTTATTAATACTAAAAAGTAGAAAATATTTTTTATGACCAAGTCACGTATATGTGACTATAAGTAGAAACTTGGGGCGCTCCTATTTTCAAACGTTTAATTAATTTGATCAATTCAGTTTCTTTAATCGTATTTAATTTGGCACAATAGTGATTAGAGCAATTATTATCACACGTTTATACTCAGTTTCAGGATTTTTATTTGAGATATCAAAGGTTGTTTTACAGTAAATTAAATTAAGTTATATATCAAAGGACGTATGTACTGTATGTTATATGTTACGATACGGCCGAATTACTTTATTCGATTCAACTAATCGGCGACTGTGGAATAATTTTCGTGGTAAAAAAATCGTTCGGAAATTCGGTCGAATATTATGAGATCTCAAGATTGAGCAGACGGATCGAAAAATGACCCAAACAAAATCGATCGAAAAAAATCATATTTCATTAGTAAAATGTCATAACATTTTCGATTCGTCGCCGCGTTTTCGCGTAATATCGAATCAAAGAATCAAAATTATTTTCTACTTTTTAGTACATTAAATTAAAGTTTTTTTTTCATATATTTTTTTTATATAAATTATTTTCTACTTTTTGGTCTTTAATTGAGTTTACTAGTTAGTTGTTACTAGTAGTTTACTAGTTTACGAGTTTGTACGTTAGGAACATGGAATGCTTGTAAAAAAAATAACAAAGACCGTAATGGGGATTGAACTAACGACTAATTGCTGCATACAAACGTTTCACATACAAACGCAGTCGGCTACGAATTTGTTTATGTGTTAGTGAGATTTTATGTAGATGATTAGATATCGCTAATTTTACATGAAAAGTTGAAAATATTATGAATATATTTTTTTTAAATTGATTCATGCATTGTCACTTTTTAGATGCATGTTTGCAAAATTTCCGAGCTCTAAGTAGTCGGGAAGTGGGTGAAATATCGATTTTCCTTTTGCATCTCACAGAAAGTAAAGTTGAATAAAAGCTTGTAAAACGAACGTAAACGTAAAGTCGCGATGTTCCTTTCGGCAGGATTATCCGCCACCCAACTGGCCGTCCGGCCAAGTACCGTACAACAATCAGCAGGCTCCCCCTCTACCCGCCATGCCTCAACAAGATTCCGGAAGAAACGTCGACTCGGCCCCGGCAGGCATGTCTGCCGGCACATCGCGACCGGAAGACGCCAAGAAAGAAGGTGAAGCTCGCGAAACGAAATTAACGCAATTTTCGTTTTTTGTTACCATGTAATTTCAAATTTGACGCGCATTGAAATTACAATTGCAAGCAGCTGTCGCGGCCGAAGCTAAACAGCAGAAGGCAACGCTGGCTAAACAGCGCGAGGAGTACGTGAAAAAATCGACGACTCTGCAGCGCGAATTGGAAACTTTGCGGCAACAATGCGACGAGATTGGGAAGGAAGGCGGCCGAGAGAATAATCGCATCATCAAGGAGAATCAAAAGTTACAGGTAATTATAGCAACTTCCCGTTGACCTGGGGATGGACGATGTTTGTAAAGGCGATTTTGTGCACGCCCATTTTCGACGTAAATATCGACCACCTTGACGAATAATCGACAAGTCCGATAAATAAAAAAATACATCGCCCATCTCTACAATTTGTCCAACGGCCATTGTCATCGAAGGTCTCTATTCGTATCGAGGGGCTACATCTACCTAGAGGCCCAAAAGAAAAACGCCAAATTCCGATTTTTTCCCTGAAAAACGGTTGGTGAAAAAGGAATTAATTTTTTAACACATATATTGAGATCTTTTAAAATAATCACGAAAAAATACAGAAAGACAACAAAAACATGGCCGCTGACAGATGATGACATATTTTTCGCGTCGTTTGGCGGTGGAAAGTCTCCAGCTTAAACGGTCCGTCCGACATCTAAAAACCAAACGGGTTATTCAAGTTAAGAAATACGATTTTTTAAATCATTTTTTCAAAACAAAAAGTCATTTTGATACTATCGAATAAAAATATTTTTGAAAAGTGCACTTTTTTCACCCACCTAGGTAGATGTAGCCCATTAAGGTAATCCTATCGCCAGGATTCGATCCATAGGATATTCATTTTTTTTTAGTTCAGCAAATATATTGATAGTCGTCTCTGTAAAATTTCAGGGTCGGTTATCGACCTAATTACAGAGAAAAAAAAATTAAAATTGCGTATTTTTGTAAAGGAATTCCGAGACGACATGCAAAAACCCAATTTCCGGTCGCTACAAAAGTGTATTATAATAGTGGGAATCCGTCAGATTCTTAAAAATAATCAGATTTACATACTTAGTACTTGTAGTAACCCAATGCTCTCAGAAAAAAATACGCTTATTGACCTTATTCTTATGTAATATCAAGTTTAATTTGAACTTCCGGTATTGGATTTATTACCACTTGCTACGATAAAGAGACGTGACAGCAAGGCAACAGCTGACTGTAGTCCTAACCTCATCTCACTCATTCGACTTTCCACACATATTTCATTTTTAACCGACATATTTCGCCGACACAAATTTTCCACGCTTTTTACCAGTCGTGGCCCGAATACTTTATATTTCCCGCACCTGCTATTGTTTTGACAGATCGACGTTGAAAAGCATGGAGGTTAAACTCGCCTGGTTGAGTAAAAAGAGACGGAGATAGAACCAATGTTGCCAAATATCAAACCTAGAAATACTGCGCGAATCGTTGGAATAACTATTTTTTAATTTTTCTAATTAAATGTGACCATTCATTAAACAGTTTACACATGGACAATTTAAGTCATTACAAATTATTTTTTTGCATACGTTAAAAATATAAATTGTACAAGTATGATCAGTAGTATGTCTAGTGTGAAGCGATAGGATTACCTTAACCGTAGGAAGATCGCGTGCTTACGGAAACATTTACGTACGATCGTTTCTGGAACTTGATAAAAATTTCTCACCCAATCAACAGAAGATACACATCTAAATGGCCTCGGAACTAAAAAAATCAAAATTGTTCAATAATAATAGTCCCCTTTGTTGCGATGTTCTCATATTCTATGATTCGTTCGGTTCATTGTTACCCCCCCCCCCCCCTGCAATTTACATATCAAAAGGTAGAGAGAAAAAGAATGTAATGTCACTCTGTATTCTCACAGATTGAGATACAAAATAAGATGAAGTCGATTCACAATGTTATCGATATGCTTACGGGTATTATCGGGGACAAAGCGACCGTCGATGATCTAAGGATTAAATTCAAAACCGAATCGGCTATGAAACGTGGCAATAAGAGCCCGAAGGAGGAGTTCGCCAAGGACGATTCGGAATCACCCGTGAATCCGTCCGTTTCCGATTCCGAGAAAGACAACAAAATCGAAAGGGAGAGAAGGTCGATGGAGGACACCAGACCAATGTATAATTTCGTGCACTACGATCCCGAAATGCACTGGTGCAAAGTCTGCGATATCTTTCCAAAAACAGCCAAGGAGTACTTGAATCATCTGCACACGAACGAACATAAAGAGGCTTGCTTGGTGAGTTCAGCATCACTCGGATTGTCCAATGAAAAGTTAGTTAATAATCAATAAGTCAATTGAGGATGAAGCATTTTTCAGTTTGACTTTGAGATACGTAGATGCGCGTTTGTCAACGTCCAAATATTGATCTTTCATTCTGGATGTATTATTTTTTGTCGTTTTTTCACGTAAAGTGCGTTGTTTCGAGCGTCAATGAGGATGCAAATGATGCACAATACCGTATGATAATCGAGTCAATCCTTGAATAGGAACGCAAGATCGTAGATATGCCGTGGCACGAGAGAAACGGCGAGGGAACGGAAAAAGAAGTGCCCTATTTTCCCGGACTACCGACTAAACGAACACCGATAAAAGGTACGATTATATTTCGATGGATACTTACTAATAGTTATACAATTCCGTAGCCCTTGCACCGACACAAAAATCTGTGTCGTCTGGTATGTATTGAAGACCGGCCAACGCCGATGGAAAATGTTCGAAAAAAGTTTCTAAGCTGCCCGGCGGGATCGCCGTTCTCCGCATGTGTCAGGGGATTCACCTGAACAATTTGCCGAACGAAAAATAAGATACACCACCGTTATTTCCATTATTACACTCGAGGTACAAAATTTAAAAAACCGGAATTCTAATTTCCATTGTACTTTCGAACCTGGTGCTTCCGTCGCGGCAGCTAATCCTTTTTCAGCATTATCATTACAAACGAGAACCTCGACCGCACCCTTGTGACAATATTGAAGAGAAAGAGCGAGAAAGAGAAAACGCTCGAATTATCGCGAATGGGCTCATAGAATTTAAAGTGCGAAAGAATTTGCTCTCTCCTATTCCCGTACGACGAAAATGTAGATGCTCCACGACTCTCCGAGGAACGAAAACAACGATTTTTCTTGTTTTCCTCCCATCGGTGGTGAACAAACGCGCGAAAAAAGAAGAGAAGAAACATCGGGATTAATATAAAAAGTGAATCGTCGACGTGTTTTTGTCTCGTGTACGATAGTGAATGCAAGAAACTTATTAATTACGTAATTAACGTAATTGTGAATGAATATTGTGACCGAATTCATTCAAGTTTCGTTGTGTCGCGTCTACGAGTGTGTAATTTTTATTATTTTTTTTTCGTTCTACATATCAATGGGAAATGTACAATGTGAAATATGTCGTAGTTGTCTGGTCGTCGTTTCTTTCGTACTCGACGAATGTTTAAAATAATACAAAATAAATCGACTGGGAAGAAATTTTCTCTGCCGGAACGGGAGGGCAAAGCTCGTGAGGATAAAACGGCAAATTTATTGAGACTGTATGAATCAACGACTATCAGCCAAGTGCAGCATATTGAAAAATCGACGAGAGGAAAATTCTCTCGAATGTTGATAATAAATTAAGTTTCGATCGTACACGTGTTTACATGTCATATGAATTAATTATCCTATGCTGTAACGTAAATTGTTGTCGAATAAAGGAACAGCCCACGAGCCCCCGGCCCCGTCTCGATCGCCCTCTTTTCCAGGATTCGTCGACCCACGGGATTGGTGCTGGACGCAATTCGTAATAACTAGAGAGAGAGAGGGAATAAGGGAGAAAGCAATATGTTGTGAAAAAGAAAAGAAAAAACAAAACGTCATTTAACGTTACTATCTTTGTTTTCAGTGACTTGAGTGTGTCGCGGCAGAGCACAAGGTCATTCTTTATGAACTTACCGAATTCTTTAAACGTTAACGAAGCAACGGTGCCTGATCTTCGATTACTCTTGTTATAGGTTTACAATTCTTCAGCGCGGCGATCGCGTGGTACTGCAAACTCTGCGACGCTTGGATCGGTGATCTTCATTGCGCGAGTCTTCATCTCAAGTCGAAGAAGCACTCGGAAAGTTTTTCCGTAAGTATTCTATCAGGACGTTGAATAAGTTCTCGCTGTTTTCCAACAGATGGGTGCACGAACTGCGTCCGTGTAGTTTAAGATGGTAACGCATCTATGAAGAAGCTTGAAATTCAGTGCATGTCATTTCGGCGATGTGTGAACAACTTTTTTGAAGTTGGCGCGCTAGGCTCTCGATTGGTTCTGCTATTCCAACAGTTCTCACTTTTTCGTAAACTGGTCGCATATTTTTCATACAATTTCATTAATTAGGTCGGTAACATGTCTGTTTTTGTCGGTAATATTGTTCTGTACACTATCCTGCACACAATATTCTTTTTTGGGGTCACTTTCGACGTAAATGCGGAAGGTATACGCGAGAAACTGAAATGGTAACGACGTTGCCCCATACAACCAATGTGATCGAGTGGATATTGATGTAAACTTAAAAATTTAATATTCACTAAACGAGTGCGTAAACCTCCGTTCTCCTTTCGCCAGGGTATTAAAAAAATATACCATAAAGATTATTAAAATTTGCATTAATATCTATTGACCCCAATATTTTAAAGCAACAACCTTAAACATGTCAAATTTCATACCAAAAAGAGTATTTGCGAGAAATTTGACTGCACTACTTTGATTAAAACTCTTGATAACTTGACTTGAAAACTCTTGACTACTTGATAAAAACTCTGCAGCTGAAGCACACAGAATTCTTGTTGAGACTTACGGCCACCATGCTTTTTCGGAAACAACATGCAGAGATTGGTTCAGACGCGCCAAAAATAATGATTTCAATGTGTTAAATTGGAGGCATTCATGAAGACTCATGTAAAACGCTAGCTGAACTTGCAGAATCATTAGGAGCTGAACGCACAACAGTTTCGAAACGTTTGAAAGCATTAGAAATGATTTTTTTTTCAAAGAAGGATTATTTTCCACCAAAAAATAGCGAGAACTTATTCAACATCCCAATACATCGCAGATATCATGAGTATAGTTAGCAATGGAGTCTCGCGCCGACTACCGAGCGCGACGGTGAATTTTCTATTAATCTATTCGACTCACTTTGACAGCCCTTCTCCAGTACTTTAATAATTACGTATCATTACAATGAAACTTGTGGTCCTCAGCGTTTCGTGGATCAAAATCCCCACTGGGAAACCGATTGGATGGCCGACCGCGAGAAGGCCTTCTCGGAGGAGAGGCACAAGCAGATGCAGCTGGAGCTACAGAAGCACAAGGACGACGAGCCGCTGCCTTCGAAATCGAAGAAATCCAAGAAATCGAAGAAGAGCAAGAAAAAGTGGAAGAAGCGAAAGAACCGTAGCAGCGGTAGTGACACGTCGAGTGACTCCGAGAACACCGAGTCGGACTCGGATCAGGACATGTCGCGGAGTATTCGCGTTGCCATGAGGAACAAGATGAAAGCCTCGACGCAGGCCATACTGAACGAGGAGATCGACTATCACGGTATAAAGCTGAAGGGCAATTGGGCCCAGGTGGCACAGATGAAGACACCGACGACGCCGGAATTGCCGCCACCGGAGAACGACGACAGGCAGCTCTTGAACTCGATCCGAGACAAGCTCAAGGCTAAGCAGGAGGAGGAGATGAAGAACAGCAACAACAGAAGGCAGGGCGCCGACAAGCCGCCGATCTCAGCACCCGCGACTCCGAAGGAAGAGACCATCAAGGGGAATTCCAACAAAAAGGCGCCCGAGGGTTTGGAGGCTTGGGGCCCGAAGGAGCCGCCGAAGCCCTTTTGGATAAAAAAAGACGAGGAGAAGCAGCATCAACCGACGCCTCCTTCGTCGACCGGCAAATCATCGGTGGACGTGCCCAAACCCGACGAGATACCCAAGCCCCACATGGGCTTCTGGACGAAGCAGCAGGTGAACATGACGGTGAAGCCACCGGACGCGAAACCGGCCGCGTCGCCCGAAAAAGATGAGGAACCGCGCGAGCGTGGCGATCGGGGTAGCGATCGTTACAGGGACGATCGCGATCGAAAGTACGATCGTCGGGACGACAAATACGAGAGATCCGACCGATACGAGAGGCGAAGGGGCGGCAGGGATCGCGATCGCGACAGCGATTACTACGACGATCGACGCAAGAGCAGCCGATACTCGAACGATTCGCCGAGACGGGAAAAAACATGGCGCGAGAGTCCGAAGCGCAGTTACGACAAGTACAACAGCGGTGGTAGCAAGGATACCAGCTCAAGACACGACGACAACAATTCCTCCAACGACGAGTCCAAATTCGAGAAGAAGACCAACGAATCTGCGACGAAAATGAAGAAGGGTAGCATGCAAACGAAGAAACCAGCGCCAACGCCGACCAAGGGAAAACTACCGTTCATCGGTCGTTTGCCCCTCTTCAAGAAGAAGAACGAGGAGGCGAAGCCGGAGAAGGCCGACATAGCACCGCTACCTTATCAGCAGAGCAAATTCGAGGACACGCCAAAAGTACCGAGCGAAATAATAAATCCACCGGGTGTCGTGCACATTACGAAACTCGCGACACCCGTTAATCTCAACAACAGCATTCCAGTCAAGGTATTACCGCCACCCATGAAGATACTCGTAGCACCGCCGCCGCCGACGCTCCGCAACGACACCAAAGTCGCGCCGGAAGTGCCCCTCCCGACACAGCAGGTGGTCGATATGGAGATCGAGGATCAATTGGAGGAAACGATAATAGAGGAGCCGGTAGTCGTGGAACAGCCGAAGAAACGTGAGCCAAGCCCCGCGAAATTGCCGTCGTTGCCACCACATCCACCGCCTGCTCTGAACCGGCCGCCATCGTCGTTTCCGCCGGTCCCAGTGGCCCAACAGCCACCACCGCCGCAGATACCGCCGCAGCCGGTCTTCACGCCGAGCCAACCACCGCCCTTCATCGCCACCGCGCCACCTCCCTTGATACCACCGACCGGGCGCTTCAAGCCACCCGCCCAATCCTCCTACGGAACCCCCCATGACGACAGCGCATCGTTGGCCGCTGCCGCCGCGTCCTACGCTCAGGCACACGGTAATCCACCACCACCGATCACCACCATCGCACCGGATATCGCCGATATTCCCGAACCCGCGGAGAAACGCCCGGATCCCAGTTTGCCCCTGCCGGACGATCTTCAGGAGGCTCTCAACATAATATTCCCCAAGGAGGAGACACCCAAGACGAAGGGAACGAGCAAGAAGGAACAGGCACAAACGGCCTCCTCGCCCAACGACAACGACGTCGTATACGCCTCCATGTACAGCATGCTCGGATGCATCGGTTACGGGCCCGAATACATCGGTCAACCGCCACCGGAAATAACCCAAGCGGACACCGACACCGAAGCCCAACCGGGCCCTGACGATCTACGCATGCTCGGTATCGACGAAGGAGACACCATTTTTTAAATCTCATCTTTCCCAACAGTATGGCGACGCGAGATCCGAGCGCTCCTCGCGGCAAAAAAACGTAACGCTCGAAAAAAGAACGTGATGGGGTTTTTTTGCGTTTTTTTTTTTTTAATAACTGGACACGATTTTATCGAGTAGCGGGCGTGAACGAACGAGCGTTCACGAGTAAACACACAATGTATTCGGAATAAATGAATGGATATTATCGATCATTCGATATTTTCGTATCACACACGCAACGAGACACGGACATTCCTAACTTCTAGAGTGATTTTTACTACGCAGTGCATCGAAACGAGCTCCGACCGTGATGTCGGTGAACGCCGTTTGATTCGCGAACGCGAAACTCGATGAGGAATTTGTATCGCTGAAGATCCTCCGTCGGGGGGGGAAGGATTGAAAGGATTATTACGCGCACCCACACGAACACACGGAGATAGAAAAAGGATACATTGAGAAATATATCGTCTTAACAGTCATGTATATCGTAAACTTTATTAAATCCCATTGCGAATGAAAAATCGAATAGCGCTGAGCTGTATGTTTTCGTCGTTACATATCGATAGTTCGTTGACACGGCGCTCAAAGCCAGGCCACTTGGTTCTCTTTTTAGCTTTAAGGTATTCCTTTCGCGGAGGGCTGTATTTTTTGGGGGCGTAGCAGGGCCTTTTGGAATCGTTGGTAAATTACAGTGGCGCTTTATAAAAATAAGTCACAATTATACCAAGCGTTAAGTTAAAATTTCGCGCAAATTTAGTAGGTTGAAAGATTTTTACATTTTACCTGAAATGTCGCGGCTACGAAAATTCTTCTGCTAGTCACATTTTTTCGGTCTTGTCGTTAATGTTTTCTTTAAACATTGCGTGACCCCGTGCTTTTATTTCCGTTACGGAGTGTTTAGATTTTTTTACACGCGTGTGCAGTTCATATTACGCATCTAGTTATTTGGTGTATAAATTATTAGATGGAAATGTGGCCGGCGTGTCATCCCAATATAGTGCCGTATAAATGAGACGATTTTTCGAGTCGCAACATTTCGTTAAAAGTTCGGGAACTTGGCTTGAAATTTTACCAGTGTACGGGGATGTATTTTTATTTCATTATATACGAAAATCAGTTGATTCTTGAATATAGCGGTTCGTGGAAGGAATACCTTAAGGAGGGTCGAGCGATTAGGCGACGAGTGTTAAAAGATACTGATCTTTTTCACGCGTAGATACGTTCGATAAAAGTTCGATTTTTGAATGATTTTCACTATATAAATTTGTAGGCATTTTTAGAATTAAAATCTGCAAATTAGAGAAGTTTTTGTAAAACGAAATATCGTAAATTTCAACGCGGTTGATATTTCGGCGACACATCTGCTGCGTTAAAGTGTCCAGTTTATTATTTTTCTCTCGAAAACGCAGTCGAACTTACGAAAACCTGAACTGTTATCAGGCGTGATAACGTCTAAGAATAAAATAGATAAAAAAAACAACAACAAAAAGTCTTGGTCGAAATTACTCTCGAGAATTGAAAAGCACTTTTCAATTCTCATTATTTTACGCTAATCATTTGCGATAGGCTTTCAAGAAAATCGTGCTGAACGATTTGATTCTTCGATCCGAATATCTTTCAGAAATTTCAAAACTAATCGGGGAATGATTTTTCGTTGCTGGCTCTCGTACAAAGAAGTTAAATTCAACACAGACAGGCAGTAAAATTGCGGTGTAGGAATGAACGCGAATCCGACTGATCTTTTCGAAAAGTCGATAGGAATAAGGATTTTTTTTTGTTCGGCTCTTAGGCAGCTTCGGGGAACGATTTTTGAGTCTCGTCACATCGTGTACGCGAGTCAGAGTCCTCGTGAATTTATCCCTAAATCAATATCACATTACAACATTATATCCCGTGCAACAAGAACGTATTTCTTTTTTCTTCGTCGTATTAAGATTCGTCCGAGTCTCGATAAAATGTACGTAACAATGGTTTTTTCTTCTTTTCGTATGGCACAATAACGACGACGTTACAAAATCCAACTTGTCCGTTTCGTGAAATTTCCGTCAATTATCGAACAACCAGTGCTCCGTGAGTTTCGTAGCTTTCCGCAAAAGCTTTTGCCGAAGTTACTACGAATAAAAAATAGTCGAAGCCAACGTGAGTCTCTTACGCTTTCACATTGCTCCGATAATAGATATACTTCTTTCCCTTTCGCAATCTCAACACCGATTACGAGAAAACAAATTTTTTTACGAAAAAACCAACGTGTCAACGTAACGCGCGAGTGTCCAAAGTGAATCGCGCGTGTCCGGGTCGAGGCTACGGGTCGGAATGATTTTGTTTCTTTGCGTGTGAACGAGAAAGGGGCGAGGGAATGCACATTATTCATCAAGGCTCTATTTTGCCTCTAAATCGCGACGGTGTAAAAATTGCATCGAATTGCTATCTACGAGAAGTCGTTCAGTGAAAGTCGTTTCTTCTTCTCCTTTTTTTCTTCCTATATTTGCAAAACGAGTCCGGCGCTCGAGATATTGTCGCCGCCACCGGCTGTCTGACTCGCTTGCGTGCACACCAGTACCGGTGCGACGCAAATTTCCACGGTTATTCGGTCCTCGCCAATTTTCATCATTTCGTCCCAGCACGAGACCGGTTTTTCGCTGTTCAACGGTATCCTCGTTCCCGATTTTAACGACGTCGTGAAACTGTCGTCCATTATGAGGGTGGCTTTGCGGAGATCGATCTGTTAATAAAGAAAAAGCGTTACTTTTACTTTAGCCGATATAATGAGGTGTTAAATCACGGGAGATCGGCGGGGGGGGGGGATTGAAATATTATTGAGGCGGAATATATATTTACAACGATCAAAAAATCGATTTCTTTTTTTCTTCTTTAAACGATAGAACTATATATGAGGCGATCCATGTCGCTTCAGCCAGTAAAAAAAATCCACTAATAATTTTGAAAAATCGAGTTACTTTATTGAAAAACATTCACCGAGTGCCGAAATTAAATAAAAAAATCCGACGTTTTTTTCTCGTTGATTATCATTTTTTAACATTTTTCCATTCAAATGGCTGTATCTTTCGCAGGATTTGATGTATTTACATTCGTAAAAAACGAAAATGTGCGTCTTTTTATGGCCTTCTAGAAAAAAAGCAATTTAGATTTTATTGAGCAAGTCGAACGTCCATTTTAGGATAAAATATGCAGAAATATTTTTTTCTCAAGGAAAGTCACTCGTTATTTTTTTTTTAATTTCCCCGAATTGCAAATACGCAAAACGGATTTTTGGTATTTTTTATATTATGGGATTCCTAAGCGGCGTGAAGTAACAGCTATTTTTTTAAATTAATTTTCGATTGAAGAGTGTCGAGCACTGGCTGTATGTTTGCCAGGTTTTTGAAATACATATGACATATTTTTGCATATTTTGCCCTGAAACGGACGTTCGGCTTGCTCAATAAAATGTAATTTTTTTTTTTCTCGAAAGCCATAAAAAGACGCACATTTTCGTTAGTTACGATAGTAAATACATCAAATCCTGCCAAAGATACAGCCATTTGAATGGAAAAATGTTAAAAAATGGTAATCAACGAGAAAAAACGTCAGAAATTTTAAAAAATGTTTCGACACGGTGAATATTTTTAAATAAAGTAAATCGATTTTTCAAAATTATTTGTGGATTTTTTTTTACTGGCTGAAGTGACATGGTTCGCCTCATATGTAGAATATTTTCCTAAAGTTTCAAGGCGAATTTCGAAAAACTTCAAACGTTACAGCCCGTCAACGCTGTGCCTCACCGCTCAGATTTGGAACGGGCGTGAATTTCAAACGCGTTTTTTTTAAAACTGCATTATCGAAATTGGCGTGCAGGATTACTCAAAAAAACTATTAAGCCGATTGAGTTGAAACTTGGTAGAAATATTGATAATATTGGTACCTTCTACTTGACGAACTACACCCAGTGTACATTGTCTTGGGTTAAAATTGACAATTGAAAGGTGATCTCGAGAGCGAGAGGTGGAACGTAAATAAAGATCGTGTACATTTCGACGAATCTCTTTTAAGGGCTTCAAGATGATATTTTTTACCATATAGATTATTTGTTGTCCACGAATTGTCAAAATACAAGATTTGAAAAAAAAAATCCGAAAATTTAAGGCCAATCTGTTCAAAATTGAGGGAGTTGCAGCCGTTTATAGGTAGGTTCCGCGAATCGGCGAACTGTAACCGCATTTTTCCTCAAAATGACTATTCCGCAGTTGGTGACCACGATATCTCAAAAATCACTGCATCGATCAACTTCTAATTTCACAAGCTCCTTTTACACATCAAAAAGCAGTGCTCGAACGAAGGAATTGTTTTTCGATGGATAGTTTTTTTTTTTGATTAACGAAAATAGAGTTTTTTCACCGAAAATCGATACTTTCTCTTTGGGCTATGGCCATTTTCTCAATTATCAACATTTTATTAAATCCTCTTCAAAGCACTAGATGATTACCTGCAAAAACTAAATGCGTTTGATTTTTATGTTTCGGATGATTTGTTACCGAACAGCAGTGGTCACCGCGAAGGAGGCTTTTAAAAAAGCGATCTGCATAAACCGTTGTATCTACCACATTTATAAATATTGTTAAATATAAAAATTGTGAAAGATACTTCAAGCCGTACTCTTTAATGTAAAAAAAATTTTTAAACCTGCTCACGTTTCCTCTTTTTGCTGCCCACGGGCTAGGTGTAACCCGTTAAATTATATATATATATATATATATATATATATATATATATATATATATATATATATATATGAATATGAATATGTTAACTATAAACTTATGATCCAATATATTACACAATATATTATATAATCTATATCATGCTATATTACGCAACGCTCATTGTATGATATGTAATTTGTAATAATATATTATTGTTCGCGAATAGTAATAAAACAGTATGCATAACTACATTTCACGGAACGTTACGCTCGACTTGTCTCAGTACCGGCATACATTTTTTTCTAGATTCCTCATTATTTCTCATTATTATTTGAAGCAAATCGTTAAATTGATTTTTCGTCCTTCTTGCCTCAGCCTTGCAGATGATCAATCAAATCGAGTTTCATTTGCACAACTTTTTTAACAAGTTTGTTTACAAAATGCTATTTTTCTCTTATATCGACTTTAACTTATTTTCCACTCTGCATACTCTTCTCCTTGTCACTATCTAACATTTCCCTCTTTTTCTTAGTTTAATCCTCCTCTTCATCTCTTTCTCCTCCCCCGTCCTCGTTGCACGTCTTTCTGCACACTTTCTTTATTTCCCTAAAATACTCGCATATTCCTTTTAGTATCTTCCCACCGAACGTACTTATAATTTCTCCCTTTATCGCCAAATTATCCATTCCTCGCACCCACTCTTCTGCTTTCTTTCTTGCTTTGTTCGTTGCTATCTCCCAGTCGTTATCACATACCACCAGGTGCCTTAGCGTCTCATTCTCTTCTTTACAAATCCTGCACCTCCAATCCTTTTTCCCTCACTTTCCCGCCCTCCCTGTGTTTCCGCATCTTAATCTCGCCCACATTTCCTTATCCTTCCCTTTTACTCCCTCTTCCGACCAGTATTTCCATGGCTTTTTTTCGTTTTCCACAATATATTTGTGTCACATAAGCAGATTCTTCTTATTCTTTCCTTGTCCTTCCTTAAAATTTATCTCTTCTCCGAACGTAGTTTGGAGTTATTTTGTGCACTCCTAACGCCATCTTAAAGTACCTACTATGTATTCTTTCAAAAACGCTTGTTTCTCCAATTCCCCATATCTCCACCCAATAAATTGCTCCTGCTTCCACTCTCGAATCTAACAAAGAGTCCCTCCTTCGTCATACCCCCGCCCTCTTCCATATTTCCCATGCCATATTTGTTGCTTTTGGCGTTTCCTGCCAATTTTTTTTCCATGTGCCCAAATCGAGTTTGCATGTAAACCAATACCCCAAGTATTTAAATTCCTTTACTATCTGAATTTTTCCACCTTCGATGTGCAATTCCTTTTTCTTCTTGGCTTTTGCTCCGTTACTAAAAATCATTATCTTTGTCTTCCTCGCATTTATTTCCATCTTATTATCGTGTGCCCATCTTTCTAGGTCCCTTAGGATACTCTCCAACTCTTTGCAGATGATTCGATATCAATTACAAATATTACTGTTGACAAAAAAATAGGCCAGCTCAGCTGATCAGCCAACGGAATTAGCAAACCTTAGCTGAAAACGTGATTAGCCATTCGTGTGATTTAAGGGGTTACCCCCACTTGCGATTTTGAAAAAATCGATTTTTTTTTATTGCATTTTTTTGAAGTATAAGTATCCGGGCCCATACTTCTGTATGGGCCCGGAATAGATGACTCTATGTAAGTTTACAAAAAAAAATATTTTCTTCGTGTAAACTGAAATTGAAACTTTAAACGCGTTTTTCTCAAAACGGCATTTCTGAAGTCGGTGACCAAGATTACTCGAACACTAATGAACCGATCTTCTTGAAATTTTGCAGGCTTATTTAATACATAAAAATGTAGTCTTTAATCGTTCGATTTTTTTTTCGAAAAAAAAAAAAATGGCCGTTTTATAGCAAAAAAACGGCTGTTTTTTTCGTTAAAATCGAACCATTAACTTTGACTGTCCGCCATTTTGTGAAAAATGAATATTTTTTAAAATCCTTCGATTAAAAACTAGTTTATACTTATATTTGACTAAATCCATCCGCATTTTTTCTTCAGATGATCCACTTCGTCCCAATGTTGGTCACCGCAAACCGTGTATATAAAAACATTATTTCATTGACGGCCATTTGCCACTAAACAATGTAATATTTTTTAATAAAAAAATTACTGAAAGTTCTTCAAGATGCGTTCTTTAAGATGGTATATTGCTCGATTAAAAAAGTTTTGTAGTTTTCTTTAAAAAAATTCATGAAAAAGGCCTTTTTGCGCTACAAGTAGGGGTAACGCCTTAAGAACTCGCGAGTTGGGAAACAATTACTGGACTAAGTTGTAAATAATAAATCACGTGGTAAGCAGGGAGAGAGGGGAGGATCTACAGCGTTCATTAAAATCAGCAGGGGAGAACGTTAAAAATGGCATCACGTGATTAACGGACGTCCCGAACGCTCTGGTTCGTGACTGAATTTTATAATTACGTTATTAGTGCCGCAAACGTGACGATGTGCGGTCAGCGAAGCCTTCGCCGCCGCGGCCATTGTGTTTTTCCACGACGAATTTTTGACGGTCAAAATAGCTTGATAGGCGAGGGTGTGAACGTGTATCCTGGTCAATTCTCGCGAGTCCTCGATCGACGATCGCCTCATTCTCACGAGCTTGAAAAGTACCCTCATGTAGTCCAATATTGTAGCGACGCGCGGCGTCGAGTCCGCCACGAGGGATATGTTCCCGTAATACATGGAATTGTAGAGATTGGCAATCTCCTGCTCGTTCATGCCGAGGCTCTCGGCGTACGGTATGACCGTGTCGCGTAGCTCGACCAACAAACTCTCCTCCGCAAAGGAAGCCATCTCGAAGTGGATCTTCGTCGTCGGCGGCTGATCCCTCATCTGTTTTTGGACTTTGGCCAATCTGCTGCGTCGCACGCCTGCAAATCGTTCGAGTTCACCAGCCATTCCTCCCAGTGGTCAAACTCCTGAGGAAGAACGGTACGGATCTTTTTTTACCTTCCGGAAATGGATAGTTATCCATCATTTGGAGACCGCTGACGACGAACAGGTCCGGCTTGAAATGCGGCAGCTCCTTGTCGAACTCCTCGATCGAACTGAGCGTCGGATTGTTGGCGTCGTTGTGAAGTATGTATCTGGACAAAAGTCAGATTGATTTTTCTCCCGAAGCGAGCTGGAATCGTTTCCTAACGATTCGAAAGCATGGTTGTTACGCATTATTGACTCAGAAATTCTTTGACTTTTGACAGGTTTTGCAAATATCCAAGGGAATTTGGGGTCAAAAAATATTTTTAAGATCAAACATATAAAAATGTTAAATATTTAAAATAAAATAAAAAACTTTTTCGAAATAAGCTTTTATTTGAGGCGTTAGGCCACAGTAACGGGTATAACATCATGTGCGAATTTAGCAATTTTTTCTCGTATCAAAAAATGATTCACTCATAAAATTAATTACACATCTATTTAATATGAATATCAAGCTGTTAGAATTTTTTTTTCGCTGTACAAAATGGTCGACTACTCGAAACTTCTCGAAACAGCTTTTTTCCAATTGGCGTGACAAATAACTTCAACAATTTTCACTCGATTTACTTCAAATTTAAAAGTTATGTTCCCAGTTGCATTTCGCAGAGAAGTACGTACGGAATTTCTGATTAATCGAACACTTTTCATTTTATGAGCAGTTTATGAGCAGTTATAAGGAAATTTTTCACTGAAAATTCATTTCTTAAGTCCAAATACCTACAACTTTTGAATAAAACAATATTTTTTAAATTCCGTACGTACTTCTCTAGGTATTTTAATGTAGATTGACGAGAATTTTTGTTTTTTGTTCTAGGTCAAAAATTGTGGATGCTAAATGTCACGCAGGGGAGCGCCTAAAAAAAGATAAAAGAAAATTGTAGTAGTCGGCCATTTTGTACATCGAAAAATATATATATATTTTTTCTAACAGCTTGATATTCATACTAAATAGATGTGTAATTAATTTTATGAGCGAATCACTTTTTCATGCGAAAAAAATTGTTAAATTCGCACATGATTTTATACCCGTTACTGGGGCCTAACGCCTTAAAAGGTACTCTACTAAAATGTCAAAAATGATGTTCAGTAAAATTGCAAATCAAAAAAGTATAACTACAAAAAGTCCCTTCCTTGGACACTCATCATAGGTGTAAGTACTTAAATGATGCATAAACGTAGATATTTTTTAAATGTTAAATATAAATTTTAAAAGCTTGAGGCTTTTTTTTAGAAATTCTAAAGTAGTATTAGTACTTATGACGTTTGGCGCCTGGAGCTTTTAAAATTTACATTTCATATTTTAAAAATATCTACGTTTATGTACCTTTTGAGTACTTGCACCTATGTTGAGTGACCAAGGAACGAATTTTTTTGTAGTTATACTGTTTTTATTTACAATTTCACTGAACATTATTTTTTAATTTTTAGTACAGTACCTTTTAAATAAAAGCTTGTTTTTTAAAAGCTTTTTAACGTTTATTTTATTTTATACTTTTTAGTATTAGAATTTTTATATTTATTTGCCATGCCACAGACCCCCATGCCATTCAGACATCGGCGTATTCAAAAACCTTGCCTTAGGTTATACATGTTTCGCGAGAAACTTTATAACAGTGTAATTATAAATAGAGCTCGAGTCAACAAAGTTAAGGGGCTATACCAGTGTGACACTTTTAAAAAATCGATTTTTTTTGCCTTTTTCGACAGTTTATACTTTCAAGAATATCCTGCAAAAATGTCAAGGCCGTATCTCTAATCGTTCTATCTTGCAAAACTCGATAGTTGAATCTTTAAACGCGTTTTTCTCGAAATGATGTTTTTCAAATTTGCTGACATTGTAGCTCAAAGAGCAATTATCCGATTGACTTGAAATTTGATCTGAGTACTCTTGAATATATTTACTCTACAATGACATAGGATATTTTTGATTGGATGAAAATTGACGATTCGGCATTGAAAAAAACGACCATTTTATAGGCAAGATAGCAGACTTTTTTTCACAACTACGCCATTTTGTTAGATTTTGATATTTTTCGAAAATACTACGTCATTATACAGGAAATACCTTCCAGTTTAACGACATTTGTTCCTTTTTCGGTTTCAACTACTCAATCGGCTGGAATCATGTCAGCATTGGAGGAAATTGTTTTTTTGGCGCCTCCCAAGGCAGCGCATAAGTCACTTGGATCTCAATATTTTTCTATAAAAATATTATGTAATATAGGTCAAATATAGCCAATTATATTCTTAATTTTCCGAAACATTTAAATGAGTACTTTTCTTCCAAAAAATTCCCAAAATCACCCAAATTTTCAGCGTTCACACTGGTATAGCCCCTTCATGACCTCAAACTCGGTTGTCCTACCATTTGCCATTAGGAAATTTCACTCCCCATCTCCCACCACCATTATCAGACTCGCGTTATCATGTGTAATGAAGAGTGCTTATGATAACAAAACAAATGAGCACAAACTCAACTATACTAGTGTATGCTATTGAGGAGTTGCATTGCGCACCTCCCGCCTCCAGCATCAGACCAGCTCCATGGGACCATATTTTTGCATTGTCACCGAAGTTACACTGGTATGCCAAATTTCAGCTCAATCGGATGCCAGCAAGTGTTTGAAAAATGGATTACAAATTTTGAACCAAAGAGACATACGAACGAAGCAAGTTGTAAGTAAGTAAATGCTTGTAAAGAAAACAAATTCGAAAAATAATTTAAACACTGCAAAGGAAAAAAAATACATTAAAAGCAAATACAGAACCTGTTCTTTATTATAAACAGGAATTTTAATGACGGTGCCAATGAATAACAAATGAATATAAACACTACAATAATAATTCTGTGGTTGTGTATTAACAAATCAAATATAGAGCTTGAGAATAAATCAGTTTTTAGTTTTTGAAATTTTCAACGTTTGGCACTGACATAACTTTCTTTGTACGTAATGAAGAATACAAATATTAAAAATATTAATTTTTATACTTTTCAGTTCTATTTTTAAGTCGGTTTGATTTTTTGTCACTCTTGCAAAAAGTTAATTCTGGATAAATTACGGAGAATTTTCAAAATTCTCCGTAATTTACTGATTACTTCAGGAGGAACGAAATTCCCCGAGTTTTCACAGCCTTCCCGTCTTTTCATATGCGTAGCAGTCATGAAAACGATCGTCGACCAGAGTCGCTCGTACCTATTGGCCCTGGCGCTAGTGTAAGGGCCCCAAACCTCTCCGTGCTTGTACTCCAAAATGAGATGTACGTCGTCGTGCTCCACTTTGCCGCCCAGCACTCTCACCGACTCGGGAATCATTCGGTGCAGAGATTCTGTCATTTTGGCAGCGACAAGGACGTCGCAACCCTCCTTCGCGAAACGGAGAGCCATCACGGGTGCGTTGCCGCCTATGGACGAGTAGTAGGACGGAGAGGACTTTGCTCTGGCTACGAGTTCGTTGAATAATCTTGCGTTTGTCATGTATCGCCTGAAAATGCAAATTGGCAAAATCAAAGCGGGTCCAACGTGATCTTTGGCGAACGGATGTGGCTAGGAATATGGCAAATGCTCACTCTGCGGCAGCTCCGTGTCTGAAGTAATACGCGAAACTCTTCAGGAGCTCATCCTCGCTGGTGATCTCGTCGAAGTGTTCCGGATTGCCGAGGCTCGGCGCATAATGCAACAAGTATTTGGCATCGACGAAAACATCGGTGCACGCACCGTAACCAATGGCAACCTTAGGCTTGACGGATATTTTGTGTTCGGTCTCGAGGCTCACGAGGCCGTCGAGGATCGCCGTCAGACGATTCTGAAGATCGTCGTCCGTCTTTCGGTAGTAAATGGCCACGAGAACTACCAGGCAAGTCAGATAAGTGCCGTACTTCAAGCCGCGGAAACCCATTTTTCGACTTTTCCCGAGACCGCTTCGTCACCCTGGTCTTGCGTCTGAAGACTTTAACCTCGGCGCGCGGGGTCGATATACGAGAAACCACACCGACCACACACGGCCAACGCGACTACTCCACTGCCCTCGGCAACACGGACGAAACTGCGCTCTGTCTGCATTGTGAACGCTCTCGCCTGTTGGCGCTCGCAGCGCCACGGGGAAAGCGCGCAACAACGGTGCGATGATCGGGGGCGAGCGTGGGTGAGAGAGACAGCGTTACCGGCGCGCACGGCCGAGCGAGACGAGTCGCTCATGACTCACGTCAGACTGCTTTTTTGATTATTCAGTTGACGATCAACGAAATCTCGAAAATAAAATCGCTGGCAAACAAAGGTATTATTGAAACGTAAAAAAACACAAAATTAGGTTACCTGTAAATATTGTGGACATGTTTTTTTTAGCGCAAAATTTCGGTATCATTTCTCATTTATTCCCATGCGGAATTGTCGGCGTATAACGATTCCAATATTTCGGAAAAATCGTTTTAGAAATTCTTATATAGATTGGGTATTCTTTGGGAATAGTCGAAAAATAAGTTGTTCGGAATCTTTGTGCGAGCAGCACGAATCTTCGGGAAGTAGATGGTTAAAAAAGAACGGAGTGCTCGAAACGATGAAAAATTTATTAAAAAATACGAGACGATACGTCAGTCGACGAAGAAAACAAACTTTAGAACGTTACATCCGTTTTTCTCGGAGCGATGAAGCCTGATATTCGGCGCCGAATTCATACACAATATCGAATGAATTTTACGAATCATCCTGCATTTCTCAACACAATCAGAATTTACCCTCCGATCGACAATAGTGCAAATCTTCGCTACAATAGTACTAAGTTCCTTATCTTTTCTTTGTACAAACTACACACTTATCAGTCTTAGCAAAAGATGACACGTTACCAATGTACAGATAAATAGGACAACAATTTTAATATGTACAATACGCGAAATTCCGTATAGAGGACATGTGTATCGTGGAATGTAAATATTCGCGTTCTGCATGAAATTTGCAGATGATACTCGCAATACATCTGTTTGTATGTGTGTGTATATACAGGGTGTCCCCTTTTACATAGTGTATATTATACAATCGAATAAAATAATATTTATGTATTTATAATAATGCTAATATAAATACATTATATATATATGTGTGTGTGTGCGTGTGTGTAATCTATCATCAAAGGGTCAAACGTTTACCATCACTTTGGATCATTGCAAAATTATTTTAGAATAATATAATTCATTTTATTTTTTATTTTACAAAGATACTATATAGCTCTATAACATTAAGTATATTATCCTAAAATAGTTTTCCAATTATCCAAAGTGATCAAAAACAGTTCACCCTCCAATGATAAATTATATATATATATATATATATATTACCCGTTTTCAGTTTAAACGCGTTTTAAACAGTTTACTTCAGTTTTTAAAAGTGAAAACTCGAATTATGGCGTTGAAGTCTCGCATCGTGAGAATGCAACAAGAGTCAATTTTTTTGCCGATTTAGGGGACCAAAATCACGCAAACGGTTTTTGTTATTTGCATAAGAATCCACGATCTAAATCTATAAAAAAATATGGATTGTAATAAAAATGAAAAAAAAATTAAAATACTTTCGTTGCATTCCAACGATGCATACTTCAGTGCTATCTAGAATTCGTGTTTAGAAGCACAAACAAACCCAAACTTTGACTTGATTCGGAACTAGTTTTAACTGATACATTTCGTTAGATTAAGTTTTTCCTCGTTACAACGAGTTTTCACTAACATTGAAATGTATTTATCAGTAAATTCTAGTTTTTAATAGAAGAAAAACTAGTTGTAACAAAGGCTTTTAGTAGGAATTAGTTTTTACTAAGGATAACAAGTTTGAACTACAAACGGGTTTTAATTGTACACACGCACACATATAAGGTGTAGTAAAAAGAAATCCATTATTTTTGCATGAAATTGAAGGCTTTATTTAGCATAGTTAGAATGATCCGATTTAGGTCGAATATGCACCGTTTTGATCGATAACTTGTTGCCATTTTGAAGGTAATTTCATTATGCCTTTCTCACAGAAACCCTCGTTCCTATTTTAAAAAACTGGGACAGTCGATTTTCACAAGCTTCTCTTGAGGCGAATGTTTCACCAGTAAAATCATTTGCCATAGACAGGAAGCAGTGGTAATCAGTTGGTGCCAGATCCGGACTGTAAGGTGGATGCATAAGATGCTCCCAACCAAGCTCCCGGAGCTTCTGGCGAGTCACTATCGATGTGTGTAGCCTAGCGTTTTCCTGATAGAACACAATTTCTCTCCTATTGGCCAAAGCTGCCCGCTTCTGGGCGATTGCTTCATTCAGATGGTCCAATTGTTGACAGTACAGGTCCGAATTAGGAGTTTGGCCGTAGGAGAACAGCTCATAGTAGATGATTCCCTGCCAATCCCACCAAAAACACGGCAAAATCTTCCTGACCGTCAATCCTGGCTTGGCCACCGTTAGCGCCGGCTCACCGTAATTCGACCACGACCGTTTTCGCTTGACGTTGTCGCAAGTGACCCACTTTTCATCACCAGTCACCATCAGCTTCAGGAATGGGTCGATTTTGTTGCGATTCAGCAGCGATTCGCAGATGGAAATTCGGTTCATGAGGTTTTTTTTTGCGTTAACTCGTGTGGCACCCATACATCGAGCTTCTTTTTGTATCCAGCCTTATTCAAGTGCTTCCAAACGGTTTTGGGTGCAATGTTTAGCTCCTGGGCAATCGAAACAGTGCTTACATGACGGTCGGACTCGACGATTTCCATTATTTTATCGACATTTTCGACAATTGGCCTTCCACAGCGTGGTGCATCTTTGACATCAAAATTACCGGGACGTAATCGACGAAACCAAAATTGCGCGTGATTGGCGGTTACAGTATCAGGACCATAAACACTATTCACATTTTCGGCCGCCTGGCTTGCGTTTTCGACTTTATCGAAGAAAAAATGTAAAATATGGCGTATTTTCACTTTACTGGTGGCCATCTTTGACGCGCGCTCAAACAATATTGAGTCAAGCAATCACAAAACTGTCTGAGCTGTTTATTTTAGTACGAAATCTTATCTTTCTAACGCCTTCTCGCGTAACCCGATCGCACTTATACAACGCGAGATACAGATTACTAAAGCCATCTATTGCAAAAATAATGGATTTCTTTTGACTACACCTAATATTTACACTTTCACAAACACACACACTTTGATATAATACACATATACATATAAGGTGGTTGCATAAGAAACCAACTGTTTTGGCGCAAAAGTAAAGATATTAGTTCGGTAGCAAATCGACGAACTCGTTTATTCAAAGTATTGCCCATCGGAACCGACAAGCTCAGCCCTTCTTTCGACCACCAATCAGATTCCACGCAGGAAAATTCGGCTTCTTTGGAGGCAATTCAGTCATCTAGCCATGTTTGGACTCCTTCGTACGAGGTGAAGTGCTGAGCCGTAAGCGCTGACTGCATCGACCGGAAGAAATGGTAATCGGAGGAAGCGATGTCTGGGGAATATGGCGGATGGGGTAAAATTTCCCAGTTCGCTTCTTCTAAGTCCTTCTTAACCGGTTGATCGCCATATGGCCTGGCGTCGTCGTACTGCGAAATCGACTCATGGCGATTCTCCCATTTCAAACTCTTCTCGTGCAGAGCTGGCTTCAAACGCGTCAGTTGCAGTCGATAACCATTCCTAGTGATGGTTTTCGACGGTTTCAGCAGCTCGTGATACACGACATCCCTTATACGGGTGGTTTTCCGTGGTTATTTTTGTTTATAGAGGAATCACAGTTCACCTATGGCGTTTCAGCGGTACTTTATAGACCGGTCACCATGTACATTGCCATCTTTTAAACGAGAAAATTGTCTACCTAACGCCATCTGCCAGCGAGCGGATTCATATGTAAGCACCTGATACACACAATGAACAAAGGATCGCGTTCACAGGCTACAGCTACCTAGTTAAGTCAAAAAATGGCATTTTCCAAAAATAATTTTATTCGATCACCTTTTAGCTATATTCCTTGAAACGTTCATTGAAATATTCGTAAAATTTATAATTTTTCAAAGTTGGTGGACATGATATCTCGAGAACCACTCGATGAATTGTTTCCAAATTTACAGGAGATACGATGAAAAACATGTAAAGGTCGTTGACGATCTCACTTCTCAAAAATCGATCTTCATTTTTTAATAGTTACGTAAAAATGACGACTCTTTTCATAGATTTTATGTGCTCGAGTTTCAATTCGTTGGCACGTTGTTAAAAAAAATGATTTTTGAAATCGAAGATCGTCATCGACTCGTATTTGTTGTTAACTCGAATAACTCTTTTGGTTTTTAGATTTCTGATGGACTATTTAAGCTGGAGAATGTCCACCGCCAAACGTGGCAAAATTTCGTCATCTGCAGGCGGCCACGTTTGTGTTGTTTTTTCTGTATTTTTTGGTTATTTTTTTACAGGCCCTCGATATATATACCTTTGTGTTTAAAAAAATGCGTTTCTTTTTCATCACCCGTTTCCCAGATTTTTTTTTTGGAATTTCCCCATTTGTTTCGGGCCTCTAGGTAGATATAGCCGCTTAAGGCGTTACATCTGAGTAGAAAAACATTTTTGACCGTTTTGTTTTTATTCGCACAAATGATGATGTGCAATGAGATTGAAGTTTGCATCGTTGGAACGCAATGGAAATGAATACTTATGAATTTGTTTTTACTTTTTTTGGCCATACTTGGCTACTGAAATGCCTCAATTATTTTTCAAGACAATTATTCAATTATCTGCAATATACATGTATGAAAAAAAAATCTTCATAATAATAAAAGGAAAGAAATTAAAATCCAATGAAGAACTTTCGTTGCATTTCAACGATGCGCACTTCAACACCTTTCACACCAAAAAATACGTTCTCCACCAGTTTCCTAGAAAAGAAAGTTCGTAATTTGTCCATTTTTTTCGGGCGTCTAGGTAGATGTCGCAGTGATTTAACTGGCCGACCAGGATCTGGCCGACCGGATCTAGCCGACTAAGAACTCGCCGACTATTTTTTTTGTAAAACTGAAATTGTGCAATATTCGCAAAATGTTGAGTTTGTTTGGGTTTATTTGTTTGTTTATGTATGTTTGGGTTTGTCCTCTCTCTTTGCGGGTCGGCGAGTTCTTGGTCGGCGAGCAGGGTTGCGAAACTTGTAATGAAAAAGCAATGCATTATTTATTACTTTTTTAATGGGTAATGAAAAAATATTTCATTACCCATTAAATTACATTCAGTGATGTAAAAAAATTCCATTACTCATTACGTTATATTTTGTGATGTAAACAATTTCCGTTACTCATTTACATTATATTTTGTATTGTAAAAAAATGCCTTTACTCATTACATTACATTTTGTAATGTGAAACATTCTCATTACAAAATGCAATGTAATGGGTAATGCAATTTTTTTACGTTACAACCTTTAATGTAATGAGTAATGGAATTTTTTTACATTACGAAATATAAGGTAGTGTGTAATGGAATTTGTTCGCATTACTAATGTAATGTGGAAAATCTCCATTACTCATTACAAGGTAATATGGATTATTATTTTTTTCCCATCGGGTCAGATCGACCCAGTGCAAAAACCGCTGCCCCTAATGGGGAACGAATAATAATCCTCATTACATTGTAATGAGTAATGGAGATTTTTTACATTGCATTGCAGTAGTAATGTAAAAAAATTTCATTGCCCATTACATTACATTTTGTAATGTAAAATATTTCCATTACTCATTACATTGGACTTTGTAATATCAAAAAAATCCATTGCCAAATCCATAACATTGTAATGGGTAATGAAAATATTTCACATTACAAAATGTAATGTAATGAGGAATGGAATTTTTTTACATTACAAATTCCAATGTAATGAGTAATGAAATTTTTTTACATTACAAAATTCATTGTAATGAGTAATGGAATTTGTTTACGTTATTGAATGTAATGTAATGGGTAGTGATTTTTTTTCATTACAAAATGTGAAGTAATGAGTAATGAAAGCGCTAATGCATTACGAAAAGTAATGCATTATTTGCAATCCTGTCGGCGAGTTAAGGGGTTCGACCACCCCAAAATTTTCGAAAAATCGTTTTTTTTAGATCGTCCCCTAGGACTTCAAAAATGATATCCCAAAAGATTATGGCTGGGAAAAATCTCGAAGTCCTCGGTTTACGAATTTCAGTACAAGGCCGCCTGGTCCGCAGCTCACTACTCAAAACTTCAAACGCGTTTATCTCAAAACTGCATTTTTTAAGTTGGCCGGAAACATAACTCAGACAAATTTCAACCGATTCACTTGAAATGTTGAATATATCTTGAAAAATACATTGTCTATGGAAGTACGTAGGATTTTTCAAATTTATATTGCATAGTTCATTTGTTATTAACAATTATCAGACGATTTTTTAGGCAAATTTTTCACTTTTCACTTTAAAAGTGCGCCATTTGGCCAAAAATCAATACATCGAAATATCCTACGTACTTCTATAGCAGTTATCATATATAATCGAAAAAAATTCATCGGCTCATTATAATTAAAAAATTACAGGAGCTGTTTGTCCTGCCGTGGACCCTAGAAAAACGGAGACGTCATCGCAAAAACGCTGCACAGCCGCCATTTTGAAATTAATCGTTCCCAAAAAATTATTGTATACAGTCACTGATATGTATGATAAACACCCCTTTGCAATCTCGATTTATTTTGTAGTTTTTCTGAAAATAAATCCCCAAAAAGCAGAATTGGGCGTAATTCTATTTATAAATATGAATACGAATTTATTCACATCGTGATTTTCATGTGAATATAAATACAAATTTTTTCATACTTCACGTATTGTAAATACGAATACAAATAAATTCGTATTCACAAATATTCTGAACATACAAATAAATTTACAGAAAAAATTGTGAATATTTACAAAAAATCCTGTGAATTAAAAAGAAATCACATCAAAATCTGGGAATGCAAATGCATTCACAAAAAATGGTAAATACAAAAAAATTAACAAAATAAGTTGTGCATTTTTTCGTATCTAAGACAAATTAAAATCATATCCACAATGATTAGATTAAAATTTACACCAAAAGTGAGTTTTACGTATTTTGAGAGAAAACATTGCGTCGAGGCAAACAAATTTTTGCAAAAAAAGTTTCGAGTTTCAAATATTACATTATAAATATGAAAAAATGCACACAATGAGTTGTGAATTTCCTCAAGTTGATGAAAATTAAAATCGTATTCACGACAATTATATTAAAATTTATTTAAATTATATTCGTATTGATAAATAGAATTACGCCCAACTCTGCCAAAAAGCCTATTTTTTCAGCCTCTAGTGGCCTGCGGCCTTAAGGAGGTACGGTGATGACCATGCTAGCAAACTTAGAGTCTATTTCACGCCGCAATATCGCCCCGTTTTAGACATATATATATATATATATATATATATATATATATATATATATATGGCCTATTTTTCGAGAAATATTTTTTAAGTATTGAATTTCGAGTTTCCTATTATTTTTATAATATGGAAACAACCTTAATAATCTACTACTCGACTTCAGTAGTACCCCATATCGTTGACGTTTAGCATCGTCGCATTTTCGGTGGCTGTCATCGGTTCCACGCGCCCGGCTTATTATTTTTTGTAGCCGGTTAACATGGAGAATGAAAATACTGTGGAAGTTTATCAAAAGAGTAACGGGATTGTACCTGAAGTCCAGTTTAGAGACAAATGTAGATTCTGACGGACAAGAATTAGAAAATGAAAAGATAATATTGCGACTGCAAATAAAAAACGTCGCGTTGAAGTTAACCTCAATGTCCAATGTCCAATCTGTCCAAAGTCGAAACATATTTCATCGATTGTTATGTTATTTTTCTCTTTCTCAATTTTCACAATATTTGCAGGTATAAAAATGAACGTTTATTTTATATGACGGTTCTCCCATGCTGAATTTATATATAGATACGTTGTATAGGTACATGACGCCAGAAAAATTGAGATGCCTTTGCTGTACGTAAAAGAACTTCAAGTAAATATCGACGAAAGGCCCTTTATAACCCATAAAAAAATGTACGGCTTCGCACAATCATATTTTTAATTCGCGTTGAAAATATCCGAAAGACGAATCAAATTTGCGCGGGTATCCGGCGTTGCCACACGTCGGGCAGGATGGCTGCTGTTACGTCACGAGAAGTCTCGCTCTCCGAAAACTTCGGTATTTGCGACTTTATTTCTAAATTTATTGCTTATTTCTGCGGTGAGCTTTCCAATTCAAGGTGCCTTATCGATCACAAAGATTCAACGAACGCAACCATCAGTTTTTTTACGTGTTTCTTGCCTCCAAGTAGCACAAAAAATCGATATATGAGAGGACAGGCACATTTTGTCGTCTACGTGTGACTAATTCACCAACTTTAACAATTAATAACTCGAAAAGTGTACGGTAAATCTCGTGGAAACTCCGCATACGCATGGACGAAGGTCTCGACAATGCTATAAAAAAAAATCGGGCTTTTATCTTGAACTCGCTCCGATCGCCGTACCTCCTTAAATGGTCGGCCAGTTAAACGACAACCGCTAGATGTATCCCCATTATTCCTTGTTCTTTGTATGGAGTCTCATGTGTTTCTTGAGATTGTCGAGTCGGTTGCAGCGACGATCGCAAAATTCGCACTGATATGGCATCGAATTGCTGTGAACAACGATGTGACCGTTGAGATGGCTGATCTGTTTGAAGCGTTTGTTGCATATGGTGCATGCATAGGGCCGTTCGTTCATATGAGCCGAAGCTATGTGAGTCTGCAAATTGGTCTTTCTAACGAAGGTAGCTTTGCAAAGATCGCACTCGAACGGTCTCACATTAGCGTGTACGGCAAGATGCGACTTGAGGACGTTCTTGTGCTTGAAGTTTTTCTCGCAGAGATGACACTGGAAGGGTCTCTCGTCGTTGTGAACCTTCTTGTGAACGGACAAGTGTGCCAGTTGTTTGAACATTTTCGCGCAAATTTCGCACTGATACGTGCGTCCGTCCTCGTGCGTCGCGCTCACGTGGCGTCTCAGGGTGTCCGCGAGGGTGTAACGTTTGCCGCAAATTTTGCACGAATGGGGTCGTTCGTTGGTGTGCGTCATGAGATGTCCATTGAGATTGCGCTTCTCGAGGAATCTCGAGCCGCATACGTCGCATTGATAGGGCTTGTCACCGTTGTGCACGTACATGTGTTTCTTCAGTGAATTCGAGAGGCTGAAACGTCGCGCGCAAACGGTGCATGAAAATTTTCGCTCCCCCGTGTGTACCAACATGTGAGACTTCACGTGGCCGGCCTGCTTGAATCTCTTGCCGCAAATCTTACACGCGTATTTGCGCTCGTGCGTGTGCGTGTAAACGTGACGCTCGAGGACGCTCTTAGTCGTGAAGATCTTTTTGCAGATGTCGCACTCGAAGAGGCGCAAAGTATCGCGACGTTTGGCGGTGTGCGGCAAGGTCGGGTCCGCCTCACCGCGAGAACGACACGAGTGAAGCTTCAGCGACTCGAGACTATCGAATTTCACGGAACAACCGTGATCGCATCGAAACGAACGATAGTCCGTGTGCGTTAACGAGTGCTGGCTCAAATGTCCCAACTGCTTGAAACTCTTGTCGCAGAGGTCGCAAACGTAAGGCCTCTCGTTCGTGTGCGAACGCATGTGCCTCTTGAGTACACTTGGGAAGTTGAACACTTGCTTGCAGTACGTACACTCGAGGTTAGAATTGCTTCTCGTTGTTCCTCGAGCCTCCGGTCGTGAGCGACTCTTTTTCGAGGCTTTGCGAGACAAAGTCTTGACGCTGATTGGCTGACGGGTGCGCAGGTTCTCAGGACTCTCCGGGCCACCAACTTTATTTTCTTTTGATGCCAAGTCATTTGTTTCTTTTGTACGCTTCTCGGGACTTTTTTCTCTCAAGTCCTCTTCTTCATTTCTTTCTTCCAAATCTTTCTCTTCATTTCTTCCTATAAAATATTTATCGTCGTTTTCTTCCGCGATATCCTTTTCTCCGTTTCTCCCTATGAAATCGTTTTCTTCAATTCCTCCATTTTTCTCGTCTCTTTTCGTGCGAGATCGCACGTCCGGCTCTTCACCGTGTGCGTCACATTCGATTTTCTCCTGCTCGTGATTGTCCGTTGTTGGCCGGCCGTTCGACTTTGTGACTTCGTTGTGACTTCGCTCGGCCGTGAAAACGCAACCGTTGGGTCCCTTCGCGCCGATCGTACGGCAAAGATCCTCGCAGATGTTTCTGCCGAAGAACAATTGGCTGGGTATCGAGCCGTTGCGTGAATTCGGCCTCGTGTTTTCGGCAACTTGAACGACGCGGAGAGCGTCCCTCAACGGTCTGCCGGGATGATCGTCCATCCAGGCCCGAAGGATCAGTCGGAAGTCGCGTCTTTCCTCGCTCGCCGTTCGCGTCGCGTCACCGTGAACGACGCAAAAGTCTCGCAGCAGCCGACGAATCTCACGCACGACGCGCTCTGCGTACGCGCGACCGTTGCCGCTCTGAATTATTCGCGGCGCACCGATCGTCGTCACGATGTCGACCAGCTCGCTCGCCACTGCGCGCGCGTCGTCGCTCTCCAGCGACCTCAGAACGACCAACTTCGTGTGTTGCTCCTCGTAGACGAGAACGCGAGCCGTGCTCCCCTCCTTCGCGTCTCCTCCCATCTCTATCACGTCTATCTGAGCTCTGTGATTTATTCTGACGGGCGCAAGCGGAGCGGAAGCCTCGTGAGCGAGCGCTGGGTCGTTGGCGCACTCGCCGGTTCTCCGAATCTCCGATGCAGAAAATCGTTCGCGCGGCGTAGCCTGCCGGTAGTCTCCGTCCCGCTTTATCGAGGCTAAAGGCGCTTCCAGCGTCACGGGCAACTCCCCGTCCAGGAAAACTCTCGAAGGGATCCATCGGCTGGACATCTCCGCCGCTCGTCTCCCTTGCACATGCGGGCTGGACAGATCGATCAGATCTCCTGCCAGAAACCTCGTTGAGCTTGTTCAGCGACCCAAACAAACCCAAACGTCGCTGGAAAAATTCATACATCAATGGCAAGAGGGAAATGGGCGGTTTTTAGTTACGATTGAAATGTTGGAAATTTCCAATTACGTCGATGGACCAGCTATTGGCTTTCTCTCGATCTCTGCGAGAAAAAAAATGAAGTATCTCGGATCGTCGTACAATTTTGTGTGTTCATCTCGTTGACCTTCGAACTTCGATATGTTTCGAACTCTTGGATTCGGCATAGACCGCACGCCGGTGATATTGGTCGTGTCATCGAGAGAGAGGATATGATAGAAAACAGGTGAGTTACTAACCTAGACGTTCATCGACGCGTGCGAGCCGGCAGCCTGATACGACAATTGCCAAAAAATGAATGACGCTGAGTCACATGATTTGATCATCTTTTTCGCATATTCGTCACGACGCGGCAATGTCATTTTCAAATTACGCTATTATTGCCGGAACACTTGGTCGTTCCTCCTTTGCACTTGTTTGCGACGTCAAGCGTCGCGCTTAACGTCGCAAGGCGCATCGACGGAAGTCGTCGATGCGCCTGCGAGATGTTCAACCTCCCTACGGCGAATGTAAATTTCATTGGCATCGGGGCAGGAAGCGAATTATTGTCCGTGAGAAGTGTTAGATGACAATCAACGGCAATTGGCCTTGAGAGCTCACGCACGGTAATTATGGAAATTTACGAGCCGTTCGGATGTCCGAATTATTCTTGAGGTATATTTCGCTTCGCCGCGAAATTTAATTGGGAGCGCAGCAATTTGGCGGCGACGGTGAAAAAGGGACAAACGCGCGTTAAGCGCCGGATAAATAGTACGAGTACATTTGAAAAAAATTATGTCTGATTCGAATTTGCAAAATGTATCGAGGGTCGATAGTTTTTCTGGATCTGCCGCTCATGTTCTTCGTACTACTGATACGCAATTTTATTTTCCCGGTGAAAATTTGTTTACTGGGCGCGCTTTTGGCGGGGGCACGCGCGGAGAAACGCCGAACTAAATTTTGGTCACGTGACTCGCTGGCGCACGGCATACCCGTGCATCCAGGTAGCAATTTCCAAATAGTCCAGAATTTGTCTAAATGGGTGCTAATTATCCGCTTGGAAGTTACCTATAAGTTATCATGGTTCGAATATCTTTTTGGATGGTTGTTAACTTCGAGGTAACCGTCGGGCGGACATTTGGTACCCATTTAGCCGAGTTTTGGACAAGTTTTTGGGAATTGCTACTTAGGCAGGTAGCAATTTCCAAATGGGTACCAAATATCTCCTTGCAAGGTACCTAAGTTATCATGTACATCGAAAAAAAAATATTTTCTAACAGCTTGATATTCATACTAAATAGATGTGTAATTAATTGTATGAGTTAATCACTTTTTCATACGAAAAAATGGTTAAATTCGCACATGATTTTATACCCGTTACTGTGGCCTAAGACCTTAACAGCGCAAAAGACTCAGCTGTTATAATTTTTCATAATGGCCTCAAAGTTTACTAAGGCATAATAAACCAATCTAAACAAATCAAATAAAACCTCTTTCCTTCCGTTGGCTGCGCAAAATACTCGGCTGTTACAATTTTTCATATTTTTTCCAAAATTTACTAGGGCATAATAAACCAATCTAAACAAACAAAGTCAAATATCTCTCTCCTTTCGTTGGCTGCGCAAAATACTCGGCTGTTACAATTTTTCATATTTTTTCCAAAGTTTACTAGGGCATAATAAACAAATCAAATCAAATCTCTCTCCTCCTTTCTCTCTTTTGTGTCCGCACAAAAAATCAACCATTACAATTTTTCATAATTACCCCAAAGTTTTCTAGGGCACAATAAAAGACATGCAAAAGACTCACCTGGGACCATTTTTAACATTTTCGCGAAATGTTACTAGGGCACAAAAAAATTAATCAAATAAAATCATCTCCCTCTCTTTCCCGCGATGCTTCCTCGTTGCCACGCGTTCCCATACAGAATTGATTGATCCAGCCTCGTATCGTTAATGAACGCGCGCGTGCACGAATTTCCCGATTAGCGTAACGCTCGCGCGACACATCACGGCTACCTCCTCCTGTATATTTAAATAGATTTATTATTTTATTCGGAAGCAATAATTTTTCTTTCGCACACCGTCGCTCTCGATATCGATCATTTGAACGATCGAATTCGTCGCGCGGATTTCCGTTGTTTATTATTGCCCGCGTCTCCTTTTTTCGTGTTGCTTATTACTTTTGACGCTTCGTCATCAAATTCGTCAATACATTTACTATACATTTATACGCAAGTACGCGCCGGACAACGAGAGCGCGAAGGATTTTTAGTTTCACACGTTACATTTTTTTGATACTCTTATTTCTTTTTTGTGTGTGTGTACATATAATTGCGGGGTCACTAGAAACGAGGCTTGGAACTTCCATTTAAAAAAGTCGCGTTGACCTCGAAATCACGTTATCACACTCGATAAAAAAAAACGCAATTGAAATGTAAATTTTGCCAAGCTCGCGGATTTTTCCGCTCTTTTTTCTCGCTGGAAATAAATATTCATAGGAATTTTCTCGCGTCTCATTTCTGGTGACCACCTCGATGTGTGCTTATTAATTCGGTTGGGATTTATTCGCCCAGTTTTAGGTTCTTTTCCTTCTCGCGACTACGTTTCTTCTTTTCTTCTTCTTTTTCTTCTCGTCGTTCAGCAAACCACGCGACGATCTCCCTACGTGAGTGACTAGCTTACTAAAATATATTCGCGTTTTGTGTGTACACGCAATACAATATTACGAATTTTTATCAAAAACCATATTACGCGTTGAAAATGATTTTAAAAAATCATTAACAAAAATACTCTTTCGATCGTTCGCTTAACGCGATTTAAAAAAACGCGAGAATTGTATTCTCCTCGTTTAGCTTTCTCGAATCTACGTATCTTCTGTTACAGCCGAAATAATTCGTAGCTAAGGTCAATTCGTTATTACGCGCGAATGCAACAGGCATTCTCCGTCTTATGATTGGCAGTTAATTTACACCGTTGAAACAAATTTCGCTTTTCTCGATCATTATTCGCCGATCGCGTTAACGATAATACGAAGACATAGATAAAAAACAAAAACGAAGTATATACGTTTACTTCCAAATAGATGATGATAAGTATAAATAGGATTTCATCTTAAATGTTTTCTTTTTCTCTCGGGCCAACCGCTTTGAGGGTTTGCCCGAGCTCGACGATCGCAGGTGTACAATTGTACAATAAACATTTCGCTGCTACTCGATCTCAGCTCGAATAGACGAACTTATAATAACGACGACAGATATGTAAAAAGAGCTGCCAAAAAGCACCGAAACGAAAATTATTACGAAACGGTAGTGCCAATCGCGCTGCCGAGTTAGGTAGATACGATAGTTTTAGTCTTCTTTTTTGCCAAACAAAAATTGGGCCCTGGGACGAGCGCGATTCTAATGAAAAATCATTAAAGATTGTGCACGCGGTGGGGAAAAACAAATGCTTTTGAAACAAAATTGTTTAAAAAGTTTCGACGATGGCAAGGGTAACACAGTCAATGAATATCGCGATATTCGTGTCAATACGTGTCAAGATAGTCGCCGACGCGTTTAGACCTCAATAATTATTGACGGGATCGCGAATATCGCGATATTTATTGACTGCGTAATGCCGATCACTCGCAATTATTATTTCTTTTTTCAATAGATATCGGGCTACTGGTTATTATTCACGATTCCTTAAAAGGGTTGACCACATGTTTTCCGCTATCAAAGAACCCAGTAATGCTTTGTGCAAAAGTGAACCATTTTCGAGATATTATTTCCCTTTTTTTCAAGTGAGGGGTAGGCGACTTTAAAAATTAATTAAAAACAAACCCAAACAAACTTTTTTATTGTTTTTAGTTTGAGGACAGTAATAAAGAATTATCAACAATAAAATAAGAATAATTATTAGCCTTCGGGAGTTCTGGACCCCTAATTGAAAAATGTTTACAGATTATGCTTATTTTATTGTTGATAATTATTTGTTACTGTGATCTGAAACTACAAATAATGAAGAAGTTTGATTCCGTACAACAGTTTAAAAAAAAATCTTTTAAAGTCGCCTACCCCTCACTTAAAATGAAATAAAAATAAAGTCTCAAAAATGGTCAGCTTTGCATAAGCATTATGGGTTATCTGATAGCGGAAAACGTGCCCTATAACCACGGGATCGTGACCAATAACCAGTAGCCCTATATATATATATATATATATATATATATATATATATATATATATATATATATATATATATATATATGAGGCATTCTTCATCAACTGGGCCACTTTTTTTTTCAACCTCTCCAATTTTTTTCAAAATCTGCCAGTTTGAATACTAGTCAAAAGGAACGTCTGTGATTTTTTAAAGATTTTTTTAAGCGTCCGTTCAGGATTTTAAATTTTCCATACGAACACTGTATCCGAAAAAATATTCAACAAACAAAAAAAAACTTAACAATGAAAACTTTTTATTTTTTCCGCTTTATCGAAAAAATCAAAATCATAATTCTTCTGCATTAAGAAAATTGAAATTTGGCAAAAAAATGAGAATAAAATTTTTACAGGATGTCTGTCATTGGGTAAAGAGTCGGTGAAAAAAAATTCAGAATGGTACCCGCAATGGTAAGGATGAAAAAAAATAAAAACCCTGCGAAATCTCATAACCGCATATATGCGGTTATGAGATTTCGCAGGGTTTTTATTTATTTATATTTTATATTTATTTATTTATTTTATTTATTTATTTTTTTATATGAGAATTTTCAGGGTTTTTATTTTTTTCATCCTAACCATTGCAGGTACCATTCTGAATTTTTTTTTTCAGAATAAAGTTTTCGATAAAGCGGAAAGAATAAAAAGTTTTCATTCGTATGTTTTTTTTTGTTTGATGAATATTTTTTCGAATAGTGTTCGTAATGAAAAATTGAAAATCCTGAACGGACGCCTAAAAAAATTTTTTAAAAACCACAGACGTTCCTTTTGACTAATATTTCAAACTGGCAGATTTTGAAAAAAATTGGAGAGGTTGAGAAAAAAGTGGCCCAGTTGATGAAAGAATGCCTCATACATATATTTGTGTACGTATGTATTTATATATGTACGTATATATAAATATATGATTTTTCAACAATCAGCCATTGTTCTTCGTTAGAAAAGAGTCTTGTATGATTTTTCATTGAAACGACACAGGCCATTTCCGCCCAATTTAGGAATCAATATATAGCCTTCGAAAACGATACAATCACGAGACTCGTGCGAGATACGAAGCAAGAATTTTTTTACAATCGTTTTCATGGCAGGAATATATAGTCTCACTCTCAGTACGATACAATATGGTTAAAAGAACTCGCTCATAGCTGAGTGTTTAAATAAAAAAAAACGTAGAGTAAAATATATACGTATAAGATTATTCGAAAAAGACTTTTGTGTGGGGATGGGCGACGTATACCGATCGATCGGAGCTTCGTCGATTACTTTTTAGATTGGAAATTTGATTTTTCGCGTCGTTCGAAAACCGGAAGTTTCGAAAATCGACAGTATCTTCACTATCGTCCATTCGCATTTTCCCCTATAGGTCCGTGTGTTCGTTTAATCGTTTTGCCGTAAATATCGTGCGCGTTGCACCGATCGCTCGCGGGTCGACGCAGCGTGAACGGGGCGACTAGGAGTTTGCATTTTTCTTCACGCCGTTCAAGGAAAGACTCGAAATTCGTCCCGTCGTGGAAAGACAATTGGGAGAATTGGAAGAAACACTTGGAAAGACGCGATTATCGGCTGCTGGCCGGTTTGAATATTCGAAAAAAAAGAGTGCGTAGGACTCGGAGGCAGCAGGGCCTTAGGATGCTTTCGGTGGCGCCACGGACCCACGGAGCGTTGTGTATTTCCGGTGCATCGGAAGAGCGAGTCAGGAGCTCGGGGGCTGGTTCGTTCACAGGGAGAAGAACTTGAGGAAAGTCTGAGGTGGTATCGGCACGTGGAGCGAGGCCTGATCGACGTCCGCCAGCTTTTCCTGGAAGGCTGGGTCCTGATCGGCGATGCACGGATGTCCCAAGGATCGCCAGAACAGGCAACGGCAGTTGCGACACAGCTGAATCATTTCGGCGTACTCTTCCCTCAATCCGAATGACCTACGGGTGTGCGATAAAAGATAAAATAATTTTCTTTTTATTTCATCGAGGAGTCGCAGGCAATTGACAACTGAGGGTAAATAAAGCCCGCATGGCACAAGTTTTCCATCTCGCAAATGCGATACAGTGCGTTGGGGAACGAGTGGCCGTGGGCAACACTGCAGGCTCTTAGGAACTGGAAACAGCGTAGTTTTTAACCCTTCGACTGCACACTGGATCGTTTTGACCAGCCCCCTGACACTGGGTACTTTTCCTATGGCAATAAATTACTCGCGTGTTGCCCGGCATGTTTGATTGCGCTACAGTCCACTTCGTGGCGCTAGTAGTCATGTGCTAGGTTTCTTTTACGCATGCGCGTTCCATGTTCGATATAATAACATTTTCGAAGTATTTGGAGTTTTACGCGTTTTACGGTTGTGTTGTGACTTGTGGCTTGTGAGTAAAAGAAAATCTGCAGAACATTTTAAATGTTAAAAAATCAATCCGCGATCGGTGCAGTGTATTTTTGTTTACCATGACATGCCTTCTGTATTGTGTGTAGGTTGAAATTATTAGACGATGCTGAGCGGCAATTGATAATTTAAAAATTATTCAAGGGAAATAAATATGTTTTTCCTCATATTTATATGTATCGATTCATTTCTTTAAATTTTCATGCTTGTTAAAAAATGGACACCCACGCATACACTTACTTCTCCGTCTCTAACTGCCAAAAAACAAATACATCTCTAGTTACATAATCTCAAACGATTAAAATAATCATATAATAATGATTATAATAAACATTTTCTCCATTGTTTGGTGGGTTCGGCTGGTTCACAGGTTATAGGGCATATATATAGTTATCGAGCAGGTGACTACTAGCGCCAAACGTAGCAGCGATTGAAAATAAAAACGACGGACATTACGCGAGCCATGTATGACTGATGGTGACAGGGGGTTGGTTTTGACTGCATTTTTTTTCAACTGACTATCGCACAACAGGGTACTCTATTTGGCCGCAGTGCGGCGCTCGAATGTTCCCCCACTCCCACTCTATAGGTGGACACTGGGCCCCACGGTCTTCCATACAGGTCCGGAAACTCCGGCGTTTTTCCATGATGGAAAGTGTCATCGTTAGTGAGCACGGTCTTTTACATACGGGTCTCATAACTCCGGCGTTTTTGCATGGTGGAAAGTGTCATCGTTAGTGAGGCAAAAACGTAGTTCCTCACTTATCCACTGGAAGCGCTGTCAAGTAGAAGTAGTCTTGTAGATATAGATATACAGCGATGGAACAATAACCTCCTGACAGCCTATACACGTGTTCACAACGTTTATAGAAATCTAAACTACCTGAAACGTAGACCTGCGGTAGAACCGCATACTGTGGACCCGGCCTTATCCTTCGCTATATTTTATTATATTCGATTGAGGATGCGCCAGTTGGCCTATCAACAAAACCAAAAACGGCAAAAAACAATTTTTCGTAAACAACAAACCGACAAATCAATAACAATGGTGCCTTTTGAACATACACAATGCGTTCATTTCTTTTCTTTTATTCCTCTTCCATTATATTTATTTTCAGGTTCTCATTGATATTGTTAAAAAAGCAAAAGCAAAAACCAAAGTTGCAGAAACAAACAAGCAATGCAACATACTAAAAATAATCGTTAATTGTAAGGAACAAAAATCTAGACCGCACAAATTTGTTCATACCCCATCTACTCAAATGGCGAAAGGCCAGATAAAAATATTACAGAAGTTCGAACATACGAGAAATACAGTCTACTGAAATAATAATTCTCATTCTGCCCGGGGGTTCAGGAGTGAGAAAATACTCAATCATTTTCCATTTATATCACTCTTACAAATATTGGGTCTGTTCGTTTTGGCTACACTTTTCTACACTTTTTACGCCTTCTGAGGACTTTCTATTACTGTATCTATTGAAATTGTAGAAAGTGTAGCTGAACCGAACGGACTCTATGTTTATTTCGAAAAATCTGCACCTTTGCACAGCTGTTCGGACCTGCGTGTGATAAAACTTCTACCTAGCAGCGCTACGGGTGGCAGAAGCGAGAACTGCGCGTTTGCCTCATTATCTGAGACTTTGTCCTTGAAAGCAGCGGGAGATGTTAGCGGCTCAACATGAGCAGCTAGAAGAAGAGGAGGGATGCCTCTATGGACCAGGCATTGCCGATTAGCGGTAATTATAAACACATTTGTGTAAACACATTACAAAACTTTAAACGCGTTTTTCTCGGAAACACGTTTTTGAAAATGACTGACATTCTCCTGACCGCTGTAATTAACATATCGACCTTAAATTTGGAGAGCATACTCAGAAAATATGTCTTCACGGAATGACGGATCGTTTTTTCGATAGATACATTATTGCATTTATTATTTATCTTTTTATGCGAAAAAAACGCGAAAATTCGATTTTTTTTAAATTGCCGCCATTTTCCGAAATTTGTACTACACGAAAAAGCCATCCGTCATTCCATGACCAAAGGGTCACAGATTGATAATATGCTTTGAATTTGCGTTTCAGATCAACAAAGAGGGGGCAGTGATGTCAGCCGTTTACCTCCCGCGATTTGAGGACCTGTTTTCGCGGAGCTGCAACGGCCGCCATTTTGGTTTTTTTTTTAATTTTTAACGTTCTGTATATCATGAATAAAAGCAAGAAAAAAACCGCACTCAAAAAGCTTTACTCGTTTCCTGTAAAAAAAATAAAATGTAAACACCTGAAATATGGCACTCCAAGGACAAAGTCTCCCTTATCTGAGTCACTCCCCACCCTAAGAGTTTCCAGACCTGTATGTAAGACCGTGCTCGGCCCCGATCCTACATCCTGCCCGTGTACTGAGGACAGCTATCGAAAAAGGACCTGGGGTCGAGTCGACCCCGTTTACGCAGGAGCGCGGTGAAAGTGAAAACATAATGACTGGTAAAAATTTCGTTGATATCTATTCATCCCAATATTTTCAACCCTAAATAATCTTTTTCCCTTTTTTACTTTACTTTTTCAATGCTTTTCGTAATTCGGAATATTAGGGGAAATATCAGCAGGATCGTTAGGATCAAGATGAAGATTTGTCTCGCCTTCGAGCCGCTGTAAAAATTCCCTTCCAGTCCTTGCCAGGATTTTTTTGCATCGTCGTGCCCAGTTGCTGGGGCGAAAAATGATACTGGGCCAATTCTCGCCAGATTCGTTGCTCCTGTGCGAGGCTCGCCAGGTGCTCGCATGCTTCGGAAGACGCCTCGAGGTCTCGGGGATCGCTGAGACGCAGTAGGACTTCGCGACGACATTCGGCTGGTAGATCGGACCACTGGGGATGCTGCTGTTCGTCCGGCTGTCGAATTGAATAATGTTAAATTAATACTATCCTCTCTCTCTCTCTCTCTCTCTCTCTCTCTCTCTCTCTCTCTCTCTCTCTCTCTCCCTCTCTCTCTCTCTCTCTCTCTTATTTTCTCCACGACTTAAGGCCACCACTGTTACTGCCCATTTTCAACCGTTATCTTTGGAACTTTTTTAAAAATAATTTTGTTTTATCCTGGAACTAAGAGCAAAATATTTTCGTCAGTTATATTAGTTTGAGCAGTCAAGTACGGGGGGCAAAAATAATTAAAAATGAAATAGAGACGAGTTAGAAAAAAACGTTCGTTTTTTCGACCATAATTTCCATATAAAACGCGATATTTTGTTTACAATTTTCAATTAATCGAAAAAAGCGCTCGTACTTGACTGTTCGAGCAATCCAAGAAGCTACAGTTAAAATTTCAAGTCAATTGGACGAAAATTGTTCGAGTTGAGCTGCGTGCCGATTTCAAAAACATGATTTTGAGAAAAACGCGTTTGAAGTTTTCGGTTACCCGCTAGGAAACAAATGTACGAGTGCATTTGCAGAAGCGTGGGAGCTTCTTGAGTCGGAGGGTTACGTGATCCTCGTTGGGAATGGTTTTTACTTCATGATCAAATTTTTGGACGGTATTTTGTGTAGCTGGTACTGCGTCTACCGGCGTGTCATCGCCGATGGCGCTTTTCTGCGCTCGGAGACTCCTCTCAAAAGTAGCTCGAACACCACTTTGAAACTGTTTTTTTTTCAGATACAAACGAATATGCATAATATTTTGGAAGGTTCAAAGGATTCTTTAAAAGTGTTTAAAAAAAAGATTTTTAGAAAATTTTACAGTGGTGTCCTCCCTTAAGGGGAGAGATACTTTTGGGCGAGAAAAAAATTTGCTGATTTTCATGATTTTTTTTTAAAGTAAGATTTCTCCGCCATTTTTTAGGCTTAAGGTATGTTTTATTACTACTTTTGGCTGTTACATGGTATTTTTTTTATTAATCTTAGAAAATGGTGGATGTATGCTACGGTCTTCTAAACTGAGAGATGTTGATATAAAAGTTGTTACACTTAATAAATACAGCTTCGAACACATAATAAAATATTTTTTTATGTATTTATGCCACCCAAACAAACCTTAAACGCGTTTCAACCTTCAAAACTACTGAACCGACCCTTATGAATTTTATAAGGATCGGTTTTATATCTTTACAACTATAGCTATATCGCATATCAAGGATTTTTTTTAAATTTTGACATATACTATTTTTTTGCCAAAAACGGTGAAAAAAACTTGTTTATATTTCGAAAAATGTCCGCCATTTTGTTATTTTTGCATATATAAAAAATCGTACGATATGCGCTGTGACCATTAACATACTGAATCTAAAACCGTTTGATTTTTTTGTTTCGAATGATCCATCTCCGAGATTTCAACAGCGCAGACCTAACATTTTTTTGGGACATTTTTTAACTACTATTTTCGTCTATAAATAGTGACTTGAATAAATAATTTGTTTTCAAATGTATTTATTGAGTGTAACAACTTTTATATCAATATCCATAATATAAACCTATCAAAAAAATGCATGAAAATAGCCTCTTTTTAGCATCTGAAGTGAGAAGACCCTTTAAGGTAGTTCTGCAGTTTTGGTGAAATCTTAGGAATTGGCTGAAATCTGAGTACGGTGCAGATATGACCTTCATGGACTGATGCCCAAAAATTCAATTCGATTCACCGTTTAGTTCATGAGATAATTGCAATTGAATATGGGTATTTTTGTACGCGATCCCTATACCTAACACGTAAACCGATAGGAGTTTGCTCGCATTTCTCAATATAGGTTCTAAACGGATCTTAGGATTTCAAAATAAAAACACACGTGTACGCAGTACTATTGTGGGATTGATTTAAAAAAAATGACGAACTTTGACCGTTTAGTTTCGGAGATATCGACTTATGAAAAGTGGTAATTTTATTCCACACCGAACTCGGGCCCAAGCATCTGTAACGGAATGGCAACAGTGTACGCTGCAGCCAGCTGATCGGCGCGTGGTCTGGGAACTCGAAGCGTATTTTTTTTCCCGAGTTCTAGTAATTCTGAGACGGATGTGAAATAAATTTATTCTGCAAACAAATTTAATTTGTTCAATTTATGCATGCATTTGTGCATGTATTTGTATTTGTTACAGCGAATACAATTTAAACTGTCGGCAAGATGTTGCACATCCACGATCCGACGTCCTTCGACAGCGAATTTTTGTTGCTGATCGTTGAGGTTATGGTTACTCTCATCGCGTTTAGCCGCATTTGCTTGACACATGGCTGCCACAGCTTTCAGTCTTTTAGCAAGCGCCTTTTTTCTTGTAAACTTTCCTTTGTATCGCATTTGGGTTGACATTTTCACGCTTTTTCAAATTTATATAAAATATTTCGCGAAAGACGGATCGTAGGAAGCTCAACGCTATGACTTCAGGAAAATCGCGCTGTTGCCACGATTGCAGCGCCGCTCTCTATGCGAGTATGAGAACTATCTATGCATGAGATGCGAATGTGTGGGGCGTATAGAGGGTACAAGCTCTGTCAAAAATTTACAACCAACAGCATCGTATAGGCGTTGGATGTTACTATACGCTTCGACCGAAACTTTTGGCTCATACGTGTACGTACAGAACTACCTTGAACATTGTAAAGTAACTATATAATCTACGTGTACGCCGACGATTGTCTAAACCTCCAACAACATTGTAACCACCGTTACCAAGAGGAGAACAAAAGGAGTTCTTCCAACGAATAAATATAAATATAAGTGAGTAAAACAGCTCTTCTAAAGGTATTCTCTTGCGGTATCTTCACCCTATACAACGGTCTCTCTCCTCACTGTCCCATATCAAAGACGTGACTTCCGTCCCTGGGTAAAGGGCTTGATTGTCTTGACCCGAAAGAGAAATGAACACCGTGTTACGTGTTCTCTAAATCCGATTCAAGTTCACGGGGACGTAACATTATTAATAATCCTTCTACAATTTTGGTTTCAGATAACATTTACGGCCACAACCGTGTACACCGTGAAGACTCTTTTCTTTTTCGAGGACATTTTTAACCGTTCGAAAAAATGTAAATTTTTTGTAAAAATAAACCCTAACATTTTATTTTGTGTTCTTCATGAGTGCTTTGATTTGACATAAGAAAATCAGACTGATTAGCGTATTTTAACCATCGAGAAAAAATCGCGTAAATCAGATATTTTTCGACCCGTTACACTGTGACGGTCGCTTAAGAAATTTAAAAAAAACAATGTAACAGTCGAAAGTCGTAATAAAACATACTCTAGGTCTAAGAAATGGTGAAGAAATCTGTCCTTAAGGGGTCAGCCCACTTTGAAAATTTCAAAAAATCGATTTTTTTACTTTTTCCGAAAGTACATACATTCAGAAATATTGTGTCAAAATTTTATGAAAACCCGAGCTCTCCAAATATTTTTTTTACCTGAACGTCAGGACCTTATTTCGTCTACCTGAGCGTATAGCGCGCTCGGCCGATCATAGTACAGTCCGACCTCCGAATAAGAAACCCGGCAATAAGAAACATTCCCCAGTTTCTCACTCGAGCGCTTCCCCCACTCCGACTCGAACTCCGAGCTCGAGAATTTTGTGCGCGGAAGCTCTGGTTAAGAAACCAGCCTGGGAGAGATTATTCGGGCAAAATAGAGTGAACGTTGTACTGTAAATTGATGTGTGCATGCGTGTGTATGTGTGCGTGCGTGTGTGAATGTAACAAAAAATCTACAAGTTTGTTAGAAATTTTTTGTATTCATTAAAAAGATACATATATGTGTTGACAAGATTTCATATAAAATAAAAACAAAGACGGGCGTTTAAAGATTTTCATATAAAACAGCAAAAGTTTCCGAGACGTGAAGAAAAGCGTTTTCGTCTTGTTGCGTATTATTTTGATCCGCAACGCACTCAACTGACGGTGGAATATTTTCGGAGTTCGACGGAGTCGAACTCTGCCATTGAAGATGAATCCTCAGAGATATTGACTTCTTCTTTTATATAAACGGGATAAAACAATATGGACATAAAGCTCTTTGTCTAAATTATCACCTTGTGGCGCAGATTCTGTAATATTTTCTTCGACTTGTATACTACAGTCTGATCTCTTGCGCTTCTTTACAGTTTCGGTCATTTTATGACAGTTGATAGTAATTCAGATACAGTAGTACACAATAATATTCAATAGTATGTATATTAACGTGAAACAAAAATTCGCTACATAAATGTCCACGCGCAGTCGAAAACGTTTTTGCATGGGCGATGTGAATACTAAGGTTGTGTTCGTTGGGTCTCATCATTTTGATACGAACAAGTGCGCATGCGCATAATGATGCGCAGTTGATGATGCGCAGGTGATGATGCGCTCATTTCATTGCGCAGTTGCGCGCTGCGCATCATTATGCGCATGCGCGCTTGGTCGTATCAAAATGATGAAACCCAACGAACACGACCTAAGTTGCAACTCGTTCGAGCGAGTTTCTTGTTGAGAGGATCGCACGCGGAAAAGAGTGAGAGAGACAGACAGAGGTAGTGAGCGCGGAGCGCGCGCCTGGTGGGGGTATGCGATATACAAGAAAAACTCTTCCCCTTGGGGGCTTTTGGTTTCTTATTCGGAGGTCGGACTGTATAAACTTCAAACGCGTTTTTCTCGAAACAACGTTTTCAAAATCTAGCTCCATCGTATCTCTAAAACTAATAAACCGATTCTCTTGAAATTTGAACCACATATTGTAAACATGATTCGCAACAAGATTATCCTCGATGGTTTTAAAATTTTGATTTTTGCTCTTTTTTGTGCGAAAAACTGCGGAAAAATGCGTTTAAAAAAACTTTTTTCATTTTTCATCTGCCATTTTTTAATTTTTTGACAAAACTTTATATCCGAGGGTCATTTTGTAGCTGGTGTTATACTGAATCTAATGGACTTTGATTTTTTTGTTCCAGACAAGCCGTTGCCGAGTTGTGATGGAGCTACCCAGCCCACCTATTTTTGAGGCGTTACGTTAAACTATAGTTTTGTACTTAAAAATGAATTAAAATGAATTTTGCTTTAAATGTATTTTAAGACTTTATTTATCAAGCCCAACAACTTTTATATTCATATCTTTTATGAATCCTCAAAAAAATCGCGAAAACAGCCTTTTTTCGTGGCTCCAAAGTGGACTGGTCCCTTAAAAATAATCATGAAAATCAGCAATTTTGTCCTCGCCTAAAGTTACGTTCCCCCTCAAACTTCCCGGGAACGGTGAGATATTCCGTTCACCTGGGTGATGGTGATGGACGAGGCGATGTGTAAAATCCGATCGAGCGCCGCTTTGTGCTTTTCCCAAAGTATGACAGACCCCAAAGCTCTGCCGCCCCAGCAGCATCCGGCGCTGAAGGCTCGTACCCTCTCGATGAGTCTTCGAAGTCTCCCGGTCTGTTGCTGGGACAGCGACACCTCGAGGGCTACCTCCTCGAGCATATTGAACAGCACGCGCTGAGTGCATCCGCTCAGTCCTCCCATCGTGTGACTCACGAGAAGATCGAGCAGCCGTACGATGTAATTAAAGCGACGACAGTCGTGTACCGCCGACAAAACGTCAAGCCTCTTCAGCGCGTCGCTCAGACCGTTGAAACCGGCGATCTATAAAATTAGAACGGTAGCGGAGAAAAAGAAAAGTCAGAACTGTGAAATTATCGTACGTCACTTTGACAGCTCTCGATGTTTCCGTCCTTCCGCTCTCCCTCGATATATTTTTTTCCCTCTGCGTGCGCCTTTCTCAATGACGCGACCATTTGCACGCTGCCGTCGGTGAGTCTCGCGAGGGGAGGACGCCAATCGGGACCCACCGATTTCGCCCAAACTGCGTGGGTAGGAGGTGGGTCACTTAAGGGGTTACCCCCACTTGCGATTTTGAAAAAATCGATTTTTTTTATTGCATTTTTTTGAAGTGCAATTTGAAGTGCAGTTTTTTTTTATGCCCGGAATAGATGACTCTATGTAAGTTTACAAAAAAAAAATATTTTCTTCGTGTAAACTGAAATTGAAACTTTAAACGCGTTTTTCTCAAAATGGCATTTCTGAAGTCGGTGACCAAGATTACTCGAACACTAGTGAACCGATCTTCTTGAAATTTTGCAGGCTTATTTAATACATAAAAATGTAGTTGTTAATCGTTCGATTTTTTTTTTCGAAAAAAATGGCCGTTTTATAGCCAAAAAACGGCCGTTTTTTTTCGTTAAAATCGAACCATTAACTTTGACTGTCCGCCATTTTGTGAAAAATGAATATTTTTTAAAATCCTTCGATTAAAGACTAGTTTATACTTATATTTGACTAAATCCATCCGCATTTTTTTTTTCAGATGATCCACTTCGCCGCAATGTTGGTCACCGCAAACCGTGTATATAAAAACATTATTTCATTGACGGCCATTTGCCACTAAACAATGTAATATTTTTCAATAAAAAAATTACTGAAAGTTCTTCAAGATGTGTTCTTTAAGATGGTATATTGATCAATTAAAAACGTTTTGTAGTTTTCTTTAAAAAAATTCATGAAAAAAGGCCTTTTTTTGCGCTACAAGTGGGGGTAACGCCTTAAGGGAGAATATCAGTGTGACAGGCTGAAAAATGAGGTATTTTTTGGGATTTTTTTTTGAAAAAACGGCTCGATCAAATTATTTGAAATTTTGTGTATTAATTATTGAAGTAATGAAGCATACAAGGAATTTTTTTTTCATTTTTAGTACATTTTGTTAAGCAGAGGAGCGGTCGCAAAATGGCGTCTCAAAAAAAGACTCCCCGACTTTACACAAAAAGACTCCCCGAATTTTACACAAAAATTTTGCAGTAAATTGTTAATAAAAAAGTAAAAAATTTAAAGAAAACTCTACGCTGCGACGATAGCGATAAGTTTTCGAAAGAGAATCCTTTTTGAATGAAGTCGATTGGACAAAATTTGACACAGTTATGCTGTCAACCAGGTCAAAAAACATCGTTTCGAGAAAAACGCGTTTAAGGCGGCCCTCTAGTTTCTCGGGTCGAAAAAATCGATTTTTTTTTTCATAAATCACATCTACAACACGTGTAGAAAATGTGTGCCAAAGGATTTTTCGATATTCGAAGTGATTCACAAGTTACGGCCCTGGAACGGAGCAGGTATACCGAGCAGGTATACTTTCAAACGCGTTTTTCTCGAAACACCATTTTTCGAAACGGTGACCACGATATTTCAGAAACTACTGCACCGATCTTGTTCAAATTTATACAGCATCTTTAATATGTTAAAAGCCAGCGATTGAACTAGGATTATCATGATTGCTTCGATAGTTTTTTTTGTACGAGCGAAAAACTTAAGAAAAAATGAGTAAAAAATAGAATGTAATTTTCAAAAGTGTATAAAAAAGTCAATTTTTGTAATTTAGAATTCACTCTAGTTCAATCGCTAGTCTTAAATATGAAGATTAAAATGCCGTTTGGTTTTTTTATTTCAGATAAGCAGAACAGCCGCAATCTTGATCACCGTCAAGCACCTTTTACTTGATGTCTTCCTGTCGGCCACTATAACGTTTATTCTATTATATATTTTGACTTCAAAAAATTTGTAAAGCTTATTTAAATGTTAATAAAGATTATGCAAAAACAATGAGATTGATTATTTCGATGTTTTGCCCGTAAAAAATTATTGAAAAAGCCGTAAAAAAACAGCCGAGAAACTAGAGGACCGCGTTAAAGTATAGAACGGCCCGTATAGAAGGCTCTGAGAGCGTCGACGCTTGGCGTCAATTTCGAATACTTCTAAGCCGAATATTGTTTCGAAAATTTGTAGGCATATTCTTAAAGGCCAAAACTATCTATTTAAGCAAAAAAATCGACTTTTTTTCACACTAATATTCCCCCTTAAGGGGCCAGCCCACTTTGAAAATTTCAAAAAATCGAAAGCAAGCAAGACTTGAAGAAATCGACGATGATGAGCAATCAGAAGGGATTTTGTACGGTGCAGGAATTGCCGATTGAGTTTAGGTAAGAGTTTTTCATAGTATAAACTTCAAACGCGTTTTTCTCGAAACAACGTTTTCAAAATCTAGCTCCATCGTATCTCTAAAACTAAGAATCCGATTCTCTTGAAATTTGAACCACATATTGTAAACATGACTCGCAACAAGACGACCCTCGATGGCTTTAAAATTTTTATTTTTACTCTTTTTTCTTTGCGAAAAACTGCGAAAGAACGCGTTTTTTTCACTTTGTCGTTTTTCATCTGCCATTTTTTATTTTCTGATAAAACTTTATATCCGATGGTCATTTTGTAGCTGGTGTCATACTGAATCTAATGGACTTTGATTTTTTTGTTTCAGACAAGCCGTTGCCGAGTTGTGATGGAGCTACCTAGCCCACCTATTTTTGAGGCGTTACGTTAAACTATACTTTTTGTACTTAAAAATGAATAAAAATGAATTAATTTTTTTTTTTATGTATTTCAAGACTTTATTTATCAAGCCCAACAACTTTTATATTCATATCTTTTATAAAATCCTCAAAAAAAATTCGCGAAAATAGCCTTTTTTCGTGACTCCAAAGTGCACTGGCCCCTCAAGAGAAGATGTAATTAAAATACATTCGATCGTGATAAGAAGCGCAACGATAATACGATTAATGTTTTTTTTATGTTTAATAATACGAAGTTCTGTAAAGGAAGAAAGAAAGAGAGTAAGGAGGAAATGTAAAAAGCCCGCAAGGGTGTACATGAAATAAAAGAAGTTTATCTACATTCGATCGTGCAGCATCAATTCAGTGCTCCCGTTTTCACCCCTATGATCCAATACGCTTAGTTTGCAAAGTTGACCGATGGAAAACCTTTGTTTCAAAACTTGAATGCAGTATGCTTTCCAATGAAGCATGTTTCGGAAAAATGTAGCTGCTCAAACAATGCTTTTATAAAATATACCTGGGGTGAAAAATATCTATGATTCAAATGTTTCTACGATGAATATCGCCCTAAAAATTGTAAAATTATTTCTGATAATGAATAAAAAGCAGCGTACATGATTAATTCCAAGAATTTTTGGAATTTTTATTTTCTTTAAACAATTCACCTAACTATATAAATTAACTGCTTGAATATATTTAAATTCTACAATAAATAGTTGAACATTGCGAGAAAAAAAAAATATTTGGGCGAAATCGGTGGGTCCCGATTGGCGTCCTCCCCTTGTCGCCTCAAAAGGAAAGTCTTTGCAGTTTTTGACGTTTTTTGTTTCAATTTTTGGGCTTTTTGAACATTTATTGTTGCGTTTTCGTTATTCCTTTTTTGTTTGTGTGTGTTTCAGTTTTTATTTTATTCTACTTTCATTCGTTTTTTTTTACTTTGACTGACTCTATTTTATTTATTTTATTTCTGCCTTTTCATCTTCCTCCTTATTTTCCTCTGGGTTTGTTTCGGTTTTTATATTATTTTTCTGAAAATATTTTTTTTTACTTTGAACGTTCTATTTTAGTTTCTTCGTTTTCTGGTTTTTCGTCTTGTTTTTTTGGTTCGGGTTTCTCCCACTTTTTATATTATGTTTCTCAACTTTTTTTTTACTTTGGGCTTTTCATTTCTATATTTTTCTTGTTGCAAGACACGTTAACGCGATTGCATAGGCTATTTCCGCCACATAATTCTGTGCGCCGCTTTCACTGCTATTATTATTATCATTGTTACAATTTTCGCCGTCACTGTTCAATTACCGTTATCATTTTTTCATCATTTTCGTACTTTATTGTCGGATTATTTTTATTTCATTATTACGTGATTGACTTTATTATAATGTCTTCTTCTTATTACTGATTTTATTTTCATCGTGATCATCATCATTATTGTTCTTATTATCGTTGTTGTGCAATTATTAACATTATTATTTCCACAATTATTACGATTATTAATATTATTGTAAATTTCATCGTAAACATTCTTATTATTATTGTGTTTCGGCTTTGCTACCAATATTTTATTATTATTAATTTTGTATCCTGACATGTCCTTTCGTTTTTATGACGACCATCGATATTATTATTGATGCTGCTGATTTCAAAGCAATACCAATTATAATAACATTATGTTATTATAGTTATTTTATGACTATATTATTATTTCATTATTATACAATTATGTCCATCTAGGTTTTTTTGATTAGTATGTTTATTGTTATTTGCGTTGTTGCTGTCCGGTGAGTAATAGTGATAATTTTATTTCCCACATACATATACCCTTTCCGGTTTTTACGGAATACCCACCCCCCACCCCCATTACATATTTTTCCCCCTATCAGATTATAATACAACGCAATAACATATCATTTTCTCGCGTACATTTTTTTTGCGTCACTCGCTCAGCCTTTCGCACATACTGACACAGTTCTTGCACCGGCCCTCCCTTCAATGGGCGCTCTATTTTCGCTTTTAAGTTTTCCCCTGCACTGCGATTCACCCATACCGTCAAATCATCTACCACTTCTTTTTTTATTACTTCTTTTATTTTTTTCGCATTCACATATGTGTACCAGGGTCTCTACTTGTGTCCAACATGTCCGACACTTTGTATCTGTATGGCTCTTGTTTCCTTCCCTTCCAACGTTTCCACATCTCATTCTTGCCGATACCTCCTTTGTCTCTCGTTTTATTTCCTTGTCCTCCCAATCATCTTCTACTCATAAACTCTCCTTCCTGTTCTTGTACCCACTGCGGTACGTTGACTTCTCTATTTTGCTCTAGACTTTCTGTATTTCCTGGTCAATTTTTATTTTGCTTGCCTCCTCTATTGCTAGCTATACACCTCTCGTATTGGCTTCGTGTGCAACACCAGCGCTGCGCAGCTTTCGTATTTTTGTCGGCTCAGTCGAAGACTCTGTAATTGTGGTTAAAATATTGCGGTAAATTATGAAAATTAAAAACGCGCCTCAATTCCATTTTATTTGTTTGCATTGAATCAATTTGTCTGGCCAGAGAAGGCGAGAAGCGTTTCCTTTCAGTAAGGTGAAAAAAAGTAAGTAAAATTTCCTTAAAATGTAGGTTTTTGTTTACTTGTAATTTTGTTATAAGACGAGAAAAATGACGCTGTATAATTCGCCTATTAAGGTGGGCAACCACTTTAGATGCGTCGAAAAATCCATTTTTTTAATTTCGTAAATTGTTAGTAATATATATATATATATATATATATATATATATATATATATATATATATATATATATATATATATATAATATTTTGCTAACGATTAACGAAAAAAAAATAATATAATATAATATTATATAATAATAATATCTTAAGAATACACCCTAAAAATTTCAAAACGGTATTTGGATTTCTTCTAGCGGTATGTATACAAACGATAAAGACTCTCCGCTCGACTCCCGATCACTGTGACGGGTCAAAACATTCGATTTTATTTTGCTTTTTCTCAGAGTGTACATATTCGAGAATATGTGAAAAAAATGTCAAGTTAAAATATTGAAAAGTGACCAAGTGACAGACGATTTAGTGAGAACAGGTAGCGCAACGATTTGCATATACTAAAACTTTCAATCGCGTTTTTCCCAAAACGACATTTTTTCAATTTGCGGGAATCATAACTCAAACACTAATTGATGGATCATCTTCAAATTTAGAACACGTTTACATAATATAATTTATTAAAACGTGAACCTAAAGTTGAAAAGATTGGATTGTTTAAAACATATTTATTATTGGCAAATGGCGGGGAAAAAAATGCTAAAAGTCGATCATTTTTTTCAAACACGTTCCAATATTCAATTCTTGGTTTTTTTTTCAAAACTTATGTTCATGTTCTTTGAAAACATCTCAAGAATGTGTATAAATTTTTTGGACTATTTCAGATGCGAATTGCGAGCTGCACAATTCCCGCAAATCGACAACGACGATGAGGCCACGCCAAGGGACACAGCGGATTGCACCTTAATTAATGCGTGAAATAACTTGAAAAAATTATCAGAGATGTATGAAAATATGAATAAATTATTGACAGAGTTGCGGAAATTTTCGTTCTTTTTTTACAATAAACAAATCCACAAAATCATCTAATTTTCGATCTTCTATAGTGGTTGCTCGCCTTAAAATTTAAAAAACATATATCGTCGCTTGCACTGCTTTATGATATAATAAATAAAATTTTGTTTTCAAACCGAAAGGATGATAATTTTGAAAACTGACTTCGAGAGTTTATTTAGTGAGTTATTATAACTCACAATATTAATTTCCAACCTCATAAATCCATCTAAGGGGAAACTGTTGGTATCTGCTGAACACGTCAGGAACGTAGAAGAGTTAAGGATGAAGCATGGCCCAAGTTCAATCGTTCAAGCTCGTGTCATAAGGCAAACTTCTATTTCTCCGACGCCTTACAAAATTTCTTTAAGGGGTTACCCCCCCTTGCGATTTTGAAAAAATCGATTTTTTTTTATTGCATTTTTTTGAAGTGCAGTTTTTTTTATGCCCGGAATAGTAAGTTTACAAAAAAAAAATATTTTCTTCGTGTAAACTGAAATTGAAACTTTAAACGCGTTTTTCTCAAAATGGCATTTCTGAAGTCGGTGACCAAGATTACTCGAACACTAATGAACCGATCTTCTTGAAATTTTGCAGGCTTATTTAATACATAAAAATGTAGTCTTTAATCGTTCGATTTTTTTTTCGAAAAAAAAATGGCCGTTTTATAGCCAAAAAACGGCCGTTTTTTTCGTTAAAATCGAACCATTAACTTTGACTGTCCGCCATTTTGTGAAAAATGAATATTTTTTAAAATCCTTCGATTAAAGACTAGTTTATACTTATATTTGACTAAATCCATCCGCATTTTTTTTTTCAGATGATCCACTTCGCCGCAATGTTGGTCACCGCAAACCGTGTATATAAAAACATTATTTCATTGACGGCCATTTGCCACTAAACAATGTAATATTTTTCAATAAAAAAATTACTGAAAGTTCTTCAAGATGTGTTCTTTAAGATGGTATATTGATCGATTAAAAAAGTTTTGTAGTTTTCTTTAAAAAAAAATCATGAAAAAGGCCTTTTTTTGCGCTACAAGTGGGGGTAACGCCTTAAAGGTAAAACTGCAGCTATCCGTTTGTTGCGTTGTCTCACTTACAATTCGCCGTAGGGAATCGATAAAACTTGCGTTCACTATTCCTTCCGGTATTTTTGGAATTTATTACGCAGCAACTGTCGTGGCCCATTTTTAAGGGGCTATACCAGTGTGAGACTTTCAAATAATCGTTTTTTTTTGCCTTTTTCGACAATTTATACTTTCAAGCATATCATTATCATTTATAACATTTTATCTTGCAAAAATCGATAGTTAAATCTTTAAACGCGTTTTTCTCGAAATGGAATTTTTCAAATTTGCTGACATTGTAACTCAAAGAACAATTATCCGATTGACTTGAAATTTGAACTGAGTACTCTTGAATATATTTACTCTACAATGACGTAGGATATTTTTGATTGGATGAAAATTGACGATTTGGCATTGAAAAAAACGACCATTTTATAGGCAAGAAAAGAGACTTTTTTTCATAACTACGCCATTTTGTTAGATTTTGATATTTTTCGAAAATCCTACGTCATTGTACAGGAAATACCCTCCAGCTTAAAGATTTTTTTCCTTTTTCGGTTTCAGCTTCTCAATCGGCCGGAATCATGTCAGCAGAGGAGGAACTTTTTTTTTGGCGCCTCCGAAGGTAGCGCATAAGTCGCTTGGATCTCAATATTTTTCGATGAAAACATTGTGTAATATAGGTCAAATATAGCCAAATATATTGTTAATTTTCCGAAACATTTAATCGAATACTTTTCTTCCAATAAATTCCCGAAAATCACCCAAATTTTCAGCGTTCACACTGGTACAGCCCCTTAATAGAACATATTTTCAATTTGATTTCAAAAATCTTGTACTACGCTTTTGTTCACTGCGGGTGAGCCAATCCCCGTTTTTTTATTTTGGGCCATATTTGCTCATCTCCCGTTTCTTCCATTGCTAATTTCATTTCCTTTTCCACATTTTGTCGGATCTCCGTCGATAATGTATCTGTTTGTGTCTTACTACAATTTTCTTATTTTATTTAAAGATTACTTCTTTTATTATTATTATGGTGATGCTCTCAATTATTCTCAATTTGAATTATTATTATTAGTATTCAGTTTTTTTTATTCGTCATATCTAATCATTTGTTATATCATTGCTATTTGTTCTCGTTTCGATAACGTTATTTTATCATTATTATATTTTGGCAATGCAACTTTTTTTCTTCAATTGCCTGAAAGTTTGGCTTTGCGGACAGTTTCCCAAGTGAACAATTTCCCGAATAAACATTTCCCAAACAAACCCAAACAAATCCAATTTTAATTTAATAATAAATTGGACAATTTCATAATTTTATGACAGTTTAATTATTGAGTTATTATTAAATTAGTATCTTGACTAACATGTACACTTTTCTAATTGAAAATATAATGTAACGTTTTATAAAGTTTTTTTCAGTGAGTCAATCTGAAAAAAATCGCAAGATTTTTAATGCAAAATGATACAGCGAAAAGAATCTTACGATTGGCCAACGTAAAAAATGCGTTTCACGAAGTATTTGCCGCGATTAATGATCCAATATTAATGCAAATATTAATTCCTCAAAATTGGAGTTATTCAATTGATTTATAATTTGATCGTCACCCTGAAAAAATTTGTCCATTCGGGAAATAATTCTTTCGGGCAATTGTTTTCGAAGAATTTTCCACAAACCTAAAGTTTTACCGAGTTATTGCAAATTTGAAACAACGATATCTAACAAATGACATGTATCATCTAATAATCATGATATCTAATATAAAAAGACTGTCTTTATATTTAATGTCCTCGTAGCATCTTTTGCAAGCGCGCGGTTCCAATAAAATCACCAATCCTGTTCTCGTCGCATCTTTCCCTTTCGCGTCAACGCAGTACTTTGCCTTCGTCTCGTTATTTCGTCACGATTCTCACAAGCGGAAGATTTTTTTTCCGCACACTCGTTTCACGCGTACTTTTGCCATTTCCCCTCAATCCGGCGACATTTCTCGAGAGGTTTTTGCACCGATTCTAAAATTATACAACGAGACGAGAAGCGGGGAAAAAACAGTAGAGTCGTCTACCAGGCCGGAAGAGTCACTCACCTCGCGGGTGCACTTCAGCGTTATGTGACAATGTGGCTGGACGGCATACTCTGTAGAAAAAAGAAGACAAATGACGAAGTATCAGACTCGTGACGGGAGCGACGCCAAATAATTTCGTCGTCGACCGAATAGAAACGCAATTTCGAGTATGCCATAAGACGCAAAATTAAGTGGCGAGATTCTGCGAAATTATATAAATACTGTGTGACGCGTACCTTTCTTCTTTTCCTTTTCTCGCTTCTCGCCATCTTTATCGCTGCTGAAAAAGAGAAAAATGGAACGATATTTTTGTAAAGATTTAGTATCTTCTTTTTTTGTAGATATTGGGGGTACAAGTAAGTAGTGTGTTTGGGTTTTTCTTGGTAGCGCAATTTTCTAATAATGAGGGAGTCACTTTTCGTCAACGACTTTTTTGTATTTTATATATATATAAAATATAAAATTTTGGAGTTGCATAAAGTTGGAGAGTTTGCAGTGGCACGAACTTGGAATTGCGTGCATATATGTATAGGCCAACTAATATCTGCAACTCCAACCTTCGTGGAACTCCAAATGCACGCAATTCCAAGTTGATGCAACTGCAAACTCTCCAAGTTTATGCAATTCCAAAATTTGAGCAACTCCAAAATGATGCGAAACTAAATTTCCGAAATTGCGAACTTATGCAACTCTAAAAGGGTGCAATTCCAAATCTACGCAATTCCAAGCGTATGCAACTTCAAATTTAAGCAACTCCAAAACCATCCGAAACTAAATTTCCGAAATTGCGAACTTATGCAACTCTAAATATGTGCAATTCCAAGCGTATGCAACTCCAAATTTAAGCAACTCCAAAATTCGAACAACTCTATAATCGTGCGAAACTAAATTTCCTATATTGCGAACTTGCGCAACTCGAAAAGTGTGAAAGTCAAAATCTACGCAACTCCAAGTTTATGCAACTCCAAATTTATGCAATTCCAAGTTTACGCAGCTCTAAATTTACGCAATTCCAAATTTCCGAAAGTCCGCAACCCCAAATTTGTGCAGCTGCAAATAACCGCAACCGCGGTATATATGTAAGATAAAAAAACAACCTTCGATGCAAAAATTACTCTCTCATTATTAGAAAACTGCACGGTCAAAAAAAAACTAAACCGCACAAGTATGGGTTTTTTTGTATAGCGATTTTTAAAAATTATTATCCGTCAAAATGAAGATAACAATTTATTTATAATAATAATGATAGTTTTGAATATATAAATTTATATGTATATGTGTATGACGTCATCTGCAGTTCGTTACCATCGGGAACGGGAAAAATGTACACCTATACCTGTTCCGGCCTACGTACGAAAAAAGCCGCGCACATTGCTTGATATCGGCGATGCCTCGGTTGGGATACAAAAAAATTGCGCGTGGGTTTTAATCGTCCATGATTGCGAGTTTAATGGGTTGTCAACAGGCTTTGGAGCCACATAGTATGGAACTTTGCACATTTTTATTTATACTCTTCACGTCTACCTGACGGGTACGCGATTGTTAGATTTTCAAAATTCGTGCTAATTCAATCGCCTGACAGTTCGAGTACAATGTTGGCATCATACACTATGATCAATAATAATAATAATTGCTATAGCACTAGTAGTGGTAATAACAATAATAATTGATAAACGATAAATAATAATTGATATTTTTATTCTTATGCATTTTTCTTATTATCGATATCATTTTTGCCATTATTATTAATATTATATCTTTTAATTACAATTCTATTTTCAAATTAAATATATATTTTTAAATTCGAATGATAATTAGTGTTTCAACACATGCAATAGTAACTCGGCTAATTCGGCAAGCTCAAAGATGCTGTACGACGTTTTATTTTTGACAGCTTTATTTTTTTTTTACGAACGCACAAGGTTCGATTAATTTCGTCCTGTGGCCGTTGAAAAAAGTTGCATATTTCCATCAAAGGCATGAATGTCGGTCAAAGGGAACAAGGCTAGGTTGGGATTTCGGTTCTGCACGCGGAATGCAATACGCAAGATTGTCTCTCCTGGGTTGTTGCTGCCGCGGTGCTCTATAAGTTAGCTCTCGAGGCTCTAGTATCTAGGTAGGTCACGACCCACTTTTCCAGGGTTCGCCACGATTACATTGGGGGCAGAGGGGTGGGGAGGGGGAGGGCGGTTGGGTCAAACCGATATTTTCCATGCACAGGATTCAACGAGCGATCCTCCCGCGGGGTTTGCACCGCGAGATGCAAGGACAAATTCTTCCGCCACCCCGTACACGCTTGACCTGCTCGTGCCCTCTTCAAAACCACACGTTTGTCACCGACGACGCGAAGATCGCGGAGTAGCCTGTTTTCTCGTACGTGAAACTTTGCCTCCCTTTTTTCGCGACCGATTCTCGCCAAACGACAATATGGAATTGCAAGGGATTGCGGTTGCGAATATTTGCAGTTCCATACATTTGGAATTGCACGCTATTTGGAGCTGCATTTGGAGTTGCACACTTTTTGAAGTTGAATTTGGAATTTCACATTTTTGGAGTTGCGATTGGAGTTGCACGATATTTGGAGTTGACTTTGGAATTGCACGCTATTTGGAGCTGCATTTGGAGTTGCACACTTTTTGAAGTTGAATTTGGAATTTCACATTTTTGGAGTTGCGATTGGAATTGCACGATGTTTGAAGTTGACTTTGGAATTGCGCGCTATTTGGAGTTGAATTTGGAATTGCGCGCTATTTGGCGTTGCATTTGGAATTGCACGCTATTTGGAGTTGCATTTGGAATTGCGCGCTATTTGGAGTTGCATTTGGAAATGCGCGCTATTTCGAGTTGCATTTGGAATTGCGCACTATTTGGAGTTGCATATGGAATTTCACAATTTCGGAGTTGCGCCTGGTGGTGCACAATTCGAAAATGTGGTTTTGCATGAATTTAGAGTTGCGCAAATTTTGGAATTTCGTAAACTTGGAATTGCATAAGTTTGGAGTTACGTAAGTTTGGAATTGCGCGGAATTGTCACAGCATACGGTCGCAATTCCGTAAATTTGAAGTTGCGGATATTAGTACAATTTTGGAATTGCGCGAATCTGCAATTGCAGAAGCATGCAGTTGCAGCAACTTAGAGTTGCATGAATCTGCAGTTGCCACATTTTTGTCTGCGATTTCTCGTTCGCGAGATCTTCAATTCGATCTCCGCACACAAATGTATACCTCGGGCGCAGATAAATTCATCTCGCAAAAATTGAAGGCGGAAAACTCGATGAAATTCGAAAGCAAGAGTAATTTCTTTTCCGCTCAATTGCCCAGCGAGAAATACGCGAAAGCGTGACGAAACCGAATCCAATTGCACCAGTCATCGGTCGTAGCTTCGGACGTCTCTTATTCTCTATTCTGCTCAGCGAAGATCACTCGATAAACTTTTCTCCTCTCGCTCTCAGATTTTCCATCTTCACGAAATTTTTCTTAGCCATTCTCATTATTTACAAATGGTATAATAATTAGTCCGAATCAAAGGTAAAACCATAAAAACCTAAACAAACCCGAACATACAATTCGGTATGGTGTGGAAGTTCGCATGGTTGAATAGACGAAAATTCTTTTTTTATGCTTCATCGCTTTATTTCTATCATTATCCAAAATCTTCTTTCTGAAAATTTATATTGTAGATCCTCAATAAAGATCCTCCAAAACGAGTGACTGTTGTTCATTATCCAAAAAGTGCCGAAATAGTTGGGCAGTACGAAGGAAAATATTTTTGTTGCTTTCCAAAGATGCAAACTTTAAAAACAGCCACGTTAATTGTACAGCGGTGGTAGTTTGTTCTGGTTCTTTGGGCAAAAATTCTGCAAAAGATCTTTTTTTCATAGTTTCCTTAACATTTAAGGTTAAAAAGAAGACTTTTATAGATAAAACCAATAACCAAGAGTATTTTTTTAAAATCCGGATAAAAAAAGTTATCATTTGTAGAAATGGCATGCGAAAAACCAAAAGCCGATGATTTTTATCTCGAAAACCGTGGGACTTTTACTGAACTGAAGTTCTAGCATATAGTAGGACATGAGCTGATCTATCGACAGTTGCAGGATTATTCATTCAAGACGATCAGTTGTTCATGAGATATTGACGATCTACGGAAAAAGCTCCTTTTTTCTTTAAACGGCGATATCTCAGCGACAAATGGTCGTACAGAGGTCTAAAAAATACCGTTTTGAAGCTAAAGCATCAGGCTAAATGACCCCAGAATTGATCGAACTCAATTTTTTTTTTCGAATCTTGAATTTTTTCTTTTCCCAAGATTTAAAGAAATGTTCTTGCGAAACTGTGAGAAAAAATAGCGGATTTTTTTAAATTTAATCATCATTAATTCTCATTTAAGGAACAATAAAAGTGTTCCTTTAATTACAGTAGTAGTTTTTTATTCCAAAGTATGGTGGGCTACACCTTTTACAATGCCAACTATTCATACCAGTGTCTTACAGTGAATTTGGTTGTTCGCTCTCGTTTAGCAATACGTTTCTTTTCATTACTTCTAAGTTCCATTTATCCTATTTTAATTTTAATTAAATTCTAAACTTAATCCCCCTCGATTCTCATATTTACAGTGGTACCCTCGGTTCTTGTCTTTTTCTTTTTCTTTATTCGGTCGTACGCTTTTATATATTCACACAATTCTGGCCTGATTTCCCCCATTAATGTTTCTATCGTCCATTCTCTTAGTGCCCCTCCCTCTCTCTTAGCACTCCATTTGTTCCTTTAATTTTTTATAACACTTTGACGCTTCCGTCAAAAATAACGGTTCAGCCGATTTATTTTAAATTGTGGGGGGTCTTGAACATGTATTGAACTGAAAAAAACCTAGAAACATGAGTCATTTCTGCAATATTTGCAAAGTCGACGTGGATTTTCCAAAACGGGAAAAAAGTCATTCTTTCGTACTTTTTCAAATCAATATTAAGGTTAAAAAAAATTCTGTAAAGTACTGAAAGGTGCTTTTAGAGAATTTATTCCAGTTTACGAAACGCACCTTTAGCTCGCTGTACGATCATTTGTTCATGAGATATTGATGATATACGAAAAAAGCTCCTTTTTTCTTTAAACGCCGATATCTCAGCGACAAATGGTCCTACAGCGGTCCAAAAATACCGGTTTGAAGCTGAAGAATCAGGCTAAATGACCCTAGTATTGATCAAGCTCAAACCAAAAATTTCAGCCCGTGGACGATTTAAAAAAAAAATAGAAAATTTTTGCCTCGCGCTATTTCTTAGATTGACGCCGAGCGTGTTGCTTTAAAAAATGTTTACCAGTGAGATTCGTAAGCTAGAGATTTCAAGCTTTAAAACCCCATTTTTGTTCACGATACGACTATTTTTCACGAAGTTACAGCTATTCAAAAATCAATGAAAATTTTGAAATTTTATGTGTGTGTGTGTGTGTGTGCACATCAATCCACCAGTATTGATCAAGCTCAAAAAATAAATAATTGAAAATTTTCAATTTCTTTCTTTTTCCAAGATTTAAAGAAAAGTTATTGCGAAACTGTGGGAAAAATGGATTTTTTTCCATTTTAATCATCATTAATTGACATTTAAGGAACAATAAAAGTGTTCCTTTAATTTTTGATAAAACTTTGACGCTTCCGTTTGATATATATATATATGTGTGTGTGTGTGTGTGTGTGTGTGTGTGTGTGTGTGTGTGTGTGTGTGTGTGTGTTTGTGTGTGTGTGTGTTTGTGTGTGTGTGTGTGTGTGTGTGTGTGTGTTTGTGTGTGTGTTGTGTGTGTGTGTGTGTGTGTGTGTGTGTGTGTGTGTGTGTGTGTGTGTGTGTGTGTGTGTGTGTGTGTGTATTTGATACACTTTGACGCACGGAAGCGTCAAAGTTTTATCAAAAATTAAAGGAACACTTTTATTGTTCCTTAAATGTCAATTAATGATGATTAAAATGGAAAAAAATCCATTTTTCCCACAGTTTCGCAATAACTTTTCTTTAAATCTTGGAAAAAGAAAGAAATTGAAAATTTTCAATTATTTATTTTTTGAGCTTGATCAATACTGGTGGATTGATGTGCACACACACACACGCACACACACACACATAAAATTTCAAAATTTTCATTGATTTTTGAATAGCTGTAACTTCGTGATATATATATATATATATATATATATATATATATATATATGTATGTATGTATGTATGTATGTATGTATGTATGTATGTATGTATGTATGTATGTATGTATGTATGTATGTATGTATGTATGTATGTATGTATGTATGTATGTATGTATGTATGTATGTATGTATGTATGTATGTATGTATGTATGTATGTATGTATGTATGTATGTATGTATGTATGTATATATTGGCCAAGAGATAGGCACAAGTGCGCAATTCCTTTGCCGCAGGTCTTCCATTATAACGCGTATAACATTAGGAGATACAGTGAGGACGTGAATCGGCAACACGCTTCGCCTGGTGCAGAACGCTCGCTGCGTGCTATACTACTCCGCATATGCGAATGCATAGCCACATCACCACGTCGCTGTACGGCAATTGGACAGTTATAATTACACGACGTCTCAGCGACTTTCTTCCAGTCTTCGCGCGTACATATACGCGCTAAAATCACGCAAGTTCTTAAAAAGCTTCAGTTCCCGGTAGTCCGAAATTTGGTGAAAACGACTCGTAAGAGAGTTGAAAGAGTAAGAAGAACCAAGGATGACGAGAGATATACGTGCGGCGAGTAGAATGAAAAAAAAAGCGCCGCGAGAGTAGCCAAAGTCATCGATCTCCGCGAACAAAGGAACTGCACTCGGTGCGTTTTATAGCGAACAGCTGAGAATGGTGATAAAGAGGCAAAAGAATGGAGGGGGGAGGCCCAATGTCAATGATAGGCTACGCGAAAGTCTCGTTATGCGTGGAGGAGTGTAAATGTGATTTTTTCCACTTCTCTCGCCCCCGCACTCTCTTCGAGTCTCTGTTGTCATCCGATGTAAACAAGAGCTTGTAAACAAAGATGTCGTCCGTATCGATGTAACAGCTGTGTGCTCGACGTTTCGATGACGAAAAAGTGCAAAAAGAACGGAGTTTAATTTTGACGAACGAAAGGATTTTTATCCGAATTCTCGAAATTTCATCGAATTTTAATTTTTGCCGGACAACAGAACCGCACGTTTTGTTTTTCCGCGATAATGCGCGGTGGAAGAGTGAAAAGTATCCGGCTTTGCGATAATTCTCGGGCAATTAGAGGCGATGGAAAGTATAGAGATGCACTTACCGGATCAAGAGCGATATAGTTTTATTGTTCGCGCACTCGAGGATCTTTTTTTTCTCCCAACCCTCGACAGTCTTAACCCATTCCTCGCCCGGACTTCGCCAATCCTTCGAAATGAACGGCATCCTGCTTCTCTGTAACTTCTGTAATCTTCTCGCGACTCTTTGCGTTTTCACGCAGGTATAGCGCGACGCACGGGACACCGCGAAAGACGCTTTTCTTTTCTATCTTATTCGTCTTCTTCACGATTGTTTTTTAATCGCGATTTTGGAAGGACTTTCCGATGACGCGATGTCAAAGATCGCAGTCCTCGATGTCGCCCGCATTTGCCACGAAAGATCGCGCGGCGACGAAATTCTTGAGGGAAAGAATCTAACGGCGGCACCGGTCCTACCTCCTCGATGGCTACGGAGCTACTGAGCCACTCTCGGACACTCGCGAGCCAGCGACTCTGTCCGGTGCACCGCGCGCACGAACGCGACAGGATCAGTCGCGAGCTTCTCGCTAGACTCGGGATATCGAGACAGAGGGAAAGAGAAAAAACAAAGTCTTCGCGAACGAACGCGCGTAAGAGCTTTTTTATCGTGACGTCATGCAGGAGAGATGCACCGAGGTGTCAGCTGTAACCAGCGATGTTTCGCGTTTCTGAAAGGCTCTCTTCTCAACTCCAGCCATATGTTCATCAACGGGTGTAGCAAACGTCAAAATAAGAGATGGCGTTTGACGCCATTGGCGGCGTTTCGAATCGCGACCAGCCCCCTGACACTGGCCTACTATTCCTATAAGATAAACGGAAACGCTTTTTGTCCGGGCTTTTTAGTTCTTAAAAGCGCCACTACCTAACGTTGGCTGTTACGTGACAGGCTTCGGCTCTAAATACTCCGATCAGCTGGACGATTCGATACTTTCGTTTCGTGCTGTTATCGTTATTGCGATAACAGCACGTATTGTTATAGCGATAACAGGATTAATCATACACGCGAATAATGGTTTTGTAAAATATTGTGCAACGTACATATATATGCATGCCTGTCACATGACTACTAGCGCCACAGTGCGGTAAGGACATTTTGTGAACAGCATTTATCTACCAGTGCCAGCCCCCTGATCGCGACCACGGTCTTACACTCCCAGGTAGCAATTTCAAAATAGTTGTCTATTAGTTGTCCAAATGGGTACCAAATGTCCGCTTGGAAGTTACGTATAAGTTATCATGTGTCCAACAGTTATATTTTTGGATGGTTGTTGAATTCAAGATAACTTCCGGGCGGACATTTGGCACCCTTTTAGCCGACTTTTGGACAACTTTTTGAAAATTGCTACCTGGGCTGGAAACTAAATCCGATTTCAATGGAGCCGGGTGGTACCGTTGAGCGATCCACGTTTTATTCCGCTAGCCGCCACATGCGTCGCTGCTATCGGAGGGTACCCACCACCCATGGACTTGTAACAAAAAAGTATTTAAGGTAGTTCTGTAGGTACACGTATGAGCCAAAAGTTTCGGTCGAAGCGTATAGTAACATCCAATGCCTATACGATGCTGTTGGTTGTACATTTTTGACAGAGCTGTACCCTCTAAATGTCCCACACATTAGCATCTCATGTATGGATAGGTCTCATACTCGTATAGAGAGCGGCGCTGTAATCGTGGCAACAGCGCGATTTTCCACAGTCATAGCGTTGAACTTCCTACGATCCGTCTTTCGCGAAATATTTTATATAAATAAAAAAAAGTGTGAAAATGTCAACCCAAATGCGATACAAAGGAAAGTTGACAAGAAAAAAGGCGCTTGCTAAAAGACGGAAAGCTGCGGCAGCAAATGCGACTAAACACGATGCGATCAAGCAAATGCGACTAAACACGATGAGAATAACCATAACCTCAACGATCAGCAACAAAAATTCGCTGTCGAAGGACGTCGGATCGTGGATGTGCAACATCTTGCCGGCAGTTTAAATTGTATTCGCTGTAACAAAGACAAATACATGCCCAGGTAGGAGTCCGACTATATCAGAGCATTCTTACCCTATTGAAACAGATCAAACCTTATTAGAGCAGTCATGAAGATATTAAAATGTTTACACATATAGAGCGGGGTTATTAACACGTCATCACATTATCACATATAATACAGTCAGGTGAGGTGCCGTATCTGATCGGATATCGTATCATATCCTCATATATCGTTTCATATATTTAGACGTTTTCATGTTGTGAACAACTGAACTGCATATACGATCAGGTATGAGTGTATAAGACTTCGCATATTTTCCAGGTTTCACATATCACATCATGTATGTTCAGATACGAATTTACGGTACCAACTCGCCTTGGTACTTAGCCAGATATAAACAGATATGAATTGATATATGGTCAGGCCAGATACCGTATTTGATCAGGTATGATCTTTTACATGCATATATGATGTGGAATATGATCAGACCTAATCATATATGATACTGTAAATTGTCAGATATGAATATATCTGATACATATATGACAATATATAAAACGTATATGAACATATCCACTCAGACATGAACTTTTTTCCCGGGTTTGACTAGGAATAATTTACTATTATATTGACCTGAGTAAAAAATGTATTCGAGAATAAAAAAATTATTATTTAAGACGTTTTCCACCGTTCGTTGTACAAGAAAACAATACAGGACAATTTTTTAAATTCCTTACGGCACTGAGTAATTGCAATTTCTTGTGAATGATTATCTTTCAATTTTTATTTAACCCTAAAATTCATGACTAAGGTCCGATCGCACCCTAATTTTTATGCACAAAGTGAGGTTTTTGCCGTTTTTCCGTCTTCAAATGGACTGTTCACTAATGGAATGTTAATTAAATCAGATGGCTCGCACACTATGTACTTTCTTATGAAAATAGGAAGAAATTGAGGTACGATAAAGTCCATTTATTCTCGTAGTACCGGTTTAATGACAAAGAAAAGCACGGGTTGCATATACACCCGAGTCGTGCGTTTGACGGTAAAAAAATAAGTCATGAGTTGTTGGGTTCAAAATCGTTATGGTAAGATTTATCGCGTTACCGTTCGCTGTTTGCGAGTTTTAATATAAACAGATAGCAAAGCATTGTTCTTGGACAGCCGGGATTAATTTACCGTCGTATTTATCTGAGAAAGTAAAAATTGATTCAAGAAAAACAGCATCAGTATTATTTAAGACATTTTCGACCGTTTGTTGTACAATTAAACAGTCTGTTATAATACAAATATTTTTCTATCACTACGTATTGCGTTATTATCATTTTCGACCTTTTTCACCATTAATTAAGCAAATAATGCATATTGTTCATATGATATGTCATTATGATTGTCATTAAAAATATTCTATCTTTACGCATTTACGGAGATATCTCTGGTATATATTATTTTACATCTCTCTCGCACGCAGCCCACTTCTCAAGTATCTTTCTGCCTCATACACAGCTCACTTCTCATTATTTATTTGTTCCGTTTCTGTCACACGCAACTCACTTCTCGAGGTCTTAGCAATAGTGGCGCCATCCCTGTTTGACCACATTTTATAGCCACTTTTTTCAAGGCTCTTCCAGCCACAGTCTTACATACAGGTCTGACAACGGCGGTAGTGGGGGTAGGCACCCTTAGCGGTTTTGTTTTTTATTCCGATTTCTGCCGCTTGGTGCGTGACGACAAGGGGAAGTAGTGGTGCGACGAAGAGAGAAATAGCTCTTCTGTCCTTTTCCCTCCTGAACGCAACGCGTGCGCCGTTTGCCCTAACTTAATTTACCGTACTGTCGTGTAAACTGCATAATATACGAAACCAATAAAAAAAAATGTGTTGATTAAAAAAAAGATGACTACTGTCATCGAAAAAAAGCTGAAAACTTTTTGAATACATTAATTCATACCAGCACATATTACGACCATTTACATCCTTTTTTCTCCAATGTCTCACAATACATCGTTCTTCGAAATGTTTTTCGCACACGTACTGAGACTCTTTCAGTCCCGGAATAGCATCGAGCCATTTTTTGTATCGTTCGACGTTTCTGGGCACGCGAAACACGGAGCATTTCTGCTTACAATTTTTGTACCCCGTTTTACAATTGCGAACCGCGCAACCCTTAGCCATTTCGCATTTTTTTCGCAAACACTACCAAAAAAAATCACACTTATGCGTAAAAACACGATAAAAAATGTATCACGGTAAATCGCGTAGAACCTTCTGGTATATGGTCGCAAAAAGGTTATTTCGACAATCGCGCCACAAAAACATACGTAAACACCTTGCGCCCATTCGCCGGTAAGAGGCAAGAGGGAAACTACTTCCCCTTGCTAGTAGCGACGCGTAGCGGCGTCTACTGAATCGAAAAGTGAAGCCGATAAGCGTGCTTACCCCCACCACGAAAATTTAGCTTCGTTCCAAGACCTGTATGTACGACCGTGGTTCGGACCTAAAAGACCGTGCTCCCTACTAATCTCTGGTATTTCCTCGGCCGTGCAGTGACACTCGATGGGAGCGCCGTCGAGCGGCGATCGCGCGAACCACGGGGCGACTTCGCCACAGTCTAAGCGCGCTGCTTCTCGGCTATCGCTGGCGAAAAAAAATCTAATATGGTGTCCACGGTTCAGCGGCTCACGTCGGATGTCCGTATTTTGCGATAAAAGAGACGGCGAGGAAGAGAAAAAAGGCGAGAGAATTCTTTTCACATCGCGGTGTCCGGGATACTCGTTGATAATGAAAACTCGTCCGAGAGAAGGCTCGTGTTTTGGCCGATAAAGCGCGTACGTCAAACCGAGGCTAACGAGTCTCTCGCTCTCGTAGTGTCGAAATAATACGTTGGATGCAAGAAAGACGAAAAAAAAAAACGCGTACGAAGAAAAAATTCGCTGTGGCGAGACAGACATATATAAACGATCCGAGGAAGACCCAGTGGAGATTCCACTGCGTGTCTTCTTACTCCGCCTCCCTCTCGTTGAATTCTCGGCGCTCGCACTCCGCGACTTCTCCGCCAAAAATCATTCGTTGACAATTCGGGGAAAGAAAAAACAATTTCGCCGAGAAAACAAATATGGAGAATACGAGCTTGAACGACGAGGAGGATGTCGCGAGAACGAAAATCGACGTTAAAACGACGGTAGTCGCCGTTCCCGATATCGAGACGTTGGACATCGCCTCGAGGCTCAGTCCGGAGCCCGAAGACGATGAACCGCGACTCAACGGCTCGCATCGGCTCAACGGCGTTTGCGAATCTCCGCAGGAATGCGCCGAAGTTGATTGCTCGCCGTCGCAATCGCCATGTGTGGAAACTAGTCACTTAAATCAATTGGGTGAGAATCTGCTACCATTTGCAACTTGAATCTCCTAGTCGAACCTCGTGCAGATCGGAGCCGGGTTCGCGAGCGTTTCGTAGGACGGCTTTTCCGCACATTTCTCTGCAGATGACCGGAGCGTCACTTGCATCAATTTCTACCAAAAAGTTGTTACATAATTTTTATCATATACACTATGGCAGAGAACGTGTTGTTTGGAATTTTGACGTTCGGAGATTCACGACTGATTTTACTCGCATTGAGGATGCACTTTTGAGAATTCGAAATTCCGGCTCCTTTTGCCCCCGATTGTGATTCTTGTACATCCTTGAGATGTGGAGCAGAGCAGCTGCGGTCTGCTCGGAGGCGAGAGAGTTCGACGCGACGACTCCTTAAAACATTTGTCTGTTTACGTTTTTTTTTCTCACGTTTCTTTTTCAGAGAAACCGGAGCCCTCGAGTACGGAAAGTAAAGACGCGGACGTGCGGTACGTCAGCTACACGAGCGAGTTGCAAATGCCGGATATCATGAAATTAATACAGAAGGACTTGAGCGAACCGTACTCTATTTACACTTATAGATATTTTATTCACAATTGGCCCAAGCTGTGTTTTCTGGTGAGTCTGATTTCCATCCCTTGTTGCTAACGGGGTTGAAACTTGCAGCGTCGGAGCGTAACGATAATTATTGTCAATTCCTTATGTTTACCATCAGCCACAATCATATTGTGCAGATTTAGGTTGTAGATTTTTCCATGAAGATCGTAGAATTATTTTCGTGATTTTTGTAGCGTAGATCTGATTAAAATGGCCAAGAATTCCATTTCCAAGTTTATTCCAAGTTCCAAGCATATTGCTAAAAGGTAATACTATTGAATAAAAATATTTTTGGAAAATGCAGGCTGGCGGCCGAAAAGAAGGCCTAATTTTTACGATTTTCTTTGGGAGTAAAATAAAAGGAACGGGAAGTATTTTTAGAGGGATTATTTAGCATATAATTAAGTATAGAAATTTTCTTTTTATTATTATTTTTGTACAAAATGGCGGCAAGAGAGCCAATCTTTGAAATGATCTTTTTAAAAAAATAACTCCAGTAGCGGACAAATTTCTCGTGAAATATAAGATCTGAAAAAAAAGCAATTCATATCCATATATTGGCTATAGAAGTACGTAGGGATTTTTTTATTTAATAAAATTTTCTAAAAATGGTGCTCTTTTGAAAAAAAAAAGCGATTTTCTACTAAAAAAAACAGTAAATTATTTATAAAATAAAAAGTTTACATTGAATCGAAAAAACCCCTACGTACTTCTACAAAGGAGGTAATTGTGAAGCTACTGTCAAAATTTCAAACTGTTCGACGCAACCGTGTTGAAGGAATGTGTTTGCTAAGATTGAAAAAGGTCTTTTAGAGAAAAACGCGATTTTATGATGTGAACCGTTCTTAAGCAATTAAAAAAAACCATTTTTTCAAAATTCCGGAGTGTTGTCACCCCTTAAGGGAATTGGAAAATGAAAAAAATTAATTTTCGTTGCATTCCAATACAATGCAAATTTCAACATCGTCGTCTCGATCGCTCGAGAACGATCCTCCCCGCAAAGTTATTTTCGTCTCCATTGACGAGCATTTGCACGATTTCGATACGTTTTGAACGCGATTAAGGGATCATCACAGTGTAACACGTCGAAAAATAGCTGATTTTCGCGTCGATTAGTCGATTTTTAGATTTTTTTCTTAGATTTTAGTCGATTTTTTTCAATGGTTAAAATGCGCTAATCAGTCTGACTTTTTTACGTCAAATCAAAGCTCTCGTGAAGAACAAAAACTAATTTTTTAAACGTTTATTCCACTTTTTTCCATTTTTTTTAACGGTTGAAAATGTATTCGGAAAAAAGATAAAATATTATCCAAAACAAAATTTGTAAAAAGATCATTAATCAGTATGAATGGGCTATCTAGCTATGGAGGTTTAAAAAAAATCAAAATTGACAAAATGGCGGCGGTTTGAAAAAAAAGTATCGAATTTAGCGTTACAGTTTTTCGTTAAAAAAAAGGTTTCAACAAAAAAAGCTTCCATAGCAAGATAAAGAATGGCGCGAAGAATGTTATGTCAAAATTTGTACATATTTTTTACAAAATTTGTACACCGTTTTAAAAAACTCCTCTAGAAAAACGCGTTTCAAGTTTCGAATGCGGAATTTCCATATAAATTGTCTACTTACGTTTATGTAAGTATATGAACAGCATGTTTCTAACCGTCCATACTATCGGATAATGCAACAACAAAAAACGACGTTTTGAAAAATTTACATCGTGATGATCCCTTAAGGCCTTAGGCCACTCTAGAGTCCGAAGAAAAGGCTTTTTGGTGATTTTTTTTTCAGGAAAATTACAAAATAAATCGAGATTACAAAAAAGGGTGTTTATCATACATATCAATGACTGTATACAATAATTTTTTTGAAGCGATTAATTTCAAAATGGCGCTCTGCAGCGTTTATCTCAAAACTGCATTTTTTAAGTTGGTCGGAAACATAACTCAGACAATTTTCAACCGATTCACTTGAAATATTGAATATATCTTGAAAAATACATTTTCTATGGCAGTACGTAGAATTTTTTTTATATTGCATAGTTCATTTGTTATTAACAATTATCTGACGATTTTTCAGGCAAATTTTTGGAAAGTGAAAAATTTCGTCACATAATTGTTAATAACAAATGAACTATGCAATATAAAAGAAAAATTCTACGTACTTCCATAGACAATGTGTTTTTTAACATAAATTCAACATTTCAAGTGAATCGGTTGAAAATTGTCTGAGTTATGTGTCCGGCCAACTTAAAGAATGTAGTTTTGAGATAAACGCTGCACGGCCGCCATTTTGAAATTAATCGCTTCAAAAAAATTATTGTGTACAGTCACTGATATGTACGACAAACACCCTTTTTTGTAATGTCGCTTTATCTTGTAGTTTTTCTGAGATAAAAAATCCCCAAAAAGCCAATTTGTTCGGCCTCTAGAGTGGCCTAACCCCTTAAGTTTTCTCAAAACGTTCGCGCATTCTCTCTAATCTCGATGTTTTTTTTTCGACCTCGCTCTCGCTGCAGGCGATGCACGAGAGCAAGTGCGTAGGTGCGATCGTGTGCAAGCTGGACATACACAGAAAAGTGATAAAGCGCGGTTACATTGCGATGCTCGCCGTGGACGTGAAGTATCGTAAGCGCAAGATCGGCTCGAATTTGGTGAGACGAGCGATCAAAGTGATGGTGGAGGACGACGCTGATGAGGTTGTACTCGAGACCGAGATCACGAATCGACCTGCCCTCAAGCTGTACGAGAATCTCGGCTTCGTTCGTGACAAACGATTGTTTCGTTATTATTTGAACGGCGTCGATGCCTTACGACTCAAGCTCTGGCTCAGATGAAACACGTCCCCGTGTACGTGCCAATAGGAACTCAAATCGTCATTTTATTTGAAACCACGTTACGAACTACTCTGTGCGCGAGTGTACATTTATATGCGTGCGTGTGGGTGGGTATATATATATATATATATATATACACGGATGTATGTTGTGTGTATGAATTGTATGTACAGGCCCACGCACACACACACATACACACACACACTGAACCTAAACTAACGAAAAAGAAATTCATCGCTACGATATCCATAAAAAAACGAATTTTATTAACTTCAGTACCGAAAAATTAATCCCGATTGTGCACCCGAACAAAAACAAACGACTCGGTTGAACGAAGAGCGGGGAAAAAAATTGCGGAGTTCTTTGGGCGACCACCGGCCCAATCGACGGATTTCTTCGACATCGGTAATATGCATACACTTTTTGAAAACACTTCGTTCTCGCCCTTCTACTCGAGGGACAGATTGTCCCTGCGCCCCTGTCATTGTCTCAACCCACGTCGTCAGCATCGATTCAGGCGCGGAAATATTCGAAGAACGTCGAAATTGTCGTTGCACATGGACGTGCTTTTGCCTCTCGTTGATTAAGGGGTTATATACAGTCGGGAGGCCCAAAAGATCGATTTTTCAAGAATTTTTCTTGAGAAGACCTTTAAATCTATTAAGGGGTAAGGCCAAAGTAGAATTTTCAAAAAATCGATTTTTTTTGTCGCTAAAACGGTGCTTTATCATCATGAGAATAAGTTACCATTCGATTTATAGCAAGAACCTTTTTTTTACGGACTCCGAGCGTATAACGTGTGCCCACCTCTGGCACCGCCATAGAGTACCTAAAACTTTAAACGCGTTATTCTCGTAAGAGTTTTTTTCCAATTGGCGTGACAAATAACTTCAACAATTTTCACTCGATTTACTTCAAATTTAAAAGTTATGTTCCTAATTGCATTGCGGAAACTTTTCATTTTATGAGCAGTTTTATACGAATTTTTTCACTGAAAATTCATTCAAATACCTACAACTCAATTCAAATACCGACAACTTTTGAATAAAACAATATTTTTCAAATTCCGTACGTACTTCTCTAGGTATTCTAATGTGGATTGACGAGAATTTTTGTTTTTGCGCTAGGTAAAAAATTGTGGATGCTAAATGTTACGCCGCGGAGCGCTTAAAAAAATATAAAAGAAAATATTAGTAGTCGGCCATTTTGTACATCGAAAAAAGAAAAAAAATATTTTCTAACAGCTTGATATTCATACCAAATAGATGTGTAATTAATTTTATGAGTGAATCACTTTTTCATACGAAAAAAATTGTTACATTCGCACGTGATTTTATACCCGTTACTGTGGTCTAACCCCTTAACGTAGAAATGTGTACACATATTATGGTAACTTTTAACTGTATTGTATCTTTTTTTTTGTAAAAATAATTATTTTGAAAGCTGCTACAGCTGTTCTCCGGGAGCAGCTTTAAAAAAAGGCGTCTTGCGGTGAGCACGATATCTCTGGACTGGATCATCTAGAATGAAAAAACCAAAAATATTTCGTTAATATAATGGATTATCTCGTAATTGATCGAAGGAATAAGCAAAATAATCATTTTTGACAAAATGGCGACTTCTAAAAAAAAATCGATTTTTGACAAAAATTTAGGCCTTAAGTTGTTTATAAAATGGAAAGTATTTATCGGTGAGAAAAAACCTTCGATTACTTACTAAAAAATATACTTGAAAAGATTGCGTTAAAATTTGAGACTGATCGGTTCAGCCATTTCCGAGAAATCTTGCTCGCCGACTTTAAAAACACAGTTTTGAGCAAAACGCGTTCAAAATTTCAAAAACACATGCGAACGCTCTGACACGTCGTTAAAAATGTGCGTGTAACTTCGAAAATATTCGCCGGATCGGCAAGAAATTTTCTGTGTGTGTACTTAAATATATGTACATTGCGAAAAAAAAAAGAAAAAATCGATTTTTCGAACATTTTAACTGTATATAACCCCTTAAAAATAGTCGAGACGCTCGGGAGCCGCGGTAATTTCACGGGGGAATAATTACTCTCGTAGTCAAAGTTGAGGTTCGAAGACTAACGATCGAAAGTTGCTATGAAATTTAGTTTTTACATATGTGTATAATATTTATGAATTTTTCTTATATTGTTTATATTGAGGGGCTAGGCTACTGTGACGACACGAAAATCAGGGTAGTTAAAAAAAAATAATTTAAAAAATCGTTTGAACATTTATTTATATGCATATTAACAATATTGTGTACCAAACTTCATGAAGAATATCAATAATTAAAGAAATTATAAACAATCTCGTGAAGGACCTTTGAACATGATGTGCTCAATGGTGGATTCGATTTTGGCCACTCGGTTGATTTGAAACAGAAAAACGAGTTTTTTTTTCCTCAAAATCGATAATATTGACTAGGACTCGAGCGAGATTTTTTGTTATCTTGTTTCAATCATTTTGAAAACAATTGAATTTTTTTCTTCGATTTTTCGCGGAAAAATGACATTATTGATAATGACTGATGGAAAAATGTTAAGAAGAAAAACGTCGGTCAAGGCGAAACTACAGTTATACTGAATAAGTGTACCAAATTTCAAGTCAATTCGTTCATTGGATCTCGAGAAATTGTGTACACCGTTTTGAAAAACATAGTTTCGAGAAAAACGCGTTTAAAGTTTGGCTAGCGGTACTATCGTTGTAATCATAAGTTTACCTTCAATCGGCGATTCCTGCACCATATGTTGGACCTTTCTCTTCAATTTGAGTTTCCTCAAACGGCGAACGGGTGTTCGTCATTTTTTACCGTAGCCTAAGCCCTTAATGAATATTTGATATTTTTGTATAATCGATATTATATATTAATAACAAGTTTTTATTTATATGAACAATATTTCAAAAATATAAATATTATACAGGGTGTCCTGTTATGAATGGATAATTTTGCAACTGTCGATAGATCAGATCGTGTCCTACTACATGCTGGAATTTCAGTTTAGTAAGTCCTACGATTTTCGAGATAAAATCTGTTTTTGGTTTTTCGCATGCCATTTCTACAAATGATAACTTTTTTGATTCTGTTTTTCAAGAAATACTCTTAGTTATTCGTTTTATCTAGAAAAGTCTTCTTTTAACCTTAAATGTTAAGGAAGCTTTATGAAAAAAGATCTTACGCAGAATTTTCATACAAACCAATTCGAACATCTCACTTTGATAGCCTGCGGTGTAAAAAAAATGTACTACGCATATCGTGCCAATTACTTAAAAAAGTTGCTTAGTTATTGTCGATTCATATCATTTGTAGAAATGGCATTTGAAAAACCAAAAGCAAATGATTTTTTTTAAGGGGAGACATACACCTTGGAGCCGTAAAAAAGGTCATTTTTGTGAATTTTTTCACGGAAAACTATTTGAAATTTCGAATTGGGGTTTTCATTATCTAAAAGTATATACATTCAAAAATATGTTTAATTTTCTTTACTTAAAAATATCAAAAATATACAAGGATATTGTATGATACTTGGAGCGTCGTAAAAAAATCTGCGTATACGGTACCCACTGGCGTTTCTTCAAAAATCATCTGAAAAAAAAAATACCAAAAAGATTATTAAATTAGATACTATAATCTAGTACTTGTCATAGCCGATTTTGAAAATATCGATTTATGAGAAAATGGCAGACGTTTGAACATAAATATTGATTTTTGGGCCAAAAATTAGTTATTATTTGGCCTATAAAACAAAAACTGAGGAACGGAAAAAAAATCCTATGACAAGTACTAGATAATGGTGTATATAATAACCACAAAAAACCTCAAGGCAATCGGTTCATTGGTTTTCGAGAAATTTTGGGTACCGATTTGAAAAACGTGGTTCTGAGAAAAACGCGTTTGAAAATTTGGGAATGAATAAATCATGAAATTTATCAACTTACATGGAATCATCGATACCAGGCCCATAGTGTAGGTCTTCTACGGTCGACGGAATGTTAATAGCTTATAAATCCTTGACCTCGACCATCTAGGTGTATATCCTTAAATAAAAATGTCAGAAATCTCGAAAACCGTGGGACTTTTACTAAACTGAAATTCCAGCATATAGTAGGACATTATATGACCTATCGACAGTTGTAGGATTATCCATTCATAACAGGACACACTGTGTATACAGGGTGAGGCACATAAAGTGTTACAGAGCAATAGCACTCAAACTATTGATCATATCCAAAAATGTTTCAGACAAAAGTTTCAGTGTTCGAGAAGGTCGTCATACTGGACCACCCTATTTTTTTATCGGCGAAGGCGCTGAAGCTACGCCAAGGTCAACTCCACTTTTTCAAATGGAATGGTACATTTATTTTCAACCATCTTGTGGAGCGCCTCAAGCCGTACAAAAAACATCAGGGGGTCAAAGTCGTTCAAGGTCATTCAAGGTCACCTATTAAAATGAAATACAAATCTAAATATCTCGGATCACTACCAAATATCAAACTGAAATTAAAAAACCTAAATAAAATTTAAAAAAAAGAAACAAATTAAACCTATTAAAATAAAATTCAAATCTAAATAGGTGACTTTGAATGACCTTGAACGACTTTGACCCCCCAATGTTTTTTATGCGGCTTGAGGTGCTCCACAAGATGGTTAAAAAAATGTATTCCGTTTAAAAAAGTGGAGATGACCTCCGCTGTGCGTCAGCGTCTCCGGCGAAAAAAAATTGGTCGCATTTGACGGCCCCCTTCACACCGTACAACTTTTGTCTGGAACATTTTTTCGTGACGTCGATAATTACCGAGTTATTTCGGGTGGCAGAGATAAGAGGGACACCCTGTATATACACACTTTGGTCGGGACGTTTCCATTTCTCGGCACTGCTCTTCCCGAAAAGGCGAAACAATATTTTCCGGCTAAGGACCGATGCGATCGAACCAAAAAAGCAACGTAAAAACTACGCTCGACACTCTATACCTCCGGCTCTCTCAAACGCGCCAATCTTCAATTTCTTTCTCACCTACGAAACACAATCTTAGACCGCTTTTCTCTTTTTTTTGTTTGTTTTCATTTCGCAGAAAATTTCACCTGGCGAAACGCGAGAGCGTGGACAATCGAGTCGAACGGGGGTGATTGTGGCCTTGTGTACCATATTGGGTCACCGTTGGAATTTTCTTTGTCAGGGCACGCACTCGCTTCGCGAGGCTCACTAACCACCGGCGATGGCACCTCTTTCGGTGATGTACGGAGATTTAAAAAAAAAACAGAAAAAACATGAAAAAAACATTCATTCAAATGAAAAATCCTCGTGCATGTGTATATACTCGTGTACATTGACATATGATATATGTATAAAAATAATAAGAGTAGAGATACGGATGATATCGAACGAAGTGAAGAAAGATGATTTTGTGACCGCGGGCGTCGCATCGTATATATCGGGATACGAAGGATAATGCGATTGTGTATTATTGCTGCTTATTTTCCTGCCACGGGTCGCCTGTACATACATGCATACATAAATATATATAATTTCAATATTATAATACATATAAATGTTATTTTATATCGTTATGTAATATATTTGTATAACATATATTATGCAATAATATAAAATAATATTTGCTCATATGGAAGATAATATTGATATTCATAATTGATGTATATTTGGATTAAGGGAGGACATCGCTGTGACGGCCCAAAAAGGTCGTTTCTTCCATTTTTTTGTATGCTAGATTATCTATTTGAGATTTGGAAAAAAGATATGTTATTGAGCATACATTGAACTTATTTCGTGAAATTTAAAAGAAAAAGCAAAATTAACACCGTAATAAAGTGTATTAGACCCTCTGTATGCAACATGTGGCCGGATCGATAACTTGACGACGGCTGGTCTGAAAAATAAAAACGTTTTGCAATCTATATAAATGTAGTTCTCGTTGTACGTAGACGTTCTGCGAAAAAAATCACGAAATAGCGTGTGTCAAAAGAAAAGTGTAATTTTGGCGAAATTTTTACTTGTATTCGATGGCTTAAAAATGCTAAATTAAAAAGAAACGGTCACGTACAACGATAGCTACGACAATTACAGAAATGTTGTTTTTTTTTTAAGTTGAAAATCGGGCAATTGTAGCTATTATTTTTCACATATTCTTGAATACGTTTATTTTGAGAAAATGCAAAAACACCGATCTTTTCACTCGTCACAGTGTTGTCTCGCCTTGAGGCAGGAGCCTGAGTTAGAAGGTCCAAAAAAGTGTTTTTTTCGGGAATTTTTTTAAAAGGAAAAAAAAGTGAGCCCAGCAAACATTGAGGTATCTTTTCATGTATATGTAAAATGTATGAAAAAAATTTCAACATGAAACAATAAATGACTGCAGATATATCAGCCTATTCCATGTGCGTCTTGCCACTGCAGTCCCCAATCGGCGGGAAAGATGCAGCTCGCAATTCTTGTCTAAAACAAAAAACCAATAAAACGTTCTATTGTCGTATATTTTTCTCCTGGGTGAATTAAGGAAAAGCTGAAAAAATCGTGAAATTATAACTTTTGTCAGGTTTGAAAAAAATGTGTTAAAAAAACACCTTAACGTGCTTTAAAAATTATTTAAAAATACTTTTTCAACGACTTTTTTAATTCACTTAGAAGAGATTTTCATACTGAAAACAATAAACTTTGGTTTGATTCAATAGGCCGTTTAGTTTTTTTTTGCTATCACGCCCGCCAATTTGGAAAAATCGTGAAAATGAAAACGAAAATATCAATCGCTTCTCTGCCTTTGGCCTTGTATCTGCGAAAATATTCACAATTGGCTTCTGTAACTTCGTAAATATATTCTTGGATAGTTTGTCTATCAATTTAAGCCATAAAACAAAACGATTTTTCGGACCTTCTAATTCAGACTCCGGCCTTAATATTATCATGCATATAAATAAATATTTTGTATTATTATGTAATTTATATTATCAATATGAGATAATATTTGTTTATTTAATAGTGTTAATATTTAAATTATATATATATACAGGGTGTCCTGTTACGAATGGATAATCCTGCAACTGTCAATGGGTCGAATCATGTTCTACTATATGCTGAAGTTTCAGTTCAGTACAAGTCCCACGGTTTTCGAGATAAAAATCATTTGCTTTTGGTTTTTCGCATGCCATTTCTACAAACGATAACTTTTTCTGACCCCGTTTAAAAAAACAATATTCTTGGTTATTCGTTCTATCTAGAAAAGTCTTCTTTTTAACCTTTAATGTTAAGGAAACTTTATGAAAAAAGATCTTATGCAGCATTTTCATACAAACCAATTCCAACAACAAACCTTGATTGCGGTGTAAAAAATATGTAAATAATTTGTCAAAAAAATACCATAAAGTCCAAAATCTCGAAAATCGTGGGTTTCTTACTAAACTGAACTCCAGCATATGGTAGGACATGATCTGATCTATCGACAGTTGCATGATTACCCATTCATAACAGGACGTGTGTGTATATATATATCGCGACGTCAGCGATTTTGAAAGGCCGAAAAAGAAAAAATTCAAAGAGATTAATGAATAATATACACAAACGGAAAACGTACATTATCGCATTACAAAGTATATCCCGAAATTCACAATCAATTAGTTGTTAAATTAATGAAAAACGAATTGACCCCACCTGTCCCTGCCATTACGGAGGATTACCAAATTGGTAAATTAGGTAAAGAAATTTCACGAAACAAATGTAGGATAAAGAAAATTGTGTTATTGGAATGTCGGTACGAAAGGCAAAATTGTCGTTCGACTCCGCCCTCATCCCGGCCCCTCGACGTTTCTCGATCCTCAAAATCGAATTGGGGATAAGTTGCGTCTCGCAAGAACCCACGAGCGACGAACACGCACCGACTCACACTGTAACGTTTACCCATTATATCCACGTTTGTATCGAATAAACGCAAGAAGAAAAAACGATCGCAATGTATAACTATCAAAGTGTATAAAAAAAGAGAAATGTTAATAAAAACATTTAAATGTTTTTACACGCTAACGATTCGTTAATGGGCAAGAGGGTAAGAGGAAGAAAAAAAGGATTTTACGATTTTTACGCTCTGGAGTTAGTCTTGACGAATTGTGTATCCCAAAATGGACAGCAGGCAGCTAATTAGGTTCATAATTTTTTTTCTTTTTTGCAGAGCCACGAAAGACCCGTAGGAGGAAACGTACACTTGGGGAAATAAAAGGCGTAAGGTTGTCGGTTGGTCTATCGACACGAGCAACGCGTTATGTGCTAAACTGTTCAAATACATATATATACCACTGTCGTATCACGCATACCTGCCGTTTGACGAACATCGAAGATGATTTCTAAGCGTCTCATGCGGAATATTCAGAATGCTCTGTTATCTTCTTCCAATGTAGGATTTCATGTGTGTCGATTGCGTCAAACGATAGAATGAGTCGAGCGGGCTGGATAAGCTCGAAATTTCAAAAATATGATTTTTTTATTGCGTAGTTTTGTAGCCTAAGATCTTAAGGGGGGTGGAGGAAAAAATTGCCGATTTTCACGATTTCTTTCTTGACGGGAAGATTTCTTCACCATTTTCGAGACTTAGGGTATGTTTTATTTATACTTTTGGCGATTATATGGTATTGTTTTATAAATCTTTAAAAATGGCGGATGTTGCCAGACGGTGTGACACGTAGCGTCGGCGGGATTAATCCGAAAAAAGCCGATGAAGGTTTTTCTTTTATTAACACTCATACGCAGAATACGAACCAACAAAAAGTGAGAAATGTTGTTCGATGTAACGGCTTTGGAACAAAAATATTGAATTTTCCGAAAAAAATAGCTCCACTTCGCCATAAATACTTTCTTTTTTTATTATTTTCAAAAACATTTAGAGTCATGATTTAGGCAATGAGGTTAGAAAGATTGAGGGGCTATACCAGTGTGAACGCTGGAAATTTGGGTGGTTTTCGGGAATTTTTTGGAAGAAAAGTACACAATTAAATGTTTCGGAGAATTAAACATTTATTTGGCTATATTTGACCTATATTACATAATTGTTCATGGAAGAATATTGAGATCCAAGCGACTTATGCGCCGCCTTCGGAGGCGCCAAAAAAAAGTTCCTCCACTGCTGACATGATTCCGGCCGATTGAGTAGCTGAAACCAAAAAGAAAAAAATTTCGTTAAACTGGAAGGTATTTCCTGTACAATGACGTAGGATTTTCGAAAAATATAAAAATCTAACAAAATGGCGTAGTTATGAAAAACAATGTCTGTTTTCTTGCCTATAAAATGGTCGTTTTTTTCGATGCCAAATCGTCAATTTCCACGCAATCAAAAATATCCTACTTCATTATAGAGTAAATATATTCAAGAGTACTCAGTTCAAACTTCAAGTCAATCGGATAATTGCTCTTTGAGTTACAATGTCAGCAAATTTGAAAAATCTCATTTCGAGAAAAACGCATTTAAGGCGTTACCCCCACTTGTAGCGCAAAAAAGGCCTTTTTCATGAATTTTTTAAAAGAAAGCTACAAAACTTTTTTATTCGATCAATATACCATCTTAAAGAACACATCTTGAACAACTTTCAGTAATTTTTTTATTGAAAAATATTACATTGTTTAGTGGCAAATGGCCGTCAATGAAATAATGTTTTTATATACACGGTTTGCGGTGACCAACATTGCGGCGAAGTGGATCATCTGAAAAAAAATGCGGATGGATTTAGTCAAATATAAGTATAAACTAGTCTTTAATCGAAGGATTTTAAAAAATATTCATTTTTCACAAAATGGCGGACGGTCAAAGTTAATGGTTCGATTTTAATGAAAAAAAAACGGCCGTTTTTTGGCTATAAAACGGCCATTTTTTTTCGATAAAAAAAATCGAACGATTAAAGACTACATTTTTATGTATTAAATAAGCCTGAAAAATTTCAAGAAGATCGGTTCATTAGTGTTCGAGTAATCTTGGTCACCGACTTCAGAAATGCCATTTTGAGAAAAACGCGTTTAAAGTTTCAATTTCAGTTTACACGAAGAAAATATTTTTTTTTTGTAAACTTACATAGAGTCATCTATTCCGGGCATAAAAAAAACTGCACTTCAAATTGCACTTAAAAAAAAGCAATAAAAAAAAATCGATTTTTTCAAAATCGCAAGTGGGGGTAACCCCTTAAAGATTTAACTATCGATTTTTGCAAGATAAAATGATATTGATATAAATGATAATGATATTCTTGAAAGTATAAACTGTCGAAAAAGGCAAAAAAAATCGATTTTTTGAAAGTGTCACACTGGTATAGCCCCTTAGTACCAATTTTCATCAGAATCGGTCGGTTAAGTTAGAAGGTGAGTCACGTCAGTTTAAAAAATGTAGTTTTGAAGACCGTACCATTCCTCCGGCATTTTTAACGGTTAAAAAAAATACCATGTAACAGCCAAAAGTAGTAATAAAATATACCCTAAGTCTCAAAAATGGTAAAGAAATCTTTCCTTACAAAAAATCATGATAATCAGCCATTTTTACCTCGCCCAAAAGTGTCCCCCCCCCTTAACGTTAATTCGCAACGAAGATAAGGTAAAAGTTCAAAAAAATCGAGCAAGTGAAGATTTTTGTGAAGGGTCTTTTGATTAGTTACTGTCTGTGCTATTTTTATTTTCCAGAAATTCTGGCGCGACTTTCCATTCCAGCTGAGACGTCGATGCTGACTTTAGGCCCGAGTGAAGACAAGCGTCGAACCAATGGACAAAAGTCAGGACCGAAGCATCGACGGTTATCCGCCCAACGTCAATCTTCCGTCGGCCGACATTATTCGTCGTAACTTCGACAAAGGACCACAATGAAGCACTGTGAGCAAAAAAGGAGCAGCTTGTCAAGAAGATATATCTTCGTCAGCAGCCCCGAAGAAAAGCTCACAATTGCGTATGGCTTATAGACGCGAAGTTCACGGCTGCGTAACCGGAGGTTGACGCTTTCTTCGTAACAGCGCGCGCGTGGAATACAGTAAAGTGATTAAGATAACGTGCGTTCTTAAATAATTAACGAGCTATACAGAACCGTGGTATTTCCTGCAAATTGTTATCCTCATCAGCAATTCAGGGTAATTGTGATTTCTCCGTCGCGCAGCGACACTCCCAATGACACAATAGACACCGAAGATAACGGAACAATCAAGCGCGAAAACCTTGAATCTTTTGGAACGTATGATTAATTATTGTATTATAGTTTTCTAACGGTATATTTGCACAGGTGGCGAGGCGATGTTTGCCTCATTATCATCTGGTTCGATCGACCCATGGTTATTTTCACATTCACCCAACACGTTGTACAGAGCTCCGATAATTTGGCGCATCTTACATCGTTTATATAAGGCTCACGATTCTTTTGCGACAGTTATTGAATTATTTTCTTCCCCGCTACTACACACACGAGCAACGATATCGCTATGTTCAAGTTCGCCATCATCCTCGGCTGCGCGCTTCTCGCCACCTCGGTAATTAAACTTTGCCTTGTCTAGTTATAATGACGCTGTAAAATTTATTGTTTGTCATGTGCGATTTGTCTGAAAAAATGACCGTGTCGCGCCCTTCTTGAATATTTTAACGAAAACCGAATATCAAATGGCATATGCGTGGTGAAACGGGCGAAATTTTTCGCGCAATTGGACCAGATTTTAGTTAGACGCGTAAAGGATACGCCAGCACAATTGTGTGTGTGCGTGTGTGTGTGTGTGTGTGTGTGTGTACGGGGTCCTTCCCCTTTTACCATCCTCTCCTTTATTCCTTCCATTCCTTCCGACATTCACAATCCTTCCAGAGTCTCCCCCCCCCCCCCCCCCCAGAGTGTTGACCGCCGCCACTCTTTCCTAATGCACTACTATATCGCATTTGCACGAGGGCCCAGGGAAACTGCGAAAAACCTGGGCCGATACAGGCGGCTATATTTGGGTGATTTTCAGTTGTATTACCATCAGAAACTCAGACAAACTGCCTCCCACGCGGAGGTTGACGCGCAAACCAGTGCACAGGCAAGCGGTCACCGCTCCAAGTATTGGCAGCCTCCAATGCTGCTTAATTTCAGTGACCGCCGAGCCCGTACACCGACCGCGCGCCCATCTCTGTCGGTTGTGTGTATATATATAGGTATGGAATAGGTGAAGGAAATGAATCAAAATTACTTTATTGGATCGTTACAAGAAGACATTTGAAAATATTCATGATATTAGAGAAAGTGCATGGAGCACGACGTTCATCCGATGCTTGACGGTTTCACGTATTCTCGTATCGGCCCTAACTTGGCTTGTAGCTTCGACCCCAGTGCCCGTTCCCGCATATATATATATTTACACTACTGGTGAAAAGGTTTCGATCACTTTGGACAATTGCAAAATGATATTAGAACAATATAATTGATTTAATGTGTCGTGTGTGTACGACTGTAGCCTGTGATTTATTTCTCGACGAAACGCGACTAGCTCCGAAACTGGAAAGCGAGCCTCGGTCTGGCTGTATTGGTGTAGGTTTTCCGCAGTTTCCCTATACCCGTGACAGAAATGTCATGGTAAATAGGATACAGAGGGGGAAGTCAGCTGCGGCCGCAAGGGGGGGGGGGGATGTAAACCGGAATATGGTGGGGAATGTATTAAGGGGGAAGGACCCTGTACAAATGGAGGCTACAAAAAATATATATATCATTCATTTTATAGCGCTATATAGTATCTTTGTAAAATGAGGAAAAAATGAATTTTATTATTTTAATATAATATTGCAATTATCTAAAGCGATCGAAAATTTTGCTATTATCGAAAGTGATCGAAAACGTTTGACCGGTTGTATGTGTGTGTGTGTGTCATGGTATGAATATCCATATAGTATTGCATGAAATTTATTTCTTTGCAAGAGGATTTCGTTTTGTAAAAAAAAGTATAAAAGAGGGGTTTTTTTTTATCGGCAAAGCGCAAAATTCCGCCGTAATGATAAGAATCTATATACGCCTTATTAAAAAAAACGGATTTTCGCATTGTGTTTCTCTGAAATAATTCTGCGAATATAATATTTTTGGAGATTATATTGCACGATAGGTTATAAATAAATAGAATTATTATACATTAATGTTACGATGAATAATGCATGTTGTTGAAAATCATAAAAAAAATACGCAGCAACGAAGCGCATCGTGCAAATGCTTTTTTTAGCCACGCACATATATTCACATTTCTTGAATTCATGTCACATTTCAAAAAAACTTCAGGTTACAGCTGCCGTGGTGGAGACGTTCGACCCAGCGGAAGTCATCGGTCGGATCAACGCCGCCATACACGACATCAGCGTCAAGACCCGGCACGTTGGTAAGGCTGTCCTTCAAATTGGCATACGCGGCGAAAACTCGGCGCACGCGTACGTCAACTCGTTGAAAACTTCAATAAATGCGACGCTGAAGTCGGTAAGGCTCGAGCACAGCTGGTTTTGCGTTCCATCAAGCAGATCTGCGTGAAAACGGAAATGAAGACTAGAATTTTATCGTTCGCGCAGATCCAGTTACCGGTCGCCGATTGGGAGAAGTATGGAGGCAAAGCGTTCAAGAATAATGATTGCGGCACTTACCTCGATGATTTGATGGATTTGGCGTCCATTGTTCAGGATGAAATAGACGGCTGTGCTCTCGTCTCGATAATACCGGCGGCCTTTAACCTTTCGAGAATGTTCAATACTTCGGCCACCGCGATCGAGAGCCTCGGCAAAATCAGAGCGTTGGTCGCGAAGTGCGACAGCCGCAAATGCCAGGGGCTCGAAGGCGAAGAGGTGATCGAACATCCTACTGCATTTAGAAACGCGGTACGTGTTGAAATTAAATCTTGTGAATAAATCTAATAATATCTCGGTGAGTATTTTTTGCGAAGATATAAATAGTAACGATTATCACAAGTGAAGTTTCTTTGGGATATTGAGATCCAAAATGGTCGAAGGTTTGACTTTACCGTGAAAGTGAAAAACGCCGGTAAAGAAATTTCACTTTAAGGCCTTAGGCCACAGTAACTGATATAAATCATGTCCGAATTAAACCATTTTTTTCGTATGAAAAAGTGATTCACTCGTCAAATTAATTACACATCTATTTAGTATGAATATCAAGCTGTTAGAAAATGTATATATATTTTTTTCGATGTAAAAAATGGCCGACTACTAATATTTTCTTTTGTTACCTTTTTTTAAGCGCTCCGCAGCGTGACATTAAACATCCACAATTTTTTACCTAGAACAAAAAACAAAAAATCTCGTCAATCTAAATTAGGATACCTAGAGAAGTACGTTTGGAATTCAAAAAATATTGTTTTATTCAAAAGTAGTAGGTATTCGAACTTAAAAAATGAAATTTTAAGTGAAAAATTTCGTTATAACTGCTCATAAACTGCTCATAAAATGAAAAGTTTTCGATTAATCAAAAATTCCGTACGTACTTCTCTGCGAAATGCAATTAGGAACAATACTTAGAAATTTGAAGTAAATCGAGTGAAAGATGTTGAAGTTATTTGTCACGTCAATTGGGAAAAAACTGTTTCGAGAAGTTTCGAGTAGTCGGCCATTTTGTACATCGAAAAAAATATATATATATTTTCTAACAGCTTGATATTCATACTAAGTAGATGTGTAATTAATTTTATGAGTGAATCACTTGTTCATATGAAAAAATTGTTAAATTCGCACATGATTTTATACCCGTTACTGTGGCCTAACCTATAGTCAGATTAATACATAAATACTTTTCTACAACGGCATGAGTACATAGTACCACAGTAGGTAGATATAGAGATAATAGGGTTTAGTAGGTTAGCCTAGGTAAGGAAGGTGCATAAAAAACTAAGTAGAGGATATATATATATATATATATATACAGTGACCGGCGAAATAAAGGGACCGCCTGCCATTTTATCTGATTTTCACCTTGAAGATCACTAAACAATCAATCATTTTGAGACATTTTGACGTATATGAGTCGTTACTACCTTCATTCTGATTTTCGTGAAGTTCAGGAAAAAAAACACGTTTATTAAGTGAAGTTTTACATTTATTACACGAAAACACTAGAAGATACGTATGTCAAAAAAGACCGTTTTTATCTAATACAAAATTATTAAAGCATAACATTGCCAAATTACGATTAATATTTAGTATGGCCCCCTTTAGCCTTCATCACTGCTTGCAGTCGTCGAGGCATACTCTCGACAAGAGTTTGAAGGTGGTGATCGTCTATTCCCTCCCAGGTTTTCTTCAGCGCCACAGAGTAATTCTCTTTGTTGGTCACATTTGTTTTAACGATATATTCGTCCAAAATTGACGATAAATTCTCTATAGGATTCAGATCCGGTGATTGTGGAGGCCATTCAAGAATATTTATCTTGTTGGTTTTTACAAATTGGTGTGTTTTTTCGCTGTATGCTTGGGATCGTTGTCTTGTTGGAAAGTAAAATCCTCTTCTAATTGAACTCGGTGCAAGGACGTTTCCAAATTTTCATTCAGCATGTCAACGTACTTATCCGCAGTCAGTGTGCCATTGATTCTGACTAATTCGCCGACTGCAGACCAAGCACTGGGGCCCCAAACCATAATATTGCCACCTCCGTGTTTCACAGTATGCTGGACGTGATTTTCTTGGTGTTCTTCCCGGCTTTTGCGCCACACTCAGTCTTCTTTTTCGGTTAAACAACTCGAATTTGCTTTCGTCGGACCATAGAACTTTTTCCCAAAATGCAATGGGCTTGTCCAAAAAATTTTTTGCGAATTGTAAACGTTTCATTTTATCGCGCTTGCTAATAAAAGGCCGTTTACGAGCAAATCCGCTATGCAAATCAGCTTCACGGAGTCTGCGCCGAATCGTTCTACGCGACACATTCAGTTGAAGTTTTTCTTTTATGGATCGTACCGTTGAAGTTGGATTTTTCTTGCATTCCCGTACGATGCGAGAATCGTCACGTTGCGTTGTCGCCCGTTTCCTCCCTCTTCCGTCTCTGTCCAGCACAGAATCAGTCATGCGAAATATTTGCCATAGCTTCTGCACTTGAGCCTTGCTCACACTGAATTTATCAGCTACTTTCCGATGTGAAAAACCTTTTTTAATATCGCGTATAATTAATCGCCGGATTTGAGAACAAACTTGTTTTCCAGCCATCTCGGCTTGCGAATTCTTACGACTATACGAGGGTGGGGTGAAAAGTTTCCGGCCTGACCAAGAGATGGTGCCACTAGGTCTAGTTTTGGAGCGGCATCCTACAGTACCATTCCTACCGAGCTTGTATGTACAGTTTCAGCCCAATCGCTACGTTAGTTTGCGTTTGAGAGCACATTGCGCGAGACGCTTCCGTTGTTTTCGTAAAAATGGAAAAATTGGAAAAACGTGCTGTCATCAAATACTTCCATTTGAAAGGTTTTACACCAAAACAAATAAAAGAAGAGATGGATTCAGCACTAGGAGACTCCTCCCCATCATATTCAACTATTAATCAGTGGGTTTCTGAATTTTAAATTGGTCGTGTGAGCACCTCTGACGAGCTTCGCTCAGGACGGCCCGTTGAAGTCACAACTTCAGAGATGATTGAAAAAATCCATAAAATAGTGTTGGAAGACCGCAGGTTGAAAGTGCATGAGATAGCTGAGACCTGTAGGATGTCAGCTGAACGTGTGCGAAATATTTTGCACAACTATTTGAACATGGAAAAGCTGTGTGCAAGGTGGGTGCCGCGTTTGCTAACGCTCGACCAATCGAGCGTTTGCTAACGCTCGACGCTACCGACAATTTGGCGCTGTATAGACGTAATCCAAACGAATTTTTGCGTCGATTCATAACTGTTGATGAGACATGAGTCCACCACTACACTCCTGAAAGTAAAGAACAGTCAAAACAGTGGGTTGGAAAAGGGGAACCAACCCCAAAGAAGGCAAAAACAATTTTATCGGCAAACAAGGTCATGGCTACTGTTTTTTGGGATGCGAGAGTTATGAGAAATGTATCAGTGTTGATGGAGATTATGTTGAAAAATAAAGCAAAAAAAAATTTTTAAATATCGTTTTTCTTGGTCAGGCCGGAAACTTTTCACCCCACCCTCGTACACTCAGCCAGTGCACAAAGTAAACAAAACCCTACAAGGCCGTACAAGAAGCCAATCGTAAGATAGCAAAAGTTCACATACAAAAGAGATAGGCTCCGCGAAACATCAACACTACGCTAGCGGTCTCTTTTCTTTGTCCTATGCTTGAAGGAACAGTTTACGAAAAATATTACGGAACACTGGACACAAAGGAAAAAACGTAGAAATTTGCTTCAGACATTAAAAATAGATCTCTAGAGCGTTAAGTTATGAAAAAAATCATCGATAGTTTAAATAATTCTTTATAACATTTCATATCTAAACTAGAAAGGTGAGGTGGTCTTTTTTTTCGCCGGTCACTGTATATCTCGCCAATAAATAGGTATCCATTCGATAGTATTTTTTCATACCGTTTGGATGTCGTTTTGTCAACTGTATGGATGCCTTTTGGACAACTTTAGATGCCTTTGGCATCTTGGCATTCTCGTGCCTTTAATCGGATATCTTTAGCATATATCGATTTGATAACTTTACGCTAACGTACCGACGACCGATAAAAGTTAACCTCTAGTTGTCAATTAGTCATTAAAAATTGCTGTATAGTTAACTAATTGGATACAAATAAGTTATCCGCGAACCGGTCATTAGTGATACTATTTTTAATTCCAACTGGCATCTTTTTGGACTTTTTGAAAAATACATTGTCTATGGAAGAACGTACGATTTTTTTTTTATATTGCATAGTTCATTGGTTATTAGCAATTACCTGACGATTTTTAGGCAAATTTTTCACTTTCCCAAAATTTGCATACAAAATCGTTAATAACAAATGAACTATGCAATATAAGAAAAAATCCTACGTACTTCCATAGACAATGTATTTTTCAAGATATATTCAACATTTCAAGTGAATCGGTTGACAATTGTCTGAGTTATGTTTCCGGCCAACTTAAAAAATGCATTGTTGGGATAAACGCTGCACAGCAGCCATTTTGAAATTAATCACGACAAAAAAATTATCGTATAGTCACTGATATGTATGATAAACACCCTTTTTGTAATCTCGATTCATTTTGTAGTTTTTCTGAAAAAAAAAATCCCCAAAAAGGCTATTTCTTCGGCCTCTAGGGTGGCCTAAGGCCTTAACGGGAGGGTATGGGTTTCAGCGTGAACGAAAAACACTTTTTGCGAATTTTTTTCATCTATATGGATAGAGTAAATTTATTGAAACCTTTTGTACATTGTTAAGTGTCATTTCAAGAACGTTCCGTGAAATTTGTACGTGAAAATATCCACAAACAAGCCGGTGACAAAGCTTTTCCAAGAACGGCTTTGGAAAAACACGATTTGCGGGTGTTCACTGTATCTCAGCTAGAAATTATCTGAAATCAAGTACCATTAAAATTTAGTCACAGTATCATCAAATCCTCCCCCCAACGGTCTTTGATAATTTTTTTTTATTTATACATTTTTGGTGGTCATGTAAACTGAAAAGTGCTATTTTTCACGAAAAATTCCGCCGTTTTGAGGGTGGAAAACCCCCTCAATGTAAAAAAATCTCAAACTAACCGTTGGGGGGGGGAGGTATTTTATATGTAGAAAGTGTGTTCCAAGTTTGAAATAAATCGGTCATGTAGTTTTCAAATGGCAGTGAACACGGACTTTGAAAAAGTGGTTTCGAGAAAAATGCGTTTGAAGTTTAGAGAAGTCGGAGCTACAGTGTTAGAGGAGCGGGACTAAATGGTCAATAACTTCGAGAGTTGTGCTCTGATTGACTTGAAATTTTGGGATTATATTCTTGAAATGTTGAACTATAAGAAAAGACAAAAAAATCGTTTTTCAAAAGTGCAAAACCCTACCCTCCCCTTAATTAATATTGAGTGTTAATATTGAGTGTTGTCGAAATACGGCAACCCTGCGGACATTGATCAAAATTGAATCTATATGGTTTACGATGGGCAAGATGGGGCTTTCTTTTTCTAAATGTTCACAAAGGTTCAGTTTGCGTTAATCCATTGTTAGAAATAGTTAATATTGGTGCTAAATAGCCAAAAAAATTACCCATAGCTTGTACGTCTTGCCCATCTGACCGCACGTAAAATTACATGCATTAAACTATTTTTCACTTCTGGTGTTGTGGTGAATTTTTTTACTTTAATTCGTAAAGACTCAGTACAGCTTAGAAAATAACATATATTTTTTTTTTTAATTTAATCTTAGATTTTGGCCATCGCTTTAACCTCGTTAAGAAAAAAACATTTTTAGTGCCGAAAATTCTGAATCTCAACGATCTTTTTTTATGTTTCATAGATCGTACAGTACGTGCAGCAGTTGGCGGACAACACTCGTGCGACGATTCAAATTATTCAGGATGATTACCAGCAGTCGATACAAGATACAGCCACCATCTATAACTGTATAAGGAACACTACCGATTATCATCAATTCATGGAGGAAGCGTCCCACGTACTTTTGGACACCGTGGAGTGCGTGGTTGGCCCTCTGGAAAAAATGGAAGAATAAACACCGTTCATCACGATGTAGCTTCGCGTTAATTTGAACGAAATTGGCAACATCTGTTGATGACAGCTCGTGCTTTCGATGCTTGTTCTCGTTAGCATTGACGATTACTGAGGCACGACTAAACGGCCGAGATCGTTATCGAAGCATCCGAGACATGGAACTACCCGCGACCAAATCCGCAAGGGGCGCTTTTATCGATTTAAGGCGGCGGTTTTTTAAATTGGATATAATCGATTTATTTAAATAAAGATCACGATGATCCTCGTAATCGTTGTTCATTGACGTTAGGAAAATAAATATTAGGGAAAACATTTTTATTATATCGCAATATTGATATTGCGAATAAAAACAAACTCTGATGAGAATCGAGCAAATGAAGGGTGTACAAACTCAGTAGGTATGTTTCCAGTAACCAAGAATAAAAAAATATTGTTGAGGTGATAGCTTACAATTAAAGTGATCCTCGAAAGTGCCTATTTCATTTTATTTTGGTGAAAATTGTAGATAAATTCATATAAATAAGTTGTAAAGAAGTATTCATAAGTCGGGTGACAAAGAACACCAATCGGAGTGTATGTCACACTTTGCAAAACACGAACGAGTCAACGCTCTAAGCATACTGCTTATACTAGGCTGTTACTGTTTACTTTGTCTTCAAATACAATTTGTGAGATTTCTCAATTGATTTTTAATTCTACTCGAACTGTACTAATGGAGACGATTCGTGAAGGCAAATAGTTCGAATTTGCCTAGGATTCACTGCATAATTGTGGCCAATTTCTTTACGAAAAACAGCAACTTCTGCTCGGCTAAATTCAGAAGCGTGAAGACGTCTATGTAAGTATACCCTAAAGAATTGTTATTTGTGTAACAAATCATGTATATTGCGTTAATAATATTGCAAACTCTGTAATTTAAACAAACTTTTGAGGTTATGTTTCGTTTTATAACTTGTTTTGCTTTATTTAATTGCGAGTCTTCAAGACAGTCATACGATGATGAATATAATTTATATAGAATTCATCCTTGAACCTATTAATTCTGAAATATTTGTTATTGTGTTTGTTTAGAGACCCGTATTTTGCGGAATATGACATGCGCCGTTAAGGTAGAACGAGCGCGCGCTCGTACTGCCTTAACGGGTTATACGCAGTTAGAAATTTCAAAAAATCTTTCGACAAACTTCAAACGCGTTTTTCTCAAAACGATGTTTTCAAAGTCGGTGACGATATCTCAAAAGCGGCTAAACCGACCGGTCTGCAATTTTAACACAACCTTCGTCGGAAATAAGATTTCCGATAATTATTTCTATTTTTTTTCAACGATTTAACGAAAAAAATTTGGTCGAAAATCAAAATTGTTTCTTTCCGGAGCCACCATTTTGTCGAAAACTAAAATTTCGACTATTCTTTCGATCAATACCTGGATTCATCTATCCCATAAAAGAATCTTTTTGGTTTTTTCATTTTAGATAATCCAAACCGGAGATACTTTGCTCACCACCAGACACTTTTTTTCAGGGACCTCCAGGAGACTTCCCACAGGAGCAATGTTAATGAATATTTTTGAAAATTAAAAATGCCAATTTAAAGCTAAAAGATACCACTAAACTGCCTAATACTTTTCGTTTTGCCCAAATGAAATCCTTTTTCAGAAAAAAATCGTGAAAAACGACTTTTTTGGACTAGCAACTGCCTATAACGCCTTAAATGAATGGTCTGGGCGTTTTGGCACGTATTTTTAAATGGATGAATAAAATCGCGATTTTTGAAGAATTTGCTGCATGTACATATATAATCTCTCAACTTTGAACGGATCGAGTTGAAATTTCCAGACAATATTTTTCAAATGTTATATTTTAAGAATCCGCCGACAACCAACAATCGATAAGTGCAAAAATGTTAACAGGTGTAAGCCCTTAAATATAACGATTGCAACCGACAATGTTGAATCTTCTATCGCTTCTCTTTAATTAGTAATTTTTTCGAATTAATCGGAGTGGTGGTTTCGAAATTTCGTACCTGAACACTTTCGCGGACGTTTTTTTTCGCCCGCTGCCTCTATGGCGTTTGTGCTCAATCTGTCTTCAGGACAATCGCTCTTTATCGATGGAAAAAATCGACTTTTACCATCCGTAATAACATATTCATTTTGCTTCCATCAAATATACGAAACAGCTCGGGGCCTAATTGTCCCACGCCCGTCAAAAAAAATCTCCGAATTGACAATCCCGACCACAGAATAAAAAAAAAGAACGACCACCGAAGAAAATAGATTTAAAAATTGAACGGCTAAAACTGAAGTTGAAAACCGGTAAGGTGGACCACGGTCGTACATACATACAGGTCTTGCAACGAAGCTAAATTTTCGTGGTGGGGGTAGGCACGCTTATCGGCTTCACTTTTCGATTCACTAGGCGCCGCTACGCGTCGCTACTAGCAAGGGGAAGTAGTTTCCCCCTTACGTCTTACCGGCGAATGGGCGCAAGGTGTTTACGTATGTTTTTGTGGCGCGATTGTCGAAATAACCTTTATTTGCGACCATATACCAGAAGGTATATGGCCATTTACCGTGATACATTCTTTATCGTGTTTTTACGCATAAGTGTCAATTTTTTTTGGTAGTGTTTGCGAAAAAAATGCGATATGGCTAAGGGTTGTGCGGTTTGCAATTGTAAAACGGGGTACAAAAATTGTAAGCAGAAATGCTCCGTGTTTCGCGTGCCCAGAAACGTCGAACGATACAAAATATGGCTCGATGCTATTCCGGGACTGAAAGAGTCTCAGTACGTGTGCGAAAAACATTTCGAAGAACGATGTATTGTGAGACATTGGAGAGAAAAGGATGTAAATGGTCGTAATATGTGCTGGTGTGAATTAATGTATTCAAACAGTTTTCAGTTTTTTTTCGATAAAAGTAGTCATCTTTTTTTAATCAACACATTTTTTTTAATTGGCTTCGTATATTATGCAGTTTACACGACAGTACGGTAAATTAAGTTAGGGCAAACGGCACATGCGTTGCGTTCAGGAGGGAAAAGGACAGAAGAGCTATTTCTCTCTTCGTCGCTCCACTGCTTCCCCTTGTCGTCACGCACCAAGCGGCAGAAATCGGAATAAAAAACAAAACCGCTAAGGGTGCCTACCCCCACTACCGCCGTTGTCAGCCTGTATGTAAGACCGTGAGGTGGACCAAGGAGGTGGACGTTCACAATTTGTCCAGGAGACCGAAATTCGATAACGCCGTAGAGTTCGTAGCGCGCGATCCGGCGGTGAAAAATCGTACTTCCGTCCTCGGACGCTCGCGTGCGCGAAGAGTCTGCCGCGTGCGTTCCGCGCAGTCTACGGTCCCGCGGTCCCGCAGCAACACACATACACAAAGCGCACAGCAGCATCATTTTTTTTGCTGTAGAAGAAACCGATACAAGATCGCGTTACAGGGGATCAAAAAGCCGGCAAGAGTGAGTTACGCCGTTGGGAATAAGAAGGCTTCGGTCGTGAGGGCTTGTAGACTAAGGTAGAAGACAAACGTCGATTAGAGAAAAACAAGCGATGGAAAGTACGGAGGACAACGAGCACGACGTGCTTAGAAAAGTTTTAACGAACGAGGAATTGGGCCAGATACCGCAAGAAGTCGGGAAAAAGCTCACGACGTATTTCACCGAACATTTCGAGGAGTATTTAACGGCCAAAGCGGTTTTTCAACATGGACGTCAGAGCCTCGGTAATTACGAAGACATACACGTTTATATATCTACATGGCTTCAATTTTTTCACGCATAATTTATCTCCCGCCTTAACCTCTCCAATGCGATGGCTTTTTTTTCGCCCACGAGCTCTCCTTCCCACCTCCCTGCTACGTGCAATTTTGAACTCTAACCGATAAGCGAAAACAAAACAAGCGTCAACTTCCGAGGTTAAGCGGCTTACTTGATGTTTGTGGCTTTTTCTCTCTTTTCATTCCCAGAACAAAGGGTTGAAAAACTTCAGAAGGAAAGTGCCGAACAGAAGCTCGATCTGGACGAATGCAGAGGAAAATTGGAACTTGCTGAAAACTTTACCAGCGAATTACAGGGAAAACTTGACGAAGCAAAAAACGAAATATACAAACTGCAGGAGTCGGTTAAGAGGTATGGAATTTCAACATTGATAATGTTGATAAAATTCTTAACTATTGGTAATGTTAGTTCGGAGAGTAACATTTTACCGTTTGGTTCACAATGTTTTGCCATAGCGGTGGCAAATGCAGTAGTGTAGCTTAAGGGGGGAGATACCTTTAGACAAAAAAATGCATATTCTAGTGATTTTTTTTAACAGGAAAGTTTTTTTTACAATTTTTAAGATTTAGGGTATTTTTTATTACTTATTTTAACCGTTACATGGTTTTTTTTCTTTAATCTTTAAAAATGGCAGAGGTATGATATGGTCTTCTAAACGGATTGCGGCGGATGTAGTCAGATGGCGTGACATACCATTGGTGGGATTAATAAATCTAAAAAAGGAAGATTTTTTTTCTATTAATACTCATTTGCAGAATATGAACCAAGAAAAAGTGAGAAATGTCGAAAATCAATTAAACGGTACATTTTTAAACCAAAAGATCGAATTTTCAAAAAAAGAAAATAGCTACATTTTGCAATAAAAAAATACTCTTTTTATTTTCAAAAAAATTTAGGGTCATATTTTAGACCATCAGGTTAGAAAGATTTTTACCAAACTTCATTAGAAACGGTTGATCAGTTTTGAAAATGCAGTTTAGAAGACCGTGCTATATCTCCGCCATTTCTAAAGATTAATCAAATAAGAATATCACGTAACAGTCAAAAGTAGCAATAAAACATACCCTAAGTCTCAATAAGGGTGAAGAAAACCTTTTTGATAAAGATTCATGAGAATCAGCAAGTTTTTTCTTTGCCTTGGCTGATCGAAAAATGGGTATATTTAAAGATAAAATAATAAACTCGAAAGTATGGGCCGGAATATTTTTATTTTTTTACACAACGTCAGAAAGGGCTTTATGAATAACGTTAATAAATTTCCGTTCAAAATATTGAAAAATGGCGCCGTTATGCACATTGCCGCAGAGGCCTTCCGCACGATACGCACGGTCGTTGTCCCAGCAGTTACCCGGTCATGTCACATCTGAAAAAAAAAAATCAGCTTATTCGTGAGTAGGGTCGCTACAATGTAGCGTAGCAGTTTTTTTTCGACCATTAAGAAAATTATGGAGAACCATAATTTCGGTGAAAAATACAAATTTTTTTCTTCGGCTCACCATAATTTTTAATTATTTTTTAATATTTTGAACGGAAATTTATTAACGTTATTCTTAAAGCCCTTTCTGACGTTGTGTAAAAAAATAAAAATATTCCGGCCCATATTTTCGAGTTTATTAGTTTTTTTTAAATATACCCATTTTTCGATCGGCCAAGGTGGCCGGACGCCTTAAAAAAGTCCGGTTTCGGATATCTTTCATAATTATTGTATTGAAAAATATTTATAAGTTCGGTAGATACAATGGTTTCTGCAGACCGCTGTTTGAACAACGTTCTTTGCGGTAACCACTGCTGCTCGAAAACAAATCATCCGAAATCAAAAAACAAACGCGTTTAGATTCTGCAAAAAATTATCTAGTGCTTGGACAAATCATGTAATGAAATATTCATTTTTGAAAAAATCGCCACAGTCCAAATTGATTGTATCAACATTCGGTGAAAAAAAACGCTCTCTTTTCATTGATAAAAAAAACACTTTCCAGCAAAAGAAAATTCCTTCTTTCAAGCACTGCTTTTTGATAAATAAAAGAAGCTCGTAAAATTTGAAGTTGATCGGTGCAGTCATGTTTGAAATATTGTAGTCACCGATTTTCAAAAAGTCATTTTGAGAAAAACGCCTTTAGAGATCGCCGGTTCGCGGCGCCTACACATAAACGACCCATAACTGCCTCAATTTTGAGCAGGACAGCGTGAAATGTTTACAGAATATTTTTGGAACGTTCTATTTCGACCATATATTGATATAGTCGTAATCTTAAACTATTCTTATTCTCGCATGATAGTAGTAACTCGAACTAACCCAAAAAAAAACCCCATATATTTATTGTATAATAATAGTAGTAGTTTTTTTGGTATTTCCCTCTGGAATATCAACTGGTGTGTAATTTTCAAGTGTTAAGAATCGTTTGAATAAATATTACGACTATATATAGATATATACAAGGTGGACACCTTGTATACCTCTTATCTCTGCCACCCGAAATAACTCTGTAATTATCGACGTCACAAACAAATGTTCCAGACAAAAGTTCCACAGTGTGAAGGGGGTCATCAAATGCGACCAATTTAAAAATTTTTTTTTGGAGGCGCTGACGCACAGTGAAGGTCACCTCCACTTTTTTTTCATGGAATGGTACATTCTTTTTCAACTATCTCGTGGAGCACCCCAATCCGCATAAAAAAACATTAGGGGGTTAGTCGTTCAAGCTCACTCAAGGTCACCTATTAAAATGAATACAAATCTAAATATCTCGGATCACTATCAAATATTTGGTAGTGATCCGAGATATTTAGATTTGTATTATCGATACTGACCTTGAATGACCTTGAACGACCTTGAACCCCTGATGTTTTTTATGCGACTTGAGGTGCTCCACAAGATGGTTGAAAAAAATGTGCCATTTCATTTAAAAAAGTGGAGGTGACCTTCACTGTGCGTAGGTGCCTCCACCGAAATAAAAAAAAATTGGTCGCATTTGATGGTCCCCTTCACACCGTACAACTTTTGTCTGGAACATTTTTTTGTGACGTTGATAATTACCGAGTTATTTCTGGTGGCGAGATAAGAGGGACACCCTGTATAGGGTCGTAATATTTTACAAACGATTCTTATCACTCGAACTTTACATAAAAATTAATATCACAAAAGGAAAAGCCCAAACAAATTACGACTATTATTGTACAATAAATTAAAAAACAAGCAAGGCTCGTTTGTTTGGGTTTGTTTGTTCGGGTTAGTACTACTGTTGTACGATAAATGTCCAGGTCACTGCCATTATGGTATAAGAAATGTTCTCTGAGGTTTACAAAACTTTCCCTGAGATAATATTAATTTTCAGTCAATTTTTAACAGTTGAGACTCGTTGCAAAAAATCTTTCGAAGGATTTTGCGATGGAGCCTGGATTTGACATATTTACGACGTACAGACAAACCTCGATATAACGAAATGCTCGGTATAACGAAGATTTGTCCATTCCCTTCCGACAGACACCCGAAACATTGATATAACGACATAATAATATACATTATGCTCTACTTGCTAATTGCTTGTAAAAATTCCTCCAATTCAAACGTTTCTTTCTTGAAAAAATATCCCTGTATTTATAGAACTAATATATTTTTTTTAAAGAACATTTTGAGGAACATGACCTCGACATAACGAAAACTCAATATATATTCAACGGAATTTGTTGTTTTTTGCACTGATGGGTTTGTTTGAGCCTGTTTGAGCCCCCAAATCCAATCTCAATCTTTTTTTCTTCCCCACTTTCGATAATTTTCAGATTGAGCAAAGAAAACTCGGAATTCCGAAGGCAAAGGGATGCGGCGGTGGACGAGAGAGACACTCTCCAGATGCAAGCGGAGAGGCGGGATCACGAAGTCGAGAGGATGCGTATCGAGCTCGCATCCCTGGGAGCGCAGTTGCAGGCGGCGGTCACTGCAAAATGTCAGGCGCTCACGGACATCGAGGAAATTCAAAGTCGCGAGATAACCGTCGAATTTAAGTAAGTTCGCGATGTGACGAAACTTGATAAAAAGCGTCTCGATGCAGCGGTTTTGGCGATAAACTAGCCTTAATGCGAAAAGGAGTATGACTGATCTAGACATGTTTTATTTTTTATTTTTACGGGTTTTGGGGATAAGAAAACTGCGATGGTCTGATGAAAGTAACTTAGTTTCTAATGCTGCTTGTAATACAAATTGCGCTTCCCAAATTTCAAAATGATTAAAATCGTGATTCACTTCTCTTCATTAATACATTTAAATACATTGGAAAATCGCCTAGCGATCGAATGTTTAGTTTTTTTAAGCCGCCGGAAAATTATGCCATTGCCCCGAGCCACGTCACAATAATCGTTTGCGGAAAATTCTTCAAAAACAATTGCCCGAGTGACAAGTTCCCTAATACAATTTTCCGAACACAATTTATCGAACGATCAAATTAAAAATAAAATGTATAACTTCAATTTTGAATAATTAATATTTGCATTAATATTGCATCAGTAATCGAGGCAAATACGTCGTTGAACGCATTTTTTACGTTGGTCAATCAAATCGCTTTCTTTCGCTGTGTCATTTTGCATCAAAACTCTTGCGATTTTTTTCAGTATGACTCACTGGAAAAAAACTTTGTCAAGTTAAGATACTAATTTAAAGTTTACTTAGTTAAGATACTCATTTAATAATAAATGAATAATTAAACTATTATCAAATTATGAAGTTATTCAGTTAATCATTAAATTAAAATTGGGTTTGTTTGGCAGACGTTCATTCCGGAAATTGTTCATTCGGGGCAGGGTTGCGAAATTTGTAATGAAAAAGTAATGCATTATTCATTACTTTTTTAATGGGTAATGAAAAAATATTTCATTATCCATTACATTGTATTTTGTAATGTAAAAAATGTCCATTACTCATGGGTAAGGAAAATATTTCACATTACAAAACGTAATGTAATGGGTAATGGAATTTTTTTACTTAACAAAGTGTAATGTAATGAGTGATGGATTTTTTTTACATTAAAACATTTCATGTAATGAGTAATGAAACTTTTTTACATTACAAAATATAAGATACTGAGTAATGGAATTTGTTCATATTACTAATTTAATGTAAAAAATCTCCATTACTCCATCGGGTCAGAGCGACCCAGTGCAAAAATCGCTGCCCCTAATGGGAAACAAATAATAATCCTCATTACATTGTAATGAGTAATGGATATTGTTTACATTGCATTGCATCAGTAATGTGAAAAACTTCCATTATATTGCATATAACTACCTTATATTGCATAATGTGAAAAAATTCCATTGCTCATTACATTACATTTTGTAATGTAAAGAAAATCCATTAGTCATTACATTGGGCTTTGTAATGTAATGAGGAATGGAAATTTTTTACATTACAAATTCCAATGTAATGAGTAATGGCAATTGTTGCCATTTGCATTACAAAGTGTAATGTAACGAGTAACGGAAAGTTTTTACACTCCTAGATGTCATGTAATGGGTAATGAAATTTTTTTTCATTACATAATGTAAAGTAATGAGTAATGAAAACGCTAATGCATTACAAAAAGTAATGCATTATTTGCTACCCTGATTCGGGAAACTGTCCATTCGGGTTATTGTATTCGAGAAATTGTTCATTTTATAAATAGTTTATTCGGTAAACTGCTTTCGGCAAATTGTATTTGACGAATTGTTCATGCGGTAAATTGTTTTCGGCAAATTGTATTTGACGAATTGTTCATACGGTAAATTGTTTTCGGCAAATTGTATTTGACGAATTGTTTATTCGGGCAATTGTTATCGTGAAATTGTCATTCGCGCAATTGCGACTATATATTTAAAGTCGCGGTGTTCTCTTGTTCCCAAAGGGAAAAACGTTTCGAGCAAGAGCGGGTCCTTCTGTCCCAACAAATAGCCGGTCTGGAGGAGGAGCTGTCGAAGCGTACGTCCGAGTTGCAAACTACGCGTGCGGAATCGTCGGCCCGTGCGTTGCTGACGGACACGCGTTTGCAGCAGCGCGAGGAGGAGCTCAGGATAGCGAACGAGGCGTTGGCGAGTTTGCGCGAGGCGGTCGGCAACAGTCAGCGTCGTTCGGACGAGTTGGCGCAAAAGCTCGAGGAGCAGCGAAGTCACGAGCTCTCGATGCACGCGTCTTATCGCGAGGAAGTTGGCGCGCAGACGAGGCTGGCCGATCTTTACAAGGGAATGGCGGACGAGTCGAACGCGAAGGCGGAGGAATTCAGCGAGGCGGTTAAGGAGCTCCAATCGTTGTTGGAGCAGGCGACCGAGCAGTACGGTGCCCTCGAGAGCGAGTACGGTCAGCTGAAGGTTCAACACGAGGAGACCATAGCGGAGGACACGTCGCGGATCCAAGAGTTGGAGAAGGAGCTCGACCGAGCGAACGAATTGTTGAAGAACATAAAGCAGGAGAGATTGGATCAGGCGGTGGAGCAATTGGCGCCTACCGCCGCGATCGCCAGTCGCGTACTCAAAAAGGGCCTCAGTCTGACGCAGATTTACACTCAATTAGTGGACGCGACGAACGAGCTCTCACTCGAGAGGGAGGAGAACGAGCGCATGAAGTCACAGATGGACGTCATATTGCGCGAATTGGAGGAAAAAGCACCGGCGTTGCAGCAACAACGGGAAGAGCTCGAACTCGCCCTCGAGAACAATGCCACCCTGGCGAGTCAATTGGACGATATAAACGCTGAAAACAATCGTCTTCGAGAAACGGCGGACGAGGCTGATCGTATCGCCAAGCATCACACACGAGAGAACGCGCGTTTGAAGAGCGAGCTAGCCGATCTCGCGAGGCAAGTTTGCTTCCTGTTGAAAGAGGTGCAGGAGAGCCGTCGCTCCGGCACAATCGACACGAGTGCCGATTTCTCCAATAGCATGGAGACCGATCTCGCCTCGTCGCAAATAATCAGCAAGCGGCTCGTCACGTTCCGCGACATCGAGGAACTCCAGGAGAACAATCAAAAGCTCCTCTCCATCGTGAGAACACTGTCGTCTCGCCAAGAGGAGATCGAGCGCGCCACCGAGGAGATCAGCTGCGGCGAGATGAAGGAAAAATTGGACGGTTATTTGGAACAATTGGCGGACATGCAAGCGGCCATGGATCGACAGGCCAAAATGGTGGACGGCTTGGTCAGACAACGAGACATGTACAAAAACATGTATCAGCAGTCCGTGAAACAAAGCAACGTTGCGCAAGCGCCCAAGGAGAACTCGGAATCAACCGAGAACGAAACGAGTCCGGCGACCAACGTGGAAGAAACCGCGACAAAGGTCACCGCGACGTCCGAAGTCGCGACCGCGAAGATCAAGTGTTTGGAGAAACAGGTGGAGGAGCTTGAGAAGAAGAGGAAACAGGTTAGCGACGAGTACGAGACCTACAAGAAAGACAAATGCGCCCACGAGCGTATGGTGGGCGAGGAAGTCGAGAGACTGCGAAAAGAGGCCGAATCAAATTCGACACGTTGCTGTCGTCTCAAAGCACAGCTGGACACCGCGAACGAACGTTTCGGCCTACTGCAGGCCAACGTTGCCTCGTACAAATCGCAGATCAAAACGCTCGAGCAGAAATGCACCAATTACAACACCACGATAGGCAAACACGAGCAAAGCTTGATGATCCTCAAAGACGAGGCAATGTCGGCCCAAAGTCGCCTGTCGCGGGCCGAAGTGCAGCTGGAAAACCTGCGACAGGAGCGCCACTTGTTGCGAGACTCGGAAGGTCGCCTGATGAAAGAACGCGAGGTGTTGCATCGCGAGAGACAGACCCAGGCGCTTCTCAGAGCCGACGTTGAGTCCATAAAGGCGAGCCTCGAGCGCGCACAGGCCGAGGGCCAGTTGAGGGCCGAACAACGATTGGACGACGCTACCCGCGAATGCGCCGCTCTACGTCGTCGACTTCAAGAGGAACAAGATCGCTTCAGGGAATTGTCGTCGCACTTGGAACGACAGCTGACCGTTGCCCAGGAACGCCTCAAGGAGGAACACGAACTGGCCGAACGCACGACCACCGAGCTCGAGGAAGCCCGCGGCGCCAAGGCCGAACTCGAACGACGCGCCGAGGAACTCGAAGCCAAACTGCGCGAATCCGCCGCGAATTCACGCGCGAAACCGATCACAGGTTAGTACACTGAGAAAAAAGATCATTGATCCAATATCATTGGTGCCATTAAATTAAATTTTGTTGATTCAATTGTAAAATTGTTGGTGCAAATAATCGGATTTATTAGTCCAAACAAAACGCTATTGACTTTAATAACATGATAAAATTGAAAGTTTTTTTTTTCATTCGAAAGAGATATTGTTAGTCGAGAACAATATATTACTGAAACTATCTAAAAAATTATTTTGAATGCAATTTCTGCAACGAACGAAATAAGCATTTCAATTCATAACATGATTATTGTTGATTCAAGTACCCAAGAAAAATGAATTTCGCTCGTTTGATTGAAATAAAATTTCTATTGAGTGAATATGTTATTTTATTGTTTTCACCATATCCGATATTGATTCTAAGTACATTGTTCGTTAAAATATTAATATTTTTATTTGATTGAAAAATATTAAGCAAATGTCTGAATTGGTGAAAAAATTATGCGAAAGTAAGATTTGTTTCTTGCACATTTGGTTGAAAAAATTCAACCAAATCATGGCCGAGCGCCACCGAAATTATAGGTGTGAGGAAACCCGTAGTTCTCGGAGTAACCGCTAGAGGCCGCACGCGCGTTCGTTTCTCGTAAGCGTAGCGCGAACCGAAAATCTACTTAAACGCTGGAGAAACTCTAAAGAGTATCGCTTCTTGGCCTGTGGCTAAGATCAAAGTGTAGTATCTGTTCTAATCAGTTGAATATCTGATATTCTCTCCATGGATATTCCATTGGATATCTGATATTCTCTCCACTATTATCGTTAATGATCATTCTAATGCTCACTTTTTATTTAAGATTTAAAACAAATTGAAAAACTTACGTCCCATGGCATATTCGTTTCGATGTAGTAAAGAGATAATTCATTCTATTGATTATATTTTTGTACGAAATAAAAAATGTTCGTAGCAACCGGTTAATTATTTCATCCAATACATCTACGTATTGTATATAGAATGATTTCAATAGAATATAATTTTATTTGAAGGATAATGTAGATATTCAGAGCACAGAAGAGTTTTTTCAAATAAAATAATATGTTATTTAAATCAATCACATTTTCCAATATTTTATAGCATTGAAACAATCTTATATATCGGTGGCACTCCGCAGCAGCACATTTATTTGAATCACCCATACATATTTTTTTGATTCAATTGGTTTTTTTTTCTCAGTATACGACTAATATTATTCGCTTCCTGTTTCCCCGATTCAAAAACGGCCATGCAATTTTCTCATCCATCTTCTCTCGCGTATTTTTGATCGATTTTTGTATTCGTTCGTCCTTCTGCACTTGCAGGCGACGAGAATCTCGCCAAGAGGCTAAAGGAGCTCGAGATGCAGTTGGCCAATAGCAACGCCACGGTGCGATCGCTTTCGGAACAATTGAAGGCCTCGCGACAGCAGAGCCAGCAATATTGCGACATAGCCGAGAGCACGGAGTCTCAGCTGCGCGAACTGACGACTCAACACGAGCAAACGAAGCGAGAATTGCAAACGACCCTGGAGTCGACGCGCGAGGAAGCGGCGAATCTTGCGAAACGCGTGAAGGAATTGGAAGCCGAACTGACGAAGGCGCAGAGCGGTCTTCAAGAGACCGACGCTGATCTCCGTGAAAAATTGACCGCCGCCGAAGCCAAACTCGAGGAACTCGACGAGGTGAAGGGCGAGCTCGAGCTCATCAAGAGCGATTTGCAGAGCGCTTCTCAAGCTGCCAACGAAGCCGAGGAAAAGTACGCCAGAGAGATGGTTCTTCATTCCGCCGATCTCCAGGTGAGACGGCATGTCGTTTTGTGAATTTACACTTTGGGGGCGTACACAAATTATGTAACGCCAAATTTTTCCCACTTTTTGACCCCCCCCCCCCCCCCTCCCACCACGTAACGGGACCGTGACGCTTGGCCAGAACCCCCCCTATTCCGTTACGTAACGGGTGTTTTGTCGTCGAGAATTACAATTTTTTCAATAAACATTATGAAAGGATCGGTTTTATACTCATTTTATAAAGTATATATTCTTCTAGTTTTATACCAATTTTTATGACAAAATCCTGAAAATTAACCGAGATATATGCCTCAATTTGACGACAAAAAAAAAACAATTTCTCTTCATTGTCCCGTCGATATCTTCATGAAAGGTTATCTGTAAATTAAAAGTCAACAATTTATCGATATCTATACAAACGTAGCTATCGTTATGCGTAGCCGTTTCTTATTTTGTTTTTTTTTTTTTTTTTTTTTACAAAATGCCGACAGTTTTGACATTTTTTTCCATTTTCTAGGCCCTTTTTCTGTATTCACGCAGTCTTTAAAAATAATAATTACCAAATGTTAAAAACTCGGGCACGTAAAACCTTAGTCACTGCGATTACAAAATTAAAAAAAAAAAAAAATTGAAAATCGTTTGATAAGTTTTGAAGTATTCGCTCGGACAAGGTCGAAAAAACTAGTTTCGAGTCAAACGCGTTCAAAGTTTTCGCTCCGTGTTTCATGATATAAAGTTATGTTTTTTCTAGAAAATTGATACTTACATTGAAGTATCTAATCGCGGGCGATATGACGGTGCTTCATCTTCATGATAGTTCATAAAATAATAAGAGCCTGTACTTTATCTATTGTAAATGATGCCACACCTGTAGGGACTGAGGGCACTAACCGGTCGCGCTATCTGTTCTCACTAAAGTGACTATAACTCCGTCAATTTTTGGACTTGTGAATAAAAATGTGGCCAACATATTTTTCAATACATGTACCTTCAAGAATTAAAAAAAGAGAAATTTCCTTCGAATTTTAGTTGGGGGATGTGGGAAAGCTACTGTGCAAGTTCTTGCGCAGTGACCTTCCCCCTTAACTGACCTTGCGTATAGAAAGCTTAAATTGCACGCGAGGTTTAAATTAAAAATTCGAACATGCAGAAATTTTGCTATTTCTGGCAGTTTTAAAATCGTCGACCGTAACGTCTGCTTCGAATGTTTGTTTTTCAGACGCTCGCGAAGCTGCGGGAGGAGTCGCAGGCGGTACATCAGAAGGTCGCTCAGCTGAGCCAGGAGAAGATGTCCGCGGTCGAGGCTCTCGAAATGGCAAAAACGGGATGGCAGGAACGCGAGCAGCGTTTGACGAGTGAGATCGAGGAGACGCAAAAGCGCGTCGACGATCTCGACTCGCAGAACGCTCTGCTTCACAATCAGATCCAAGAATTGAGCGACCGCGCCGCTATAATGCAGAGCAATCGTTACTCCCTCGGAGCTCAGGACAATCCCGACACGAGCATGGAACAAATGAATCGAAGTTTCAGCGGCCTCGAGGAGGATTCCAAGTCTGCCGAGCAACTGCTCAAGATAATAAAGTATCTGAGACGCGAGAAGGACTTTATCGTGGCGAAGTTCGACGTTCTCAGGGCCGAGAATCTTCGTTTGAAGTCGCAGTGCGAAGTGGCGGAAAAACGTTTGAAGGAAAGCGAGACGATGCTGAACGAGCAACGCGAGCAAACCGAGATTGACGTAGTTACGACGTCGAAGCACGCGGAAATATTGCGCAAAGTCGAGACTCTCAACGCGATAACGGATTCGAACAGAGCGTTGCGCGAGGAGCGCGACGCCCTGGCGGTTAAGCTCAGCGATCTCGAGATCAAGGTGAACGTACTGTCGGCCGAGGTAATACCGTTGCGCAAGAAATCGCGCGACTTGACCGCCAAGATGGAGCTCCTGACGCAGGAGAACGCGAGTATCAAGGCGGACGTGATAAGATGGCGCCAGAGGGCGAACGCCCTCGTGGAGCGCGCGAACAAAGCGAGTCCCGACGATTGGCGACGTTTGCAAACCGAACGGGAGAATCTCAGCAAGCTTCTCACCTCGGAGCGCGAAACCCACGCGCGACGTGCCGAAGAATTCAACACCGTGAAAATCGAGAAAACCAAGATGGAGGAACAGCTGAGCCAGTCGCAGAAGCAGATGCAAACGCAGATCGAGCAGATATCCAAATTGTCGGAGGAGACGCGCAAGCTCAGCCAAGACTTGAACGAGTCGATCGCCGACTTGACCACCAAAGCGAAGGACATTGCCACCCTCAAGAAAGAACTCGCCGACAAGGAGGCCACCCTCACGGACGTCAAAAACAAGGAAATACAGATACGCAAAATTGCGAAAAAGTACAAAATGCAGTACGAGGAATTGGCGAAAACGGTGGAAGAGGAGAAATCCAAATTGGAGGAGTCGCAAGCGATGGCGGCGTCGGGCGCGAGTGCCGAGGAGGCCGCCCAGTCGAGTCAGGAGCGCGACGACCAATTGCGCGAGGAGGGCCGTTCGGAGTTGCGCCAAGCGAACGACGAGCTCAACGCGCGAGTCGAGGAGCTCAATCGTCAGATAACGAGAGTACAAAGCGAGGCTGACAGCTTGAAGGCCGAGATAGAGACGATGAAGCAGTCCGGTCAGGAGAAGGAGGAACGAACGAAACATTTGTTGAAGGGGGCGCGCACGAAGATCGTGCAGTTGGCCGAGGCAAAGAAGAAGTGCGACCGTGAGTTAGCCGAGCTGAAGTCGAAGATCGAGTCCGGCAGCGTCGATCAGGACGGCAACGAGGCCGACGCCCGATTGACCGCTCTAAAATCACAGATGGAAGGAAGAATATCGCGTTTGGAGCACGAAAAGGCCGAAGTGCACGCCGAGAAGGAGGCCATGCTGCAGCGCGTCTCCCAACTGCAGAGACAACTGGCAGTGGGCGCGGGTAACGCCGGTGTCACGACCGAACCACCAACCGCCAATATAAAGCCAATGTCGGCACGCGCCGAAACGCCTCTCGCCAGCATAAGACCGATGAGCGTTACGCCGCAATCGCGCACCGCCGCGGTCCTACCGACGACCGCGAGTATTCCCGTACTCGTTAATCCTCAGCAACAACAGCAGCAGCAACAGCAGCAACAAGTTGTCCACACGACCGAGACGAGTTCACCGACCAGCAGCCACACGGATTATCAACCGGCGAGCACCAGCAGTAGTTCGAGCTCGCAAACGACACCGGGCAATCTGCGACAGCTCGCCGTGCAGCCGCAACTCAGCGAATCGGCCGAATCCACCCAACGCGAGGACTCGGAGAACGTCGAGAGCGCGAACGCGACCCAACCGCAACAGCCGTCGCAGCAACAACAGGCACAGCAACAGCAGCAACAACAACAGCAACAACAGAGCTGTCAGGCCGCTCAACAACAGCAGCAGCAACAGCAACAACAGATCCAGGCTCAACCTCAACAACACCAGGATCAACAAGCCCTCACTGTCGCACTCGTTAGCCCGAGAGTCGAGCAGCAGAATCAACAGCAGCAACAACAGTTGCAACAGCAACAAGCCATCGCGACCAGCGATCAACAACAAACGGTCGCCAGCAGCTCGACTCAGTCGGTCAGCACTTCGCAAACATCCACCGGACACAAACGTCCGAGATCCCTCGAACCTACCGCATCGGGCTCGGCAGACGGCGAGACACCCGAACACAGCAGGGAAGGCCTCGAGCCTAGTCCCAACGCCAAAAGGAGCAGAACTCAGGAGCTGGCGACTACCGCAACTACGAGCGGCTCTGATGTCGAGTATCAGGTCGGTATCAACGCTCCTGTTAACGGGTTGTACCAGTGTGAACGCTGAAAATTTGGGCGATTATCGGGAATTTTTTGGAAGAAAAGTATTCAAATGTTTCGGGAAATTGAGAATATATTTGGCTATATTTGACCTATATTACAGCATTTTTTCATAGAAAAATATTGAGATCCAAGTGACTTATGCGCTGCCTTCGGAGGCGCCAAAAAATAAAGTTCCTCCACTGCTGACATGATTCCGGCCGATTGAGTAGCTGAAACCGAAAAAGGAAAAAATGTTAAACTGGAAGGTATTTCCTGTACAATGACGTAGGATTTTCGAAAAATATCAAAATCTAACAAAATGGCGTATTTATGAAAAAAAAGTCTGTTTTCTTGCCTATAAAATGGTCGTTTTTTCAATGTCAAATCGTAAATTTTCATCCAATCAAAAATATCCTACGTCATTGTAGAGTAAATATATTCAAGAGTACTCAGTTCAAATTTCAAGTCAATCGGATAATTGCTCTTTGAGTTACAATGTCAGCAAATTTGAAAAATCTCGATTCGAGAAAAACGCGTTTAAATATTTGACTATGAATTTTTGCGAGATAAAATGATAAAGATACGGCCTTGAAATTTTTACAGGTTATTCTTGAAAGTATAAACTGTTGAAAAAGGCACAAAAAATCGATTTTTCGAAAGTGTCACACTGGTATAGCCCCTTAAACAGTTTGCAAATGGAAAATTTAGTTATTACAATTTTTGTTTGCATATGTTAAAAATATAAATTGTACAAGTCTCAAGTACGATCGGTGGACGAAAAGGAAAAAATGTTAAACTGGAAGGTATTTCCTGTACAATGACGTAGGATTTTCGAAAAATATCAAAATCTGACAAAATGGCGTAGTTATGAAAAAAAGTGTTTTTTTTTGCCTATAAAATGGTCGTTTTTTTCTATGCCAAATCGTCAATTTCATCCAATCAAAAATATCCTACGTCATTGTAGAGTAGATATATTCAAGAGTACTCAGTTCAAATTTCAAGTCAATCGGATAATTGCTCTTTGAGTTACAATGTCAGAAAATTTGAAAAATCTCATTTTGAGAAAAACGCGTTTGAAGATTTAACTATCGATTTGTCGCCTACGAGCGGTTGCTCTTTCAGGGTGTCTACCGACCTGAAAAGTCATGAATAATCTTAAATGTCATGAAATTACACTCGACCCTGAAAAAGTCACGAAATGTCATGAAAAATTACCAGTCTACCTGAATTATTATACCCTACTAAATTATCGTCGAGTCTATATTCAATATGAACTAACTTTGTGGTACTTGTCGATACAGAAGCGAATATCGAATCGATAGAAAATAAAATAGAAGAAAGTACAAGAAAATGATGCGTTATCTCAACATATATTAGCTTTTCTTTGTTATTCGTGTAAAGCGACGAGATGATATTACTCAAAGTTCCTAAATGTATGTAATATTTTTCTAGATGTTCCCAAAATATATTTCTTTACAGCAATCTTGAAATTATGTTTGTCTCACATTTTTTACTACATATGGAATTGTACAGTTTGTTGACTTTTCGTTCATTCCGTATACTTTTTATTGGCACACAACACATATCTGGTTGAAAGAGCAAAATAAAAAAATAAAAATTTAGAAAATCGATCGCACTGTAGAATCATTAAGTATACTTCTATGCCAGAAAGTCACACTAAGAGTCATGAAAAAATCCCCATTCCGTGCCTTAAAAATCCTTAAATCTCATGCAATTTCAGTTCTGGTCAAAATTAGCCACGCTGTCTTTAGAAGGCTGTCATTTCTTTAGAAGGCTGTCATTCGGGGAGTATTAGAGATACGGTCATGACATTTTTACAGGATATTCTTGAAAGTATTAACTGTCGAAAAAGGCAGAAAATCGATTTTTTGAAAGTGTCACACTGGTATAGCCCCTTAACCCTACACATGGGTACCGCAAACCCCACATTATTAGTGAGAAATGCCAACATCATTTTTCTTGCTTTGTTCAATCGCATTTTTCACGGTGATAAATTTATATTACGTTTTTATCGCAAAGCCTATTCCATTCGACAGTTCTTGAGCGTTCGATTTAAAAAAAATATCTTTCTACGACAAACAGCTCGTTAGCAGCGTTGATTTAAAGTGCTGGGGTGTGCGTAACCCCGGTGTAGGTTATTTGTTTCGTACAGATAGTGTAGGGTCCTAGGGTTAAGGCGGGATATACATTTAGACGGGGAAAAAATAAGCAATATTGAGGCGTTTTTTAAACTAAGAAATAATTATTCTACTATTATCAAACTTCAGGTATACTTTAATAGTATATTTGAGTATACAAAACAATTTTTTTAAATTAATTCGTCATCAAAATGGCCGAGCTCTAGCAGAGTGTTACAGCAAGGTCGCCGCGGAAGTTGCGAATCGGCGTGCAGTCTAGCTTCCCGTAGACTTTGATTTGCAAAAAAGTTCAAACATTTTTTCGGTTAGAACATGTATAGTTTCTATGTGACGGTAATTAAAATGAAGAAAATGCAAATTTAAGAAAATTGCACGCATTTATAAAATAAAATCAACATTTCTGTAAAATGTGGATTCAAAAATTCGTTTTTTTTTTCTTCAATTTTTCAAAAACAATTCTCGTCAAGTAGAAGGTACCAATATTATCAATATTTCTACCAAGTTTCAACTCAATCGGCTCAATAGTTTTTGAGTAATCCTGCACGCCAATTTCGATAATGCAGTTTTGAGAAAAAACGCGTTTGAAGTTCTCGCCCGCTCCGAATCCGAGCGGTGAAGCACAGCGTTGACGGGCTGTAACGTTTGAAGTTTTTCGAATTTCGCTTTGAAACTTGGGGAAAATATTCTACATATGAGGCATTCGACGTCACTTCAGCCAGAAAAAATTCTGACGTTTTCGCTCGTTGATTACCATTTTTTAATATTTTTCCATTCAAATGGCTGTATCTTTAGCAGCATTTGACGTATTTACATTCGTGAAAAACGAAAATGTGCGTCTTTTTCTAGCCTTCGAGAAAAAAATTAATTTAGATTTTATTGAGCAAGTCGAACGTCCGTTTTAGGGCAAAATATGCAAAAATATTTTTTTTCTCAAGGAAAGACACTCGTTATTTTATTTTTAAGAATTCCCCGAATTGTGAATACGAAAAACGGATTTTTGGTATTTTTTATATTATGGGATTCCTAAACACCGTGAAGTAATAGCTATTTTTATTTAAATTTTTTTTTTTATTAATAGTCGATTGAAGAGTGTGGAGCACTCGCTGTATGTTTACCAGGTTTTTGAAATACATATGACATATATGTCATATGTATTATGTCATATGTCATATGTAATAAATAAAATAAGCAATTTTTTTACCGCCTAGGTAGATCTAGTCCGTTAACAATGTATGGGAGACTGGGCAATGCCACCAATAACAAATGGATGCATTTTTTCCTCGTCCGCTCTAAGCCCAAATGCCGAATTTGGGATCGATCCACTAACCCGCTAGAGAATTAAAATACTCTTCATTTGCAGCAATGAAAGCCGCGTTGTTGGCGGACTTTGTTCAACTCTCGGATATAATGAGAAAAAACATAATAGAAAAATTCGACCGAGTGGGCGAGATTTTTCGTACGCGTAATTTACGTATAAAAAAACATTTTTTAAATGCCACGATCATTTCCTACATTATGGGGTAAGGTCACAGTAGAATTTTCAATAAATCGTTTTTTTCCGCTAAAACGGTACTTTTTCATCATAAGAATAAGTTACTATTCGATTTAAAGCAAAACATTTTTTTTCACCGACTGTGAGCGTATTTCGCGTTTTTCTCGAGACAGCTTTTTTCCAATTGGCGTGACAAATAATGTTAATGACAAATAAGTTATGTTTCTAATTGCATTTTGCAGAGAAGTACGTACGGAATTTCTGATTAATCGAAAACTTTTCATTTTACGAGCAAGTTTATACGAAATTTTTCACTGAAAATTCATTCAAATACCTACAACTCAATTCAAATACCTACAACTTTTAAATAAAACAATATTTTATAAATTCCGTACGTACTTCTCTAGGTATTCTAAAGTAGATTAACGAGAATTTTTGTTCTTTGCTCTAGGTAAAAAATCATGGTCTAATTTGTTTTCCCAACCGCCAGGTACCGACCTCGAGTCAACGGGACCAGGACGAAGAGGTGGAGGAAGGTTGCGTGGTTGTCGTGGATTGCGACGAGGGCGAGGGCGCCGGTCATCATCAGGTGCAGGAGGAGGAAGAATTCGACAACGACGCTTACGAGGAGATGGAAGAGGAGGAGGAGGAAGAAGAGGAGGAAGAGGAAGAGCTCCCCTACGGCGTTGAAGTCGAGGTCGAGGCCGACAATAACGAGGTCGAAATCATCATTGAGGATGACTCGCGAAGCGTGGAAGTACCCAGACAGCAGCAACAAGCTATACCGACCAGCCAACCCCAGCAACAACAATCCGAGGCCATCAGCAGCGCCGGACCCACCGGCGAACCGAGCTCGGCATTCGCCACAAGATCGACGCGCGGAATTGCTCCCATGCCTCGGCAACAACAGCATCTGCTTCTCGTACGTTTCATCACTGACGCCCATCCCGATAGAAGTTTCGTCGCTTCGGCGACCGAGCTATTAACCCTTATACGGACGGATACGCCACCGGCGAAATGTTCGGACTACGTTGGTTTTTCCATCAGCAGCAGCCGTAAAAACGAAACATCCAAATAACTCTTTTGTTCAGACTCTAATCTCCGATTTTTTTCCATATAAAAAATCGGAACCCCGTACTTTATTACGGCGAGTTTTTCAAAAATTGCGCTACTCTATAGAAGGCTGAGTAATTTTGGAAAACAATTAGATACAAATATTTTTTAAAGGAGATCGGAGGTGAAGCTTGATCCTCTCGAGTTCCTTGGAGAAAAATATTTTATTACCGTTTCTTGCAAAATGACACGGGTGCTTACGAAAGTAAGAGGATGCCAAAGAAGACAACCATGTTAAAGGTCACCTAGCGAGTTGATCGGATAGCACTGAACGAGGAAAAAGAATAATGAAGCTTGTGTTTTTAAAGGGCTACATCTACTCAGAAGCGCGAAAAAATGGCCGAATTCCGTTTCTTTTAAATTGGGAAACGGCTGGTGACAAAAAGCATTTTTTTAACCCTTCGACTGCACGCTGGGTCGTTTTGACCTCATTTTCTACTTCGTGCAAGTACGTATTTTTCAACGCATCGCACACTTTGAACGAATGTTTGGGCACTTGGTTGCTGTTTTTCTTAAAAATAAATTTTGGGTCATAAAATAAGGATCATTGAGTACAAAAAACGTCTCTACAAAAAAATGCATATTTACCGAAATACAACGATCTGAAAAACGGCTGGGGTCCGATCGACCCCACATGCAGTCAGAGGTTCGTGGCGGAACTGTGCAGTCGAAGGGTTAGCACAAAGGCTTGATTTGACATTTTTTTTGACATTGAGAGTCTTAAAAAAAATTACCAAAAAATACAGAAAAACAAAAACATGGCCGCCGGCAGATGAAATTGATCTTCGCGTAGTTTGGCGGTGGACACTCCAGCTGAAACGGTCCATCCGAAATCTGAAAACCAAACGGGTTATTCGAGTTAATAAATACGAGTCGTTGACGATCGACGATTTTTTTAAATCATTTGATTTAACAACGTGGCGACAAATTGAAACCCAAGCATACAAAATGTATGAAAAAACTCGTCATTTTTACGTAACTATTGAAAAATGCTGATCGATTTAAAAAAAAGTGAGATCGTCAACGACCTTTAAATGTTTCTCATCGTATCTCCTGTACATTTGAAAACAATCCATCAAGTGGTTCTCGAGATATGTCCATCAACTTTGAAAACAGTGTTTCAAGAAAAACGCTTTTAAGGCGGGATATACAGCTAGACAGGAAAAAATAAGCAATATTGAGGGATTTTTTAAGCTAAGAAATAATGATTCTACAATTATCAAACTTTAGGTATACTTTAATAGTATATTTTAGTATACAGAACAATTTTTTTTTATTATTTCATCATAAAAATGGCGGAGCTGTGGCTGAGTATTACAGCAAGGTCGCCGCGGGAGTTGCGAATCGGCGTGCAGTCTAGCTTCCCGTAGACTTTGATTTGCAAAAAAGTTCAAACATCTTTTTAGTTAGAACATGTATAGTTTCTATGTGACGGTAATTGAAATGAAGAAAATGTAAATTTAAGAAAATAGCACGCATTTACTAAAAAATCAACATTTCACGCAACATTTCTGTAAAATGCGGGTTAGAAAAGTATTTTTTTTTAATTTTATTTTTATTTTATTTTTTTTTTATTTTTATTTTTCAATTTTTCAAAAACAATTCTCGTCAATTAGAAGGTACCAATATTATCAATATTTCTACCAAGTTTCAACTCAATCGGCTCAATAGTTTTTGAGTAATCCTGCACGCCAATTTCGATAATGCAGTTTTGAGAAAAACGTGTTTGAAGTTCTCGCCCGCTCCGAATCCGAGCGGTGAAGCACAGCGTTGACGGGCTGTAACGTTCGAAGTTTTTCGAGTTTTGCTTTGAAACTTTGGGAAAATATTCTACATATATAGTTCTATCGTTTAAAGAACAAAAATAGACATCGACTTTTTAATGGTTGTAAATGTATATCCCGCCTTAAAGTGTTGACTATGGTGCTGCTACCGATCGCCCGGCCGATTGTTAGAAGCTGCAGCTCATTCAATTTTCGGAATATTGCAATGAAATATTCAGGGAATATAGTTAAAAGGTGATACTATCGAATAATAATATTTTTAGAAAATGCAATGTTTCGACCCACCTGCGTAGATTTAGTCCGTTAAGGGGAGGTACCTGAGTAAACTGCGATAAAAACAGGTAAACGGAATTTTTATCTCAAAAACTAATGTTTCGATTGGATCCGGGGTTTTTCTCATTGGAAAATACATACATTGAGGTACGTTTAGAAATGTTAGAAATGTTTGAAAATAAATTCGTTGACTGGAAGCGATTCAAACGCGATTATCTCGAAACATAGTTTTCAAAGTCGGTGCCAGATGTATCTCGAAAACGGCTTGTCCGATTTTGTTCAAATTTGGATACAATATTCTTCGATAGTTTTTTTCGTTCGCCACGTAGGGGTTTTTCAATTGATTGGACCATTGCTTTTTTATGCAATGTGTATGCAATCCAAAATCGTCGGAAATTGCGAACGAAAAACGAATGATAAATTAAAACAGTCGCAATTCCGTCAATAATGAAAATTTCAAAAAAATCCTACGTTGCGAACGAGAAACACTATCGAAGAATATTGTATCCAAATTTGGACAAAATCGGACAAGCCGTTCAAATCGGTTTTCAAGATACATCTGGCACCGACTTTGAAAACTATGTTTCGAGATAATCGCGTTTGAATCGCTTCCAGTCAACGAATTTATTTTTAAAAATTACTAAACATACCTCAATGTACATATTTTCCAATAAAAAACCCCGGATCCAATCGAAACATTAGTTTTTGAGATAAAAATTCCCTAAGTTTACATGTTTTTTTCGCCGTCCACACAGGTACCTCCCCGTAATCTTTGAAATTCTACCTCCAACATTCTTAGCCCCATTGTTTGCGGGTAACTTTTCGCCTCGATCGAAAATTAGAAAAACGTATCCATACTTTTCGTCAGTGACGTAGCGAACCATTGTTGCCCAATATGCCGCCGTATTGTCGGATCAGGCATGATTCGCCATTATTATCGTCATCTAACGCGAATTGTTCGTATTTGGGCTGCGCAGCCTCAGCAGGGCTACGAGGACGGCGGCGACGACTGCATAGTGCCGAGTACCCCGACGCTCTTCGTGCCCCGTCGGGGCGACGGTTTCGGCGAGGCGGTGAGTTCGCCCCAGGTGCCACAAGGGCGTTTCACGTTCGGCGACGCCGCGGCGCCAACCGCCGCTTCCTCGACTCCGTCTCTGGCCACACCGACGGGTCCTACCGGACGCGCGATGTTCGGCTCCTCGGGTTCCGGCTTGGCCCAAGTCGTACAGGAGGGCATGGACGACACGCGAATGGATTTGACACAGCTCGAGGACGGCGGCACCGGAAGAAGCGTCCCGACGACACCACTCCAAGTCTCGCCGGCCGCCGATTTACCGCCCTCGGTAAGTTTGACACAAGATCGTCCGAATTTGCGTCCTCGTTAACGTTGGAATTTTTGCGCAGACGAGCGGCGGAGCGATCGAGGAGCAGGAAACGCCCGTATCGGGGACCGCGGCGAGCATTCCGACCGGCTCGTCCAACGATCCGAGCGGACAAATGTCCGGTATACCGAGCATACGCGTGACCGCCGACGGTCAGGAACACACGCGCATGGAAGCCGTGCCCGGATCGAGCACCCTCACACCAAATGACGGTACGAACGAACTTTTGCCTGTTCGCATTTCGGACTAAAACAACGCAAAGGCAACAAAAATACTGAATAAACAATTTGCTGAAAAGACGAGCGATAAAGGAAAATAAGAATCAAACTCGTCCGTTCAATCGTTTCGAAAAATTCTCGTATCTTATTTATCACCTTACTTTTTCCGATTCTCCCTGTCACTTCTCTTCTCGCAATCCTCCCGCATCAGTAATATCGCCGTGGCGATTTTGTTCTCACGGCACTCTGCCTCGCGTGGCGCGTTCGAGAACACGCGACGAAAAATCCGCTCGCTCGGAGCGCTCGGGAAAAGGAAAGAAAAAAAAATGGAACGTAGACTGAAACTTCGCCGTCGTAAATTTTGCAGGCGTAAGTTCAGAGAGCGATCAGCAAACGGGCGAGGCAGGGGCATCAGCAACGGAAGCCGTCGACGACGACACCGTAGACACGGGCGTCGACGAGGAGGACACCGAGGAGGAAGGCCGCGAGGCTGAGGCCTCGCCCTCCAGCAATACGCGCCAGAGATCGATCAGAGCCGCGGCTGCCGCAGCCGCAGCTGCCACTGCATCCGGAACCCCGGCGACACGTGGCACCGGCCTGAGACGAACCAACCGAGGCACGTTCAGAGTTGCCCGAGGCTCCAGGCCAACGCCTATCGTTTGGGAGAGTCAAGGTGGACGTGGTGAGTCGAAGCATTCGGGAGATACGTAAATACGGTGGCGTTGAAATATTAGGTGTACAACTTCGTTCGGTCCGTTTTCAAAAGATGGCTCTAGGTTCTATAAATGGTTGACGGCAACAGCTGATTTGTGCTGTATTATGACGTACCAACATCTCTCAATCAAATATCGTTTACAGACCTTTGAGTTTTGCGCATCAAGTCTAATTTTTTACTGCGGTGAAAATGTCGAATTTCGTCCCAAATACGCACCATTTGCGGGAAGTGTTGATTTTCTGTTTCAATTGGAAGAAAAGTGCAGCTGAAGCCCATCGAATGCTTGTGGAACCATCACGGGAGACTTCTACGGGCAACAATTGGTCCGTTTAAAGCGAGCTATAGCCGAAAAACGTACAGAATATGCCACCAGACACGAGTCCATAATCTTTCAACATGACAACGCTCGGCCTTACGTTGCTATTGTGGTTAAAAACTATTTGGACAATAGCGAGTGGGAAATTCTGGCTCACCCGCCTTAAAGCCCAGACCTTGCCCCTTCCGACTACCATTTGTTTCGATCGATGCAGAACACCTTGACTGGAATACGCTTCACGTCACAACAGGCTATCAAAAATTGGCTCGATTCATTCTTGGCTTCAAAAGATGAACGCTTCTTCCGCGACGGAATTCATAAATTACCAGAAAGATGGGGAAAAGTAGTGGCTAGCGATGGACAATATTTTGATGAATGTATTAACTCATTTTATCATTCAAATAAGTGCGTATTTTAAGCAAAAAAACGGACCGAATTAAGTTGTACACCCAATAACTACGGATAATGGTCGCGTTAAGGAGTTAGGCTACTGAGGCCCGAAAATCAGAGTTATTTAAGGGGTTAGGCCACAGTAACGGGTATAAAATCATGTGCGAATTAAACAATTGTCTTTTCGTATGAAAAAGTGATTCACTCATAAAAGTAGTTACACATCTATTTAGTATGAATATCAAGCTGTTAGGAAATATTTTTTTTTCCATGTACAAAATGGCCGACTACTAATATTTCTTTTATCTTTTTTTTAAGCGCTCCGCGGCGTGACATTTAGCACCCACAATTTTTCACCTAGAACAAAAAACAAAAATTCTCGTCAATCTACATTAGAATACCTCGAGAAGTACGTACGGAATTTAAAAAATATTGATTTATTCAAAAGTTGTAGGTATTTGAATCGAGATGTAGGTATTTGAATGAATTTTCAGTGAAAAATTTCGTATAAAACTGCTCATAAAATGAAAGGTTTTCGATCAATCAGAAATTCCGTACGTACTCAGCGAAATGCAATTAGGAACATAACTTTTAAATTTGAAATAAATCGAGTGAAAATTGTCGAAGTTATTTGTCACGCCAATTGGAAAAAAACTGTTTCGAGAAGTTTCGAGTAGTCGGCCATTTTGTAAATCGAAAAAAAATATATATATTTTCCAACAGCTTGATATTCATACTAAATAGATGTGTAATTAATTTTATGAGTGCATCACTTTTTCATGCGAAAAAAATGTTAAATTCGCACATGATTTTATAGCCGTTACTGTGGCCTAAGGCCTTAGTCAACACTTTTGGGCGTGAATATGGTGCTTCCTGACTGCCGCAATTCTCAAGCTGCATTGCCGTACAGTTTGGCAAAGGTTCGTCGAAGGGCCGATCGAGAAAATAAGCAGAATTCCAGTACATTGCAATTAATGACACTACAATCATGGAGCGAATGATTATATTTTCCATAAAGTTTCATTTTCACATAAATTACCCACGCGAACAATCAAAAACATTTCGTACGATTTTTTCATCGCTCTTTTCCTCAAGCCACCCGAGAGTAAAACAAAGTCTCGGAAGAACGCATGAAAAACAAGCTAATGAACAGTTCGAATCGTTACGAATCTTCAACGGATCAGTGGACCGAACGAAAATTTAGCACGCAAGCTTGGAACCGACGAAGTAACAATGCATCCGATTCGCCGATGTGGCATTTCCGCAAGACTCTCGTACACCTTGAGCTTTATCTCAGTTTTGTTCTCTGCACAGGTCAAGGACCGGTTCGCGGACAACCAACGCGCGGCGCGACGAACGAGGGCGCGAGAGGCCGCGGAGTTCGCGCGCGAGCTCGCAACATGCGACTAAAGTACAATTACAATCCGCGATATTGAATCCGCCAACGGGAGGAGGGTCGATAGACATTTACCTAGAATAATCGGCGAAAAAGTTGATTCGTGCTGCGTTACAGCGCGAGAGAACGTTGTAGAATGATAAATGACGTCGTGAAAAGTTTACAACGCCGACACACTAATCGATGTAAAGCATCAGTGACGAGCTTCGAAAATCCTACGTCTTCGATGAGAGTTTTACCCGCGCAGATATATATTATTATTTGTTTTTTGTTTCTACGTGTTTTCTCACCGAGGCATCGATTGAGCGCACTTTGATTATTTTTATTGTGTTTCGTAATACAAGCCATCGATAAAAACATTCGAGGACTTTTTCACATATCAATTTTCATTCTATCATAAGGGACGCATTCTTCGCTATAAGTATTCTCCATTCCAAGACTTTGTTTCTTACTCTCATAAATATATACGATTTTGTTTCGAGGTTAGAGTTTGCTTCTTTCTTTTTCTCTCGTTTTATTTGAACAAATCATACGTCGCATTGGTACAAGATCAGTCAACAATCGTAAACCGCGAAGGAGTGAAAAAGGAATGTAATTCAGGAATATGCGGCACCTTTTTTCATCTCAAACATTGTCTCGACAAAGAGATACGGTGCGAAACGAACGAGATATCTCTCTCTCTCTCCCATGTCGCGATTGCGTTTAGCGTATAAAAAGTGAAACAATGATTGAAAATAATAAACAAAAAAAGAAAAGAATGAAACGAATGTATATAATGTGACGATAAAATTTGTATTGTGCAACGATCTACGCATTTTTCTTTCACAATTAGAAGAAAAAGCCAATACTTTGGGACCTAGCGGTGAATTGTAAAAAAATGTACGTGTCGAATATTCGCGCGTCGAATGGGCAGGCGTAAGTAAAAAAATATATATATATATGTGCACGCCGAATCATTAATTCGGGCGCAACGACGTATCAACTATCGTACACTAAATCATAAATACGCTTAACAACTAAAACTTAACATTTACAAAGTCTTTGAGGATGTTTGGCATGTACGTTCGCGTGGTACGTATCGTTGAAATTTTGTTTTGACAAGTGTGCGCATTGAGAAATGTGGGAAATCTTGTTATTCAAAGTGCACTGTTTCTACAGCTCATTCGTGAACGCGCGTCTTTCAAGCCTCCTCGATAAATACGTCCTCGCGTTATCTCTGAGATTTTCGTCATCTCAAATATTATTCGTTATTTAAGGCGGGATATACATTTACAACGATCAAATAATCGATTTCTTTTTTTTCTCTAAACGATAGAGCTATAGATGTAGAATATTTTCCCAAAGTTTCAAAACGAAATTCGAAAAACTTCAAACGTTACAGCCCGTCAACGATTTGCCTCGCCGCTCGGATTCGGAGCGGACGTGAACTTCAAACGCGTTTTTCTCGAAATTGCATTATGGAAATTGGCGTGCAGGATTACTCAAAAACTATGAAGCCGATTGAGTTGAAACTTGGTAGAAATATTGATAATATTGGTACCTTCTACTTGACGAAAATTGTTTTTGAAAAATTGAAAAAAAAAAAACGACTTTTAATCCACATTTTACAGAAATGTTGCGTGAAATGTTGATTTCTTTTTGTAAATGCGTGCCATTTTCTCAAATTTGCATTTCCTTAATTTTAATTACCGTCACATAGAAACTATACATGTTCTGACTGGAAAAATGTTTGAACCTTTTTCCACACAGCTCCGCCATTTTGTTGATGAATTAATTTGAAAAAATTGTTTCGTATAGTAAAATATACTATTACAGTATACCCAAAGTTTGATAATTGTAGAATAATTATTTCTCAGTTTAAAAAAATCCCATCAATATTGGCTATTTTCTTCCTGTCTAAATGCGTATCCCGCCTTGAACACCCCCCCAGAAAGTCCCATTTAAAAAACTATCGCCTGAAATCGGTAGCCGGAAGACAGCAAACTCAGATTTTTCAATTACACTTGAAAAAGTACAGTTCGTATAAATTAAATTTAATTCAATGTAATGGAAAAATTCGTTTTGCCCGCTTCCGTTATCGGCGTATTTAATTAATATCACAATTTCATCTGTCGAAACAATTCCAGATGGCTCGGAGCGGAGAACAATTGGTCGATCGTGTTGCCGTCGTTTTCGATTTGCCGGGCGATCCTGAAGGAAATGAAGAGCGAGGAATAAATCCCAGCGATCCGATAACAGGTGTCCTGAGCATCGCGCAATCCGTTGGGGAATTATGGCGAATACGTTCAACGTGGTGCGTCCAACGAAGAATTTTGGCCCATGTCCAAGAAATATTCAACGCGCCTTCCAACGGATCCGGTTCGCGCTTGAGTTTCATCGACGCCCGCCGGTCGCCAAAATGTTCCCACAAGTGTGTATATCCCATTTCACACACATACACACAGACTTCTGCCACTTGAATGCCTTCATAGTCCAGGAATTTAAAAAAAAAACGTTTCGCGTCTGGAATTATTCTAAGTATATCAACTTCCATAGCTTCTCCACGTTCGGTTAGTCACGGGGCGACTCCTCACGAGTGTTCGTTTTTTCCCGTCCGTCTCCTCGATAATCGCCACGGTGAAAGTGTTGAGAAACGAAATAATCGAGTATAAGGCCGCAGAGTATAGACGCTTTGGCGATATTCACGTGGTTTATTTATAAAACAAGGAATGTCCCGTTCGCGTAGAGCACAGTCACCCACGAGACTATGACGATTATTTCCGATATGTATAGATATATACTTTGGGCACAAGCGGGCCAGCCGCTTTTTCCCCATTTCACGAGAGTTGCCAATAATAACTGTCCATCCCGCGTGAGTCTGGCGCACAGGAAATAATCCGATCACCGATATGTACGCTCGCGTCATTCGCATCGTATCGATGAGTTATCCCAAGTTTTCTTTTGCTCTCCAGGAGCTCGAGACGCTCGTCGTTGCTCATCGAAGAAGAGTGACCTTCGGCTTTTGTGCCTCGAGTCTCTGTCGGCCGCTGAGATCCATGAGTTCGCAACTACACGTGCGGTGTTGCTCGAGGGTGATCCACTGTCTTCTCGTCTTGTTGTTCGCGAAGCTCCATATCTCGATCTCGATGTCCTCGTAATACGTGAGGTTCGGTGAGCAGGCCATTTCCAGGCTCCCGCAGCACCCGGAATGACCGTCGCATCGTTTCGCCACGATGTAAGGTGGCTGGTTGACTTTCTCGTCGGAGCTGACAATCAAATTGGCTATCAAATCCTCGAGATGATAGGCACGATCCCGAGGCTCCTTGCACGAGAAGTTTTGCGATATCTTGACAGCTTGCAGAAGATAAACGCGGTTGAGCACTGGCCGGATCGAGGCCGGTGCGGAGTTGACGAGACCAACGCCGTAGAGGGCCGTTAGTACGATGAGAAAAAGACGAAGCAACGGATCGCCACGTGTCACGGTAATCATTTTAATTGTCACTTTGATCCTCGCTCCTATCGAAGATCAACGCTTTATTTATCCTCGTTCACGTGGACACTGGACACTTCTTATTGGGGAGCTTTTTCAAAAACCCCTTTTGTTCACTTTTTCGATGATAATTTTGCGCGCGAATTGTAACCGACTCGTTTTCGATTGTAGGATAAAACTCGCGATGGAAGAGTTCGAAGGGGACGTGGTTGCGTATCGGACACCTCGTACGTGGTGGATCGTACCCAAGACTCGACCGACTGAGACTTTTCGGCACTGCCAGACCAGTATTTATACGAGACAGCCGAGGGCCGCTTCGAACACACGCGCGCGCGCGCGCGCCTTCGGCACCGTCGTCCACGCGTTCTTCCGTATACACGCGGGCATACCGGTACGCGAAGCGTCAGTGCCGCCGAAAACGCGTCGGAATTCTGACGCGGAAAGCACGACAAAGGAGGAAAGTGACGTTACGAATGAGGCTGATGAAGCTTTCACAGCGATCTTTTCATCCACGTGGGAATCGGCAATTCGTCATTTCTGCGGTCAAGAAACTTCCGGTCGCTCTTGCGTCCACTCACTTCGGACAGATCGGACACTCATCCCGGCGAGTCTCTCTGATCGGGACTCCCGTGGCGGACTAATAATAATTTTCTTCATTACTTTTCCGCGTAAAGAAACGCGTATGGTCGCTATGCTTGTTTTCACTTCCGAACGCGTGGAATATCGTGCAGGGAAATTGTGCAGAAACGCGTTTTCGATTCGCGGAGATTTTCATCGTCACTTATTTATCAATGTGAAGAAAGATCTGCCACTTTGTGAAGAGCAGACGCTTTTTGGGAATTATTTTATTGTCTTTGAGAGAATTCAATTAAGGCCTTAGGCCACAGTAACGGGTATACAATCATGTGCGAATTTAACAATTTTTTTCGTATGAAACAGTGATTCACTCATAAAGTTAATTACACATCTATTTAGTATGAATATCAAGCTGTTAGAAAATATATATATTTTTTTCGATATACAAAATGGCCGACTACTAATATTTTCTTTTGTTATCTTCTTTAGGCGCTCCGCGGCGTGACATTTAGCATCCACAATTTTTTATCTGGAACAAAAAATTCTCGTCAATCTACATTAGAATACCTAGAGAAGTACGTACGGAATTTAAACAATATTGTTTTATTCAAAAGTTGTAGGTATTTGAACTTAAGAAATGAATTTTCAGTGAAAAATTTCGTTATAACTGCTCATAAACTGCTCATAAAATGAAAAGTTTTCGATTAATCAGAAATTCCGTACGTACTTCTCTGCGAAATGCAATTAGGAACATAACTTTTAAATTTGAAGTAAATCGAGTGAAAATTGTTGAAGTTATTTGTCACGTCAATTGGAAAAAAGCTCTTTCGAGACGTTTAGAGTGGTCGGCCATTTTGTACATCGAAAAAAATATATATATATATTTTCTAACAGCTTGATATTCATACTAAATAGATGTGTAATAAATGTTATGAGTGAATCACATTTTCTTACGAAAAAAAATGTTAAATTCGCACGTGATTTTACACCCGTTACTGTGGCCTAAGGCCTTAATGTTCTTTGGAAGCGAGAGTTTTGAGTTTCATCTCGCTCTGATCCTTTTTTCCTCGATGGGCGCTTAGCTCGTGGGCGGGAAAAGAGGAATTGTCGTAATTTTTTTCTGGAAAGACGTTTGCTGGTGCTCGACTTTTTTATATTAAAGAGTAAAATCGCATTTAGTTTTTGCATGGAATTATCTAGTGCTTTGACGAAGGATTTAAATCCTTAGGATTTAAATCATTAATGAAATATTAATTTTTTCTTCTAAATGATTTTCGGTTAAAAAAACGCTTTATTCTCGTTGATAAAAAAACTATGCATCGAAAAAGAAATTCCCCCGTTCTAGCACTGCTTTTTGATATGTACAAGAAGCTTGTAAAACTTTAAGTTGATCAGTGCCGTGATTTTTTTGAATACCGTGGTCACCGATTTTTGACAATTTCGAGAAAAAAAACGTGATTAAAATTCGCTCGTTCACGGAAGCCACTTATAAGCACCCATAACTCCCCCAATTTTCAAAGAATTCGCTTGAAATTTTCTGAAAAAAATTAAGTAACGTATTTTGAGAATACGCCAAAAACAAAAAATCGATATTTTCCAAAATTTCCACTCGCTGTAAGCCCTCGGCCTTTCTCGAAATATTTCATCAAGCTTATGACGAGTATTTATCGTCCGCGTTCGAGGCCTCGGAATTCCCGCGCCAGCAACCCTATTGCATCTTCATTCTGAACACAACAATTCTATTTTCTTTTACAATGTATTTTAGTCCCGTACACACACGCCCAAAGTACTTGGAAATACTGGAGCTCGCGCGAAATCTATTTTTAAATCGTTTTATCGATACCTGGGATAAATTGCCGCTGCGAGCCGTCTTGGCGCGAGACTAAACAACGAGAGAAAAAAGTATGCCGCTCGTGAATGTCGTAACGTGATATCACAGTTTGCATGAATCCCACGGTCGCAGGTGGTGCAACTTTGGCCGGACAAACGTGTTCTCTCTTCCATGTTATCGTGAGTCACACGCGGATCGGCGAGATCGCGTCGCTCGCGTACACCTGAATCTTGGAAATCCCCAGTTTTCATTCATCGAGCTGAGGATTCGGTGACCGTGATCGAACCCGCGGGATCCGTCTACCCAAAGACGTATTACGTATTTGCGGATCCTATCGAAACCAGTCATACAATTTGTGCAGATCGCGAGGATTGAATCTTTTTTTAAATTAGAACATAGCCATTTTTTTTAACGAGAATTTTGAAAAATCGCTCTAGGGAAATGCCATTGTAAGGTCGAAAATTGATACGAAGTCTTTGAAGTTCATTCAAAAAAAAATTAACGTACATTACCGAAAGTATCAAAAATGTTCCTGAAAAAATTCACACAGAGTACAAAAAAAATGTAAGACTTTTTTAATACACCAGTCTTTTTGAAGGCATTCCTTCAAATAAGCCCGCAGCGGGGAGGCTTCAATTTTCAGGTTTGAACTTTGAGCCGACTACAACGTTTCATAATGTACATATAAAAGAGAAGAAAAGTCCCAAAGATTTTTGAAAAATATCGAAGAATATTGCGATTAACGGTAATTATGCATAATCGGGGCACCACCCTAATTTCGATGGCAACATTTTTTTTCGCCATGATGTTGATTCCATTATAGTAAGTGATATTACGTTGGGGGAGGCTGACATTTTCTATTAATTCCATAAATTATGGAGTTTTGAAGTTCCCGGAAACACGTGATGAGATTGGGCATTTTCCAACATTTCAACGCCTATGTTGGGGGTGGGGGTTGGGGATTCATAGAAAAAGCCTTCCCGAATACCCAAACAGATAGAGCACACATAACCCAAACCAAACACACACACACACACACACACACACACACAGAATCCAAACAAACCCAAACACACACACACACAGCAATTTTTCACCTGCATAGCGTGTGAAAAACTGCTCTGTGTGTGTGTGTGTGTGCTCTATTCGTGGTCATACCCTCCGACACGTAATGGAATTCCGGACACCACGTGTTTCCGGAGACTTCAAAATCCCTATAACTTATGTAATTAATGAAAAATGTCAGCCTCCCCCGCCAAAATATCATTAAGGGGAGGGTAGGGGTTTCAACGTGAAAAAAAAAACACTTTTTTGCGAATTTTTTTCATCTATATGGATAGAGTACATTTATTGAAACCTTTTGTACATTGTTAAGTGTCATTTCAAGAACATTCCGTGAAATTTGTACGCGAAAATATCCACAAACAAGCCGGTGACAAAGCTTTTCCAAGAACGCCTTTGGAAAAACACGATTTGCGGTGTTCACTGAATCTCAGCTAGAAATTATCTGAAATCAAGTACCATTAAAATTCAGTCAAATGATCATCAAATCCTCCCCCCAACGGTCTTTGATATATTTTTTTCATTTCTAAATTTTTGGTGGTCATGTGAAGTGAAAAGTGCTATTTTTCACGAAAAATTCCGCCATTTTGGGGGTGGAAAACCCCCTCAATGTAAAAAAATCTCAAACTAACCGTTGGGGGGAGGTATTTTATATGTAGAAAGTGTGTACCAAGTTTGAAATAAATCGGTCATGTAGTTTTCAAATGGCAGTGAACACGGACTTTGAAAAAGTGGTTTCGAGAAAAACGCGTTTGAAGTTTAGAGAAGTCGGAGCTACAGTGTTAGAGGAGCGGGACTAAATAGTCTATAACTTCGAGAGTTTTGCTCTGATTCACTTGAAATTTTGGGATTACATTCTTGAAATGTTTAACTATAAGAAAAGACAAAAAAAATCGATTCTTCAAAAGTGCAAACCTCTACCCTCCCCTTAATGGTGATCAATTACAGCAGGTTAGGCAAAAATGGTGCTATTGAAATTGGGGTGGTGCCCCAATTATGCATAATTACCCGATTGTCATTTTTATAAACCATTTATTTCGAAAAATGCAAGAGTGCGTTAATTCTGCAAAAAATATTTTTCATAAATTGTTGAACGATCTTCACTAGTGTGCTCCTTTGAACTTGAAGAAACAACGTGTATATATATAATATACACACACACACACATATACACTACCTGACAAAAATTGCCGAAACAAACAAATTTCCAAGATTTTTAGGTCATTTTGACAGTGCTCAGCAAAAAATCGTCGGAAGAGAAAAAAAAAGCATTTCAACGGTTGAAATTTAGTTTTTAAGTTTTGACTTCCAACATTTTTACCCTTTTTTAACTGATGAATCGAAAGAAAAATCGTGAAGGAAACATTTTCGAATGGCGTCATTGATCAAAAAAAAATTCCCTTGACTGTAGACCTTTTTGAAAAAACAGAAAGAAAGAAAATTGTTTGTCTTCGCGATTTTCTTTTGATTCATCAGTAACAAAGGTTTGAAAAACATTGTAAGTAAAAACTCGAAAACTAGAGACTAAGCTTCTAAATGCTTTTTAACATTTTCTCCTACGATGATTTTTCGCCGATATAGAGAAATTTGAAAACGACCAAAAAATTTCCGAAATTATTTTATTCCCTCAACTTTTGTCAGTTGTGTGTATTTGTGTGTGTGCGTGTGTGTGTAATTATGTCGCTGAGCAATACACGGAAGGGTAACGCAATGAGTAAAAAATGAATGTAAAAATCTTGAAAAAAACAAGCTTTTATTTTAAAGGTACCGTACTGAAAAGTAAAAAGTAATGTTCAGTAAAATTGAAAATCAAAACAGTATAACTACAAAAAAGTCCTTTCCTTGGTCACTCATCATAAGTGCAAGTACTTAAAAGGTACATAAACGTAGATATTTAAAAAATATGAAATATAAATTTTAAACGCATGGGCCTTTTTTCAGAAATTTTAAAGTAGTATTAGTACTTATGACGTTTAACGCCCCAAGCTTTTGAAATTTATATTTCATATTTAAAATAAATCTACGTTTATGTACCTCTTGAGTACTTGCACCTATGACGAGTGACCAAGGAGGGACTTTTTTGTAGTTATACTGTTTTGATGTTCAATTTTACTGAACATTATTGTTTACTTTTTAGTACAGTACCTTTTAAGTAAAAGTTTTTTAAAATGTTTTTTTACGTTTATTTTATTTTATACTTCTTAGCATTAGAATTCGTTTATTTATTTGCCATGCCAGACCTCCATGCCATTTCGACATCAACGTAATCAAAAACCTCGCCTTAGGTTATAAAGGTTTCGCGAGAAACTTTATAATAGTGTAATTATAAATAGTGCTCAAGTCAACACCGAAGCAAGTTAAATAAAAGTTTGCAATAAAAATGTAATTTTTCTAAAATGCAACCCTACCCGAAGGGATGCATTGTTCTCGACTATAGAAAAAATAAGCGCCTAATGACTAGGAAACTCTATCGATTTTTGGACCCATCGGAATTTAGAGTTCATGGACTAAACGTCGAGAAAGTCTGGCACAGTAGTATAGGCAAACGTTAGTCAGACGCGCCACTACGTCGAGTTTTGTTGTTTTCTTCTCGTTGCAACCAACAACGATGTAAAAGTGCGGACATGTCTGCGGATATATTTAACATTCTTATTATGGCAGTACGCGCGGACATTGTATCAGTGCTAAATTTACGAGACAGCGGTCCGCACCCAAAGCATTTTGTGAAAAAAGCTTTGGCGGTGCCAAAAAAAATTACATCGCTGCTATGCACATGCCACTCGTGCGTGTTATCCTTTTTTCGGTTACCATTTCCCCTCAATTCTCTCTGGTGGTAACACACCGACCGGAAAAGTCGTTACCCCCACTTTCCTGTATGTATGGGAAGGGGTGCAATCATAACCTAAATTTCAATATTAACTTTATTCCACTTCGTGATTCCAAAAGTCATAAAGAACATGAACGAAAAAATGAAAGCGAAACGTGTACCGCTTTCAATTAAAAAGGTTGCATCAGAAAATATCGAGAACGAAATATCAGTTTCCGATATCGCCAAAAGTGTGGGTGTAGCGGAATCAACGGTTCGACACTGGAAAAAACAGAAAGGAGCTCTGAATGAATGGACAAAAAAGTGCGACGATGTTTGCGATATAAGAGAAAAAAACGTGAGAATGCGCGATCCAGTCAATAAAAATCTGCATAATGCAATGTGGATTTGGCGTCCACAACAGAGAAATGCTGGAGTTCCTCTCAACGGTCTAGTTTTGCGTGCTCTGAAGTTCAACGCACTTTTGGGAACCAATATTTCATTGTGATTTCGTCCAAAAATAATTCACCCTCAAACAATAATAAAGTATTCCAATCTGAAATAACCTAGTAAAAACAACATGTGACGTTTGAATATTTATCCTAACCTAACTATGTGCGACCACACTACGTCGCTCGGTAGCTTGCGGTGGGGGACGCTCTCTCCAGTACTACGGAAATTCAGACCCGAGAGCGTTGAGTTAGGGAGAGTTCACTGTATAGAGAAAACTAAGTGCTATGCGTGCAAAATTTGTATATTTCCACTGACCCGAACATTTTTTCAACAGCCCTGACAGATCGTGACACCGTAATTTTTCGGTATTGAGTGTCACATGCAGGGTGTCAAATTACAATTTCAACACCGAAACAACTTGGTGCCGACACCCATCTGTTTTGGGTGTTGTCACCCCCAAAAACGGTGTTGACACTGACTTAGGTGTCGACACCCAAAAAAACTGTGTCGATACTAATTTGGGTGTCGACACCCAAGAAAACAGGGTTGACGTTCGAGTGGAGTACAAATGTTAGTCACAAAGTGTGGTTTTTTATACGAAATATTTGCGAAATGTGTGAGGTAAGTGATATGTTTATTGAAATTTCAATTAAAAAAATTTTCTTTATTTTTAAATTGTACCGCTCTTCTAAACGTTCCAAGAATAATTTCAAATGTTATTGCTCTTATAATCGTTAAACCTTCCAAAAACTCCCTCTTTTCATTAATTCATCCCCATATCCTAGAATCAACTGAAAAATAAGTTGGGCATACATATGCTTGTATTCATTGTATGTAGGAAGGAGTGTGCACTGTAATTTTTCTGAATTTTGGCGTTGACACTCAAAAAAGCCATAACGACACGGAATTCATGCACGTGCACGAATATGGAGTAAACACTAAATTATTTAAGTGTTGACACCGAAAACAGCCTCGGTCTAGATCAGTGTTAACACCGTTTTTTTTTGGGTATCAACACCCAAATCAGTGTTGACACCTTTTTTTGGGTGTCGACATCCAAAACAGCGTGGGTCCAGATCAGTGTCAACACCGTTTTTTTTGGGTATCGACACCCAAATTAGTGTCGACACCGTCTTTTTTGGCATCAAATGGTCATTTGACACCCATGGCTTAGGTGTTGCGATCTGTCAGGGAGGGGCCAACTTATCGAACATGCACAATATTTTTTACTAACAATTTTATTGCGACGAAAATTTCTCTATTTCGGAATTGTAGGGAATGTATTTAGAAATTTGTCTGATTTTGATGATCGGAAAAATCATACCAGAATCATTTTTCTGGTGACGTTACTGCGACAAGAGTGAACTATCTCGAAAAACGTGTATAGGAAGCGTTTCCCGAATACCTCGCAGTCGATTCACGTTACTGTGTCACTTCCTCAGGATATAAATAGCAGCACGCGGATGGAAGGAAAGTAGAAAAGAAATGGCGAATCACCCTGCGAATTAGTAATGGGAATATAGAAGGAAAGAAGAGATTTGCATGGTCACGCTGAGGTATATGACGAAACGATACACATGACGATGCTTGTTAAGGTATTCGTTTTGCGGAGGGCCGTATTTTGTGGGGGCATCAGTAGGGCCCTTCTGAATCATCGCTAAATTACAGTGGCGCTTAATAAAAGATCATTTATCATAAATTATTACATTGAACGATGAACTGGGATGAAAAATTTCGCCGAAATGTAGTAAATTCAGACATTTGTACATTTTCTCTGAGAAGTCGCGGCTACGAAAATTCTTCTGCTAGTCGGATTTTTCTAAGTCACATTATTAAGGGGTAAGGCCACAGTAGAATTTTCAAAAAATCGACTTTTTCCCCCGCTAAAACGGTGCTTTATCATCATAAGAATAAGTTACTATTCGATTTATAGCAAGAACATTTTTTTTCACCGACTTTGAGCGTATAACGTAAGCCCACCTCTGGCACGGCCATAGAGTACCTGAGACTTTAAACGCGTTTTTCTCGAAACAGCTTTTTTCCAATTGGCGTGACGAATAACTTCAACAATTTTCACTCGATTTACTTCAAATTCAAAAGTTATGTTCCTAATTGCATTTCGCAGAGAAGTACGTACGGAATTTCTGATTAATCGAAAACTTTTCATTTCATGAGCAGTTTTATACGAAATTTTTCACTGAAAATTCATATCTTAAGTTCAAATACCTACAACTTTTGAATAAAACAATATTTTTTTAAATTCCGTACGTACTTCTCTAGGTATTCTAATGTAGATTGACGAGGATTTTTGTTTATTGTTCTAGGTAAAAAATTGTGGATGCTAAATGCCACGCCGCGGAGCGCCTATAAAAAAAGATAATAAAAGAAAATTTTAGTAGTGGGCCATTTTGTACGTCAAAAAAAATATATAAATTTTCTCACAGCTTGATATTCATACTAAATATATGTGTAATTAATTTTATGAGTGAATCACTTTTTCATACGAAAAAATGGTTAAATTCGCACATGATTTTATACCCGTTACTGCGGCCCAACCCCTTAATCATTTCTTTAAACATTCGAAGGCCCCTGTTTTTATTGTCGTTACGGAATCGCTAGTTTTTTTTACCCGCATGAACCGTTTATATCAGCCCTCTAGAGTTATTGAGTTTATAAACTTTCACACACAGTGTGAAATAAAAAAAAATCGATCTTTTTTTGCATTTTCTGATAGTATAGACGGTTGTAAACATGCTGTTGTCAACTTTATAAACTGTTTATAAACGGATGTAAACTTTAATCGCGTTTTTCTCGAAACAACGTTTTTCGACGGCTTGTTGATAAAATCTTCGAAACTACTGAACCGATCTTTATGAAATTGTAACCACATATTCTTTACAACTATGGCTATAGCGCATATCATGGATTTTTTGAATTTTGATAATTATTTTTTTTAGCAAATAACGGTGAAAAAACGTTTTTTTTGGGGCTTTTTTCGAAAAATGTCCGCCATTTTGTTATTTTTGCATATATCAAAAATCGTATGATATGCGCTATAGCCATTAACATGCTGAATCTAAAACCGTTTGATTTTTTGGTTCGGATGTTCCATCTCCGAGATTTCGTTAGTAGCGCAGACCTACAATTTTTTTAGAACATTTTTTTAACTACCAATATCTATAATATAAATCTATCAAAAAATTCATGAACATAGCCTTCTTTTAGCGTCTAAAGTGAGAAAACCCCTTAATTGATGCTGTGGCAAACTTATATAATCGAGTAGTGTATCGAAGGCGTAATTGTTTTTCCCACCACTATGCAAATTGCTTGGAATCTCACAAATCAATACGAACGTAGATTATTCTTCGTGATATTGCCATGTCGTGACAGTGTAGCGCGTTATCATTGAAGATGTTACCGAAAACCGGTCCAACCGATAATTATGCGGCTGTCAAGTTCTCAGGAAACGTCACGATGCGAAGTTTTTGTACGCACACACGTAAAATTTCCGCATGGAGCGCTCGGGTCATTAGCGACGTTCGTCCCGCGAATCTCGTCGGATGCGAAAAACGTACATGCTATCTTTTGCACGACGCCGCTCGTTAAAGTTTAGCAAATTGCCAAAAAATGTCGTCTCCCTTAGCCGTCTTTACCGAGCTTCGTTTGGAGAAGTTTGTACAAATGTGCACGCGCACAACTCCTCTTAGCCTCACGTTGAACGTTATCGTCCATTTGCGGCTTGTCGCACTCCACCTAGAATAAGATTTACAATAGCGTTCGTACAAACACTATAGACGTCAGTGTGGAGATTTGTTATGCCCTTTTTCGCTTCGATTATTCGCGCGCCTTTATTAATGTCGATTCGACATTGTACATGATGATTAATGTTGCGCAGGTCATATCACGAAAATTTGTTGTCGTCGGGCGTTATTATTGTGGCTGTTCTTGTCATCTGAAACAAACGATTTTTTTTCATTCTATTCTTTACGCATGTGGTTATTTTTCGGCCCTCTAATAAAAAATGTTAAGCAAAATTTACGAAAGGCTTGCGTTTGAAAAAGCGTATTGTGATTTTTACAATAAAATGTTTACTTCTCACGGCCTGCAAAAATATGAATTATTAAGAAATAAAAAAGATGGAGGGCCGAACGATATCCACATTCGTAAAGAAGGGAATTTAGAAAAGATCGTTTGTTTCAGATGACAAGGACATGACCTGCGCAACATCAAATATCATGTACAATTTCGAAGAAAAGGCTTTGTGAAATTTAAGATGTTAGTCCAAGCATGTATAAATATATCTGTGAAATACTATAACACCGTAGATTTAACCGTTTCACTAAAAGGAATTCCCAAAACATTACTTTGAAAATGAACGTTCAGACTAGAATTCGGCCTTAAGGGGTTAGGCCACAGTAACGGGTATAAATAATGTGCGAATTTAACAATTATTTCCCGTATGAAAAAGTGATTATCTCCTAAAATTAATTACACATCTATTTAGTATGAATATCAAGCTGTTAGAACATATATTTTTTTTCGATGTACAAAATGGCCCACTACTAATATTTTCTTTTGTTACCTTTTTTTTAGGCGCTTCGCGGCGTAACATTTAGCATCCACAATTTTTTAGCTAGAACAAAAAACAAAAATTCTCGTCAATCTACATTAGAATACCTGCAGAAGTACGTACGGAATTTAAAAAATATTGTTTTATTCAAAAGTTGTAGGTATTTGAACTTAAGAAATGAATTTTCAGTGAAAAATTTCGTTATAACTGCTCATAAAGTGCTCATAAAATGAAAAGTTTTCGATTAATCAGAAATTCCGTACGTACTTCTCCGCGACATGCAATTAGAAACATAACTTTTAAATTTGAAGTAAATCGAGTGAAAATTGTTGAAGTTATTTGTCACGCCAGCTGGAAAAAAGCTGTTTCGAGAAGTTTCGAGTAGTCGGCGATTTTGTACATCAAAAAAAAAAAAATTCCAACTGCTTGATATTCATACTAAATAGATGTGCAATTAATTTTATGAGTGTATCATTTTTTCATACGAAAAAGAATTGTTAAATTCGCACATGACTTTATACCCGTTACTGTGGCTTAACCCCTTAAATTGCTTACGCTACGCGATCGGTAAAAATTTCCCCATGGAGATTAAACGGCTGCTCTACGTATCTTCGGTTTCGAAAAATCATTAAATCGATTGACAAAGCGACGGCTCTCTCGATCGATCTATTGGTGACGATCATTTACAACAATGAGATATGCATTAGTTCGACCAGTGGAAAATAGCTATACAGCTATACCACGAAGAGAATTATTTTGTAGGTGAATTGGATCTATTTATAAGCTTATCAATCATTTCCAGAGCAGGTCTAAAATAATAAAAGCGAATCAGACTCTTCGAAGAATCAGAACAACAAATTTCCAGAATCACATTTTTATCCCTTTTCCTCTAACGCAAGTTGCGTCTTCTTACGTCACACAATACTGTGACATACTCCCAACGATCGACTGCAATCTCTAAGGTACTCCTTTCGCGGCGGGCTCTATTTTGTGTCGACATAATGACAGCCTTTCTGAAGAATTGGTAAATTATACAATGACGCTTACTCAAAATAAGTCACAATCAATTATTATACCCAACGATAAAACCACATTTAAAAATTTCGCGCAAATTTGGTAAATTTAGACTCTTTTCACATTTTCTCCGAAAAGTACATTAGAATTAAGTAAAAAAAGATGTTGAAAACGAAAACAATGTGGCCGAAAGGCAAAAATGAAAAGTGACATAAACATTTTTATAAAACTCACTTCCATCCCACGAATGTATAGAGACGGTAGGGCAATGATTTCCAAAATATTTAAATATAACTTAAATATGAATAAATAATTATCAATTTGAAAAAAAACCGAAAGGTCGTGGCTACGAAAATTCTTCTGCTAGACACATTTTTTAAAGTTTTATCATTGAGGGATCATCACAGTGTAAAATGTTCAAAAAATCGATTTTTTGTGTGCCTTATCCGATATTATAGACGGTTATAAACACGCTGTTCAATTTTTGGGGCGAAATTCGAATTATTCCGGTTGCTACAGCCTGTCTCGGAAAAAGGAATTTGACCAGCTACGTCCTAGCACGGACGGACGCGTTTTTCTCGAAATGTCGTTTTTCAAAACGGTGTACACTCTCAAAGGAAGAGTTTTCAAGCTATCCGTCTCAAATTTTGACGCAACATTCTCCACGCCATTCTTTATCTTCTTATGGAGGCTTTTTTTATATCTTTAGACATCTTCATAGTTTTTTAACGGAAAACTCGAAAAATAAGGCTAAACTCGATACTTTTCTTTTTTAAACCGCCGCCATTTTGTCAATTTTATTTTTTTTACACCTCCATGGAAAGATAGGGCCTTTCATACTGATTAATATTCTTTTTACAAATTTTGTTTCAGATAATATTTATGGCCACAACCGTGTATACCGCAAGGACTCTTTTTTCACACATTTTCAACCGTTAAAAAAAATGTAAGAAAAAAAAATGCGTTAAAAAATTTATTTTGCGCTCTTCACGAGTGCTTCGATTTGATATTAAAAAATCAGACTGATTAGGCTATTTTTACCATCGAAAAAAAAAATCGCGAAATGAGCTATATTTCCAACCGTTACACTGTGATGATCCCTTAACGCGATCCTCTAGTTTCTCGGCTGTTTTTTTACGGCTTTTTCAATAATTTTTTACGGGCGAAGCATCGAAATAATCAATCTCATTGCTTTTGCATAATCTTTATTAACATTTAAATAAGCTTTACAAATTTTTTGAAGTCCAAATATATAATAGAATAAACGTTATAGTGGCCGACAGGAAGACATCAAGTAAAAGAGGTGCTTGACGCTGACCAAGATTGCGGCTGTTCTGCTTATCTGAAATCAAAAAACCAAACGGCATTTTAATCTTCATATTTAAGACTAGCGATTGAACTAGAGTGAATTCTAAATTACAAAAATTGACTTTTTTATACACTTTTGAAAATTACATTCGATTTTTTACTTATTTTTTCTTAAGTTTTTCGCTCATACAAAAAAAAAACTATCGAAGCAATCATGATAATCCTAGTTCAATCGCTGGCTTATAACATATTAAAGATGCTGTATAAATTTGAACAAAATCGGTGCAGTAGTTTCTGAAATATCGTGGTCACCGTTTTGAAAAATGGTGTTTCGAGAAAAACGCGTTTGAAAGTATACCTGCTCCGTATACCTGCTCCGTTCCAGGGCCGTAACTTGTGAACCACTTCGAATATCGAAAAATCCTTTGGCACACATTTTCTACACATGTTGTAGATGTGATTTATGAAAAAAAAATTCGATTTTTTCGACCCGAGAAACTAGAGGATCGCCTTAATATTTTCTTCAAACATTCGGTGACCCCTAGTTTTTATTATCGTTACGGAATCTCTAGATTTTTTCACACGCGCGAGCAGTTTATAGCAGGCATCTAGAGTTATTTAGTGTATAAATGATTAGATGGAAATATGGCCAGCGTGTCATCTCCATGAAGCGCCGTATAAATAAGATTTTTCGAGTCGTCGTTTCTCGTTCGAAGTTTGGTAACTTGGCTTGAAGTTTTACCAGTACACCGGGATGTATTTTCACTTGATTGTAGACGAGAATCAGTTAATTGTTAAATATTCGGGTTCGTGAATGGAATACCTTAATTGCAACTCTCGAACTGTCCGATCGAAAATATTACACATTTCGCGCTTCACTCTTCCTCGCTGCGCGTCGCGTTACATCCTATGTGTGGGGGTTTTCCTGTGACGTAGACGACCGGCAGACGCGAGGTCTAGAAAAAGTGACGCAACGGTCGCGTGCTCGCCGCAATAAAACAATCCTTGACAACGGTATACAGATGACAATGTCACCTAAACCTCAACAGGGATTTTCAAATGTTCAAATCCCTGCAATTAGTTTAATTAACATTTATTTCTCAGCACGCGCAAATGTTCACACCCGATTAACCTTGACTTATCGAACAGAAAACCCAAACTATAACAGTGAATTTCACCCAATTGCCAATCACGTGATATTAAAATTTCCATTCAGAAAATCACACGAGGCGAACATTCTCAATAAAAAATTCTTCACTATTGAGATTCTTTAAAAAACTATAATCGAAACAAATAAATCGACGATAATGAGGAATTGCGACATTACCGCCTTGCGAATAACATTTATAAATACATGACGCATTTGGTTGTACTGCAAGGGTGCACGAGAGGACATTCGATGTACATATATATGTGTCATTCGAAACTCTCAAGGATGACTCATACGGGAGATTCAGCGACGATGATCGAAGTCTGGTAACGGTGTCCGGTCTTAGCGCAATATTGAGGCCGCACGAGACCAGTATATAGCATGGCAGAACGGTCAATTTCCTCATCATCGCCGCCCACTATGTAAATTTACACGTACGCTCACATAGCCAGAATCTTCAAACGACAATCGAGTTGCAATACCGAAGTTTCCTTCGACGTTCGCATTCGTATCGCTATAATTGTCCAACATTTTCACGAGTTCAACGCACGATCATATAAATGAAGAAAGAAGAATTGTCAAGTGTCAGAATATCACTCGAAAGGTCTGGAGTCTTAAAGGCTTCAGATTTTTGGAATCTTAAGAGGTCCAGATTTGTGGAGTCTTAAAGGGTCCAGATTTTTTTTGGAGTCTGTCCGGCTCTGCCGCAAAAATGAGTCACGTGTTTTGAACTGAGTCATCCTGTGAGATCGACGGCATTCATTATGCGGTAATTTATTCGGCGGTGACATGTATAACTGAAATTCGAAAATTGTTCCACGTTTATATTTAGCACTCGTGTCAAAATGTGAAGAGAGAGCGAGAGAGAGAGAGAGAGAGAGAGAGAGAGAGAGAGAGAGAACTACTGAGTAAAAAAATGGTGGGTGAAAAATCGTGGAGGACACTTAGAAAGTAGATTGAAGATGCTTTTTTTAAGAGCTCTGGAGTCCGGCATTTTTTCGCTCCAGAATTTGACACTCCAGCTCAAGCGTTTGAAAGCGTGCTAGAGAGCGAGAGGCGAGTGGCGGAGCGGGATGAACATTTGGCAAAAGTATAAAAATGATTGGGGAGCACGCAATCGAGTCACCGTTTCTTTCTCTCTTACACGCGAAGTGGAGCGCATTACGGATATTTTGAAGCCACCGAATTCGCGTACACCTCGCTATAATTATAGTTATCATCGTGACGTTATTCCGGGAACGGTTTGACGAACGATACTTATCTTCTTCCTTTCCTTCCCCCCCCCCTCTCTCTCTCGCTCTCGTATTTCTCGCGTTTTTCTCCCATCGCCCTCCCATCCGCCCCGTTTCCATCCTCGTCTTACCACGAAACACAGAGTCGCCAGTAGGAGACGAATATATATATATATACATATCGCTATTGGCTCAGATGAATTGTCTAAGAAAGAGATGAAACTTCATATAGAATGGTGGGGGCGAGTCAGAGGGAGAGAAAAAAGGAGGGCAGAAAGAAAAGGGAGATAGGATGAAAAAAAGAAAATGTTTATGTAGTCAGAGATGCTGTGAGAGAAATCTGAGAAGGCGCGAAGCTGCAATTTAATTCGAAAGCATAGGTATATGTACCCGTTATATATATGAGGCATTCCACGCCATTTCGCTCGGCCGTGACCCTGACCACTTTTAATTTTGTTGATTTTTTTTTATAAAATAGTATGCAATGCAAGAAGTATTTTCACAAATTTTTAAATTTTTATCGCATGTATTTCAGAAGATACAATTTTTCGAAAAATCTGGGTTTCAGAAAGTTCGCAAACGTTCTAACGCTGATGTCTCTTAAATTAATCGATATATCGAAAAATGTCTATAGATCGATTTTTTCATATTAGTTCACACTTTCACAAAAAAAGGAAAACAAATTTAAATTATCCTTGTCAACATTTTTTCAGCTTGTAAAGTGAAAACTATTTTTTCAAAAGATGATTGCCATTTTTCTTTTTTTTTCAAAAAATTCTCTAAAATAATATGATGAATTATATGAATTTTAACGCTAGTCGCATTGTGGGCCCATTTTTCCTTGTATTAAAAAGAAATAAATTCAATTTTTTTTTCACGAAAATTTCGAGTGTTTCTTATGAATTACTGATGGCGAAATGGAACGAAATGGCGTGGAATGCCTCATATATATATGAGGCACTCCACGTCACTTCAGCCAGTAAAAAAAAAATCCACAAATAATTTTGAAAAATCGAGGTACTTTATTGAAAAATATTCACCGTGTCGAAATTTTTTAAAAATTTCTGACTTTTCTTTTCGTTGATTACCATTTTTTAACATTTTTCCATTCAAATGGCTGTATCTTTGGCAGGATTTGAAAATGTGCGTCTTTTTCGAGCCCTCCACAAAAAAATTTATTTAGATTTTATTGAGCAAGTCGAACGTCCGCTTCAGGGCAAAATATGCAAAAATATTTTTTTTCTCAAGTAAACGCACTCGTTATTTTTTTTTAATTTCCCCGAATTGTGAATACGAAAAACGGATTTTTGGTATTTTTTATATTCTGGGATTCCTAAACACCGTGAAGTAACAGCTATTTTTATTTTTTTTTTACTTTTTTATTAATATTCGATTGAAGAGCGTGGCGCACTCCAAGGCTCCAATACATATGACATATATGTCATATGTATTTCAAAAACCTGGTAAACATACAACGTGTGCTCCCCACTCTTCAATCGAATATTAATAAAAAAAATAAAAAAATAAAAATAGCTGTTACTTCACGGTGTTTAGGAATCCCATAATATAAAAAATACCAAAAATCCGTCTTTCGTATTCACAATTCGGGGAAATGTTAAAAAATAAAATAACGAGTGCCTTTCCTTGAGAAAAAAATATATATTTGTATAATAAATATATAATATAAATATATATATAATAAATCTAAATTAATTTTTTTCTGGAGGGCTAGAAAGACGCACATTTTCATTTTTTACGAATGTAAATACATCAAATCCTGCCAAAGATACAGCCATTTGAATGGAAAAATGTTAAAAAATGGTAATCAACGAAAAAAAACGTCAGTTTTTTTTTATTTCGACACTCGATGAATATTTTTCAATAAAGTAACTCGATTTTTTTAAATTATTTTTGGATTTTTTTTACTGGCTGAAGTGACGTGGAATGCCTCATATATATATACTCATATGCATGTATAGGAAGAATTGAAGATTAAAGAGAAGGAAGTATTCGCGCATTTCTTGTGTGTACGACGTATCTCATCAATACTCGAGACGCTGCTTGATTGCACCGGAGAATCGTGGGATTCACCTTTCGTGTCGTCCAGCCCGCTGGTCAAAAATCTCTACGGAGCGACTTAAATTCCGCGGAGGCTCCGGCGATTCTCGCAGAACGTTCGTGGATTCGCTCGGGAACGGTCACGATAATTCTTCCATCTGGCGAAGTACACGCGGGCCGACCTTCTACCGCCTGACAAGTGGAAAATAAAACGTTTTTGTGTAATTACGTTCGGGAAATATCGTAGTATAATTCATTCGCAGTGATCGATCCGCCAGATAAAAATGACTGTCAGATTTGTACTCATTGCTAGCGTTTTGATCTCCAGCGTCTATTGCAGACTTCATCATCACAGGTGAGACGTTTTTTTAAATTAAATTTTACTCTGCTGTTTTCGAGTTTTCACTCGAAGGAGAGCATTCAAAAAAATAAAGAAACATCCGGGCAACTGATGAATTTATATTGTTTGTCGCAATGTCTGTTTTCTTGCTGGTTTTTTATTAGCTTTCGAACTCAAATATAAATTAATTGGATTTTATGTATGCGTCGAAATATTGAATTGTCCTATGAGAAAGACAATACGTGAAATAATGCAACACAAACAAATTCATGTATCCATGTGGGTGCACAATCAAATGGAAAAGTATTTGAGTATAATAATGATAATATCGGAGTATAATGATAATAATAACAATATAGAACTCCTTTGATTCGGAACATTTTAATAATAATAATAATAATAATAACAATAGAGCACTTAATTGGTCCAGAACATTTTGATTATAGTAATAATAATATAGGTAAATGATTATTAACAGAAGTTGTTTTAATTTTCAAAAGCTACAATATATTATATTTAACCCTTTATATCACCGTGTGACAGTTCTATAAAAAAACATCCAAGTTCTCACAAAATTGCATATTGACATTTAATCCTTTTTCAAATAAATGTCACACGACGGCTACAAACTTTTCTATGAGTTTTTTAGTACATTCCATGCAAGCTAGTTAACGTTAGTTGCATCAAAATTTGTTCGAAGTTCACTTATTGGAAGATTGCGAGATTCGAGTGTGCATAAGGTTTGCGAAAATCGAAAAAAAAAGATCAAAACGACAAACGGTGTGTTAAAAATGTGACTTTGTGCTACAACAAGCAAAACAACTGCTTCAAAGCATTCCATAAATCATAAAGGAATGTTACGGCACATCGTAACGTTTCTGTCACACTCTATTGCGTCATAACTAGGCCCCTGATTAAATTTTTCAAAAACTAAATACTACGTTTTTGTTTACATATTCGAACCTACGATAAAGTTAACAATGTTTTTTTTTACATAGTTGAGGCGGGATATACATTTGCAACGATAAAAAAATCGATTTCTTTTTTTTTTCTTTAAATGATAGAAGAATATATGTAGAACATTTTCCCAAAATTTCAAAGCGAAATTCGAAAAACTTCAAACGTCACAGCCCGTCAATGATGTGCCTCACCGCTCGGATTTGGAGCGGGCGTGAAGTTGCAACGCGTTTTTCTCAAAAGTGCATTATCGAAATTGACGTGCAGGATTACTCAAAAACTATTAAGCCGATTGAGTGGAAACTTGGTAGAAATATTGATAATATTGGTACCTTCTATTTGACGAGAATTGTTTTTGAAAAATTGTAAAAAAACGACTTTCTTTTTTCATCCACATTTTACAGAAATGTTGCGTGAAATGTTATTTTTTTTTGTAAGTGCGTGCCAATTTCTCAAATTTGCATTTTCTTTATTTTGATTATCGTCACATAGAAACGATACATGTTCTAACTGAATAAATGTTTGAATTTATTTGCAAATCAAAGTTTACGGGAAGCTAGACTGCACGCTGATTCGCAACTCCCGCGGCGACTTTGCTATAATACTCCGCCACAGCTCCGCCATTTTGATGATGAATTAATTAAAAAAAATATACTATTCAAGTATACCCAAAGTTTGATAATTTTAGCATAATTGTTTCTTAGTTTGAAAAATCCCTCAATATTGCTTATTTTCTTCCTGTCTAAATGTATATCCCGCCTTAAGTCATGTATCGTTAACTATCTTCATATGCTTCAAATATTTCCATCCGAATATGGAATTTCTGCTGAATTGCTTAGGCTCCAAAATATCTTTGCCTTGAATTTTAAATGTCCATTAATTTATTTTCGATCCTACACGTCTCGGTATTAAGGGGTTAGGCCACTCTAGAGGCCGAAAAATAGGCTTTTTGGGGATTTTTTTCTCGGAAAAATTACAAAATAAATCGAGATTACAAAAAAGGGTGTTTATCATACATATCAGTAACTGTATACAAAATTTTTTCACGCGATTAGTTTCAAAATCGCGGCCGTGCAGCGTATACCTCAAAACTGCATTTTTTAAGTTGGCCGGAAACATAACTCAGACAATTTCAATCGATTCACTTGAAATGTTGAATGTATCTTGAAAAATACAATCTCTATGGAAGTACGTAGGACTTTTTTTATATTGCATAGTTCATTTGTTATTAACAATTATCTGACGATTTTTTCGGCAAATTTTTCACTTTCCGAAAATTTGCCTAAAAAATCGTTAATAACAAATGAACTATGTAATATAAAGAAAAAATCCTACGTACTTCCATAGACAATGTATTTTTCAAGATATATTCAACATTTCAAGTGAATCGGTTGAAAATTGTCTGAGTTATGTTTCCGGCCAACTTGAAAGATGCAGTTTTGAGATAAACGCGGCACAGCCGCCATTTTGAAATTAATCGCTTAAAAAAATCATTGTATACAGTCGATATGTATGATAAACACCCTTTTTTGTAATCTCGATTTATTTTGTAGTTTTTCTGAAAAAAAAGCCCTCAAAAAGCCTATTTTTTCGACCTCTAGAGTGGCCTAAGGCTTTAAGGATGTATGGCAACTAAGTTATTTACTACTGTTCGAATTGAAACTCACTGATATTGTAAAGGAAAATATCGAGAACTTTTTGAGATTAAAAAAAACAAAATTTGCCCACGTGAATGCTGAGATAAACGAATTCAAAGTTGGGTCATTTAACACGGGGAACATAGGACTGTACGTCCAAAATTCCCTTTACATTGGCAAAAAAGGTATTTCCGGAGTACTCTTTTGTAAAAAAAACTTTTGTGCGGTATCGCTGTAATATGCATGATACGTTAAAAAAAAATCGACATGTGCCCATATATTTTGCGAGATATTGCGAGTTAAATGGGACCGTTTTCGTATTTCTTTAGCTCGTATGTCGTAACCACGACAACGTCAGGGAAAACGTACATCAAATCAGCAACTAAATTTGCAGTTAAAAATTGAAAATTCTTCTTTCTGTACCGAATGTTTTACTTTGAGCTGTGGTAAATCTCCTTTTTAGCTTCAATGAATACTACAATTATTTTATTTAGTCTTTAAATGCGATTTTTGCAAATCGCCATTTGCAAAACCCAAACAAACCCAAACAAATTGCATAATCAGTTCTGTAACGACTCTGCAGTAGCTGCCATACATCCTTAATTGAATTCGAAGGCTGCAAAGACGCAGATGCCTGTGATAATCTCCACGAACTTACAACAGAGAAATAAAAGCAAAAAATGACAAATACGAGTAAGTGTATTTTTTGTTGTCGACAGGGACGGCGGTTATTTGAATCACGTTCAGCTGGTGCACGAATTTCGTTGCTCGTTGCCGCAGCCACGGGCGGTGAGGGTCGAGGAGCTGTTGCTGGCCGGCCCGAGTCCCGACGAGATATTTTATCCGCCGTCGACGGTTCTCGCGAGATGCGAGGCGTCCGGATGTTGTCCAGATCCGAAGCACCGGTGCGGCCCGATCGAGACGCGAAAGGTCAGCCTCGTTTTCATGGTGAAGCATCGTATCGACAGTCAACGCGATCGTCATCACGAGATCGTTCACGCGACCGAGCACACGAAGTGCGGCTGCGGCTACGAGGACGACGAGAGATTTTTACGCGCCGGCTCCATCGAGTAAAAAACTGAAACATAATTTTTTTCGTTTTGTTTTTTTTTTTTTTTCGAGTGCACAGTGTTTATCGTGTGTTACGGGCTGTTGGATTTGTTTGGGTTGTTCAGAATTATCTCGCGCGTTTGAGGGGACTAGACTGCACGAGGTTGAGCTATGAAATGTTTTTATCGTTATGTAGTTTTTTTTTTTTTTTTCGAAAATTTACTCCGTAATGTCGGAGCTTCGAGCGACTTTTTTCGTATTTTTGTGTCATGCTTTTTTTCATCACTCATTTCTAACTAGCAAAAAGTTTTTTCGTATCTTCAATGTCGTTTTTTTCCGCGACTCAATTTGTCATTTGATCTCATTGTGGACTATTGCTAAATCGCATTCGTGTACTTTTAAGGTCATTCTTTATTTTTCTTTGGGTATCTGCCACTTGGTGTCGTGGTAAACTTGCAAACAATTATTTTTCTTGCCTTTTCAATAATTCAGGAACCAAAAAAAAACCGAATAAAGTCGAAAACAATAATTCGAAAATAATACTTCGAGAATATTGATCTACTAAATAATAGTTTGAGAACAAAATTTGAAAAACAACAATTGAAGAACCAAAGAAAATAAACTCGAGAAAAATAATGCTGAAATAAAACTTTGAGAATAATTGTTCTCCATGAAGATAATTCAAGAACAATAAATTAGTTCACGAATCAAGCGGAAAAAAGGTTCATTTCTCAAGATTTTTTTTTCGCGAGTTAAATTACCATTTCATCTCTTTGTGAGCTATCGGAAAATCGTAATCCTGTATTTTTGAAGTCAATTTTTTATTTTTTCGAATTTATTTGCCACTTGTCATTGTTAACTCGCGAGCGATCATTTTTTCGCCTTTTCATGTCATTCCTTTTCATCCGGCTCGATTATTCCTGTCTGTGATCTATACATTTATAATACATACATAATAATATATCTATGTCCTTAGTTTTTGTATTTTTTAATAAAAACATGATCATTAAAATTGTGTAATTTTGAATATTCACATTGTTCCGCTCCGATGCAAAGTCGAGGGTTGACTCCATGTCAATCGAATTTAAGGTAGTCCTGTCGCCAGGCTTCAATTCATAGGATTTTCATAATTTTTTTTTCAGCTTCACTAAATATATTAATAATCGTCTCTGTAAAATGTCAGTGTCGTTTATCGACCTAATTACAGAGAAAGGAAATATTAAAATTGCGTATTTTTGTGAAGGAATTCCGAGACGACATACAAAAACCCAATTTCCGGTCGCTACAAAAGTGTATATAATAGTGGGAATCCGTCAGATTCTTAAAAATAATCAGATTTACATACTTAACACTTGTAGTGATCCAGTGCTCTCAGAAAAAATTACGCTTATTGACCTAATTTTTATGTAATGTCAAGTTTAATTTGAACTTCCGGTATTGGATTTATTACCACTTGCTACGATAAAGAGACGTGACAGCAAGGCAACAGATGACTGTAGTCCTAACCTCATCTCACTCATTCGAATTTCCACACATATTTCATTTTTAACCGACATATTTCGCCGACACAAATTTTCCACGCTTTTTACCACTCGTGGCCCGAATACAATGCTTTATATTTCCCGCACCTGACATTGTTTTGACAGGTCGACGTTGAAAAGCATGGAGGTTAAACTCGTCTGGTTGAGTAAAAAGAGACGGAGATAGAACCAATATTGCCAAATATCAAACCCAGAAATACTGCGCGAATCGTTGGAATAACTATTTTTTCATGTTTCTAATTAAATGTGAACATTCATTAAACCGTTTACGTGTGGAAAATTTAGTTATTACAATTTTTTTTGCATATGTTAAAAATGTAAATTGTACAAGTCTCAAGTATGATCAGGGGTATGACTAGTGTGAAGCGATAGGAGTACCTTAATCCTTGAGGTCGAAATATCTCTTGGCCATTTGCAAATCGCGCTTTATGGTGTCGTTTTCCGGGGCGAGTTTCAGCGCAGCCTCCAATTCCGGTATTCCGTGTTGCGGTGCCGATAATTTGCAGAGGGCCGAGCCAAGCCGAGCGTGGCAGCGAGCCCTCGAGTCACGATTACCCTCGCACTTTGGTACCATTAGTTCCAGAGCCTGGAGTTAACATTGTATTTTTTTTCTCTTCTTTTCTTTTCTTTTTTTGCCACTTTATTTCTTATTCGCACAATTCTTTTTTTCCTCGCACTCACCGTCGAACAATCCTCGGCACATCTCCGATAATTCTCAGCGGCGTAGTGAGCCGCCGAACGATTAACGTAGAGCGACGACATTTTGTCACTGAGCTTTATGCCGTGAGTATAAGCGCTTATTGCCCCTAAATAATTGCCGGCTTTGAAGAAATCGCTGCAAGAATGGAATGTTTTTTATCGATTTAAAAAAATTGTACTTGCAATCTAATTTTGGTCAAAGTTAATTATTACTTTACTTATCAGACATTGAATTTTTCATACTTCGAGTTATTTATTTTTTATTTTTATTTTTTTAATTATTTTCGGCATTATTCGGATTTCTCGTATGAGGAAAAGAATCTCTATTTTTATTTGACCTAAGGAGGAATTCGATTTTGCCTTTTTAGATTTACGAATATAATTCGCAATTGATCGTTACGATAATTTCTATGATGTCGAAGTTTGCATTGTTGAAATGTAATTATTTATTTTCTTCACTTTTTTCTTCCCTTATTTTTCTCGTTCTCCAAAGGCTTTCTATTGAAAATTACGATCGTAGATCCATTAGGATCTACGATTAGGATATTAAGTATAATCGTGCTATTGCTGAAAAACGCCGTAATAGGAAAAAAATAGAAGGCTAGTTTTTTTACAGGAGATTTTGTAGGTGCCGCGGGTGCTAAATCCAAGTTTGCTTAAAATCGGGGTGTAGGGTTTTTTAGGGGACGACAGGGGATTGGGGTGGATTAATGCCAAATTACAACCCCTACGAGGTCGGCACCGTGAGACAAAATGTGCAGAAAAGTCCGGGCTTTAGTTTTGTCCACAGCGTCGAAGTCGTAGAAGTTCATTTTGGGGGTGAAAAAGTGGGGTGAAATTTTGAAAAATCAGTTTTGATTCAATAACTCTTTAGAAAAAAATCGCACATTTTTTGTTCAAATAGGAACGTTGTAGCTCTTGAAAAGACGCGTCGATCGAGTATTTGATCATCACGCTCCGATAATATCTTTAACCCCAAAAAAATGGTTAAAATACCAAAAAAATTGTTCATTGCATAACTAAAAAGCAATCGATTTTTCGGGTATGGTTCAAATGTACCAAATGTAGAAAATAATTTTCTCTATATTTTCGTTGCTATGAACCACCCTTGAATTTTCATTTTCCAACCCCTCTCGGGGGTTGAAAATTCAAAATGAAATTCTGGGAAAACTATTGACCGCACGAATTCGCCGCCGTGAAAGAATTTGTAGCTTGAACCCTCAGCGACTTTTTTGTCCGCAACGCCAAACTTGTATCTCTTTATTTTCGGTCAATAGTTTTCCCAGAATTTCATTTTTAATTTTCAACCCCTGAGAGGGGTTCGAAAAAGCAAAATTCAAGGGTGATCCATAGGAACGAAAATATGGAGAAAATTATTCTGTACATTTCGTACATTTAAACCATCCCCGTAAAATCGATTGTTTTTGAGTTATTCAATAAACAATTTTTTTCAATACTTCAACAATTCTTTTGGGTGTGAAAATATTATTGAAGAGGGATGATCAAATACTCGATCGACGCGTCTTTTCAAGGGCTACAACGTTCCCATTTGAACAAAAATTGTACGAATTTTTCCTAAAGAGTTATCGAATGAAAACTGATTTTTCAGAACTTCACCCCACTTTTTCACCTTCAAAATGAACTTCCACGACTTCGGCGCTGTGGACAAAAATAAAGACCGCATTTTTCTGAAAATGTTGTGTCCCGGCGCCGACTTCGTGGGGGTTGTAGTTTGGCATTAATCCACCCCCATCCCCTTTCATCCCCTAAAACAACCTACACCCCGATTTTTATTCAAACTTGGATTTAGCTCCCGCGGCACCTACAAAATCACCTGTCAAAAAACTAGTCTTCAAATTTTTTCCGATTCCAATATATAGCACGACTGTACTATAATAAGGATCCGTAAAAACGTTTGAGTTACTTTCGTAGTCTAAATTGGCTAAAAAAACATTTGAGCAACTAAAAAGACTTCCGTTAAATTCCAACGATACAAACTTCAACATCGTTAATTTCTACGTCAGCGGAAAAAAAATAACGCCGGAAGCTTCAGTCAGGTAACGGTTTTGTGGTTGTTGATCTTACGGCGAGAAATTTTCTGTTTACCGTGGAGGTGTTTACTTACTCGCCCTTGTCCTTCAACCATTGAGGATCCTGTTCCTCGGGTCTCAAGTCTTCCGAAACGAAGCCGCTCTTCCGTCTCGCTTCCGCTTGTTTCTCCAGCCACTGTAGACAAACCGCAAAAGATTAAGGGGTTAGGCCACTCTAGAGCCCGAAAAAATAGGCTTTTTGGGGACGTTTTTTACAGAAAAACTACAAAATAAATCGAGATTAGAAAAAAGGGTGTTTATCATACACATCAGTGACTGTATACAATAATTTTTTTAAGCGATTAATTTAAAAATGGCGGCTGTAAAGCGTTTATCTCAAAACTGCATTTTTTAAGTTGGCCGGAAACATAACTCAGACAATTTTCAACCGATTCACTTGAAATGTTGAATATATCTTCAAAAATAAATTGTCTATGGAAGTACGTAAGATTTTTTTTTTATATTGCATAGTTCATTTTCTTTTTTCTTTTTTCACACGAAAAAAATCTTCCTCGTGTGTTGCTATTTGAAAATGGTATTTGCGGTGTACGAAATTTGCAAAAAAGCACCTCCTGTTCCTCGAGATGATGACTCTCTCTCGCAGGCGTTGGAAATTGTCTTTCCGTGAATTTAACTTCGATGTTGCAGGACTTTCTCGGTCTGGGTATAGCGAACTCGTTCTCGTCGAATATTCCATCGCGACTTTTGCCAAGGAAGATGCTTTTCTCTGTCGACAATACTCGTCTCACAATCTCGCTGCCACGATTCTTCCGCTCTCTCTTCCTTCTTCTCGAATACTCTCGGCGTAATCTCGCGTCCGTTTCCTCGCTGTATTGACCGGAAGTGACTGCTGGATTGCTCGTATTTTCGGAATCCTCGTCCGAACTCGAGGAATCCGAGGAGCAACGCGATTCCACGGGACTGCTTGTGTTTCGATTTTTACCTGAAACGTTAAGGGGGGAGATACGTTTAGGCGAGGAATGTGCTGATTTTCGTGACTTTATAAAAAAGGGACGATTTCTTCACCATTTTTTAGACTTAGTGGATGCTTTATTGCTACTTTTGGCTGTTGGATGGTATTTTCTATTTTTATCAATCTTCTAAAATGGCGGAGGTATGGTACGGTCTTCTAAACTGCATTTTCAAAACTGGCGTGACGTATAACAAAAGAACTAATCGACCGATTTTGATGAATTTTTTGGTAATTCTTTAGATTTTCCCAAAAACTTTTCCGAAAAATGAACCTAACATTTGTTTTGCTATTTTCGCATTTATTGGGTTGTCAATGATGATATTCAGTCGAGGGAAGCTGAAATTCACTCCCCCCCCCATTGAAAGTTATGGAGTTTTGAAATTCGCGGAAACGCGTGATGTAATAGGGCATTTTTGAACATTTCGACGCCTATATTGGGTTTACTTATGTTTGTTTGGGTTAAAGTATGGGTAAAAGTTAGGGGGTTTTGAAATTCGCGGAAACGCGTCATAAAATAGGGCATTTTTTAACATTTCGACGCCTATATTGAGTTTGTTTGGGTTTGTTTGGATTTGCTTGGAAACAATCATTTATCGGAAAAGTCACTTATCTAAAGAATTACAGAATTTCGTATAAATCTTTCTAACTATATTGTCTAAAATGTGACTCGTTAACTTGGGTTAAAGTATGGGTAAAAGTTAGGGGATTTTGAAATTCGCGGAAACACGTGATAAAATAGGGCATTTTTTTAACATTTCGACGCCAATATTGAGTTTATTTTCGTTTGTTTGGATTTGCTTGGAAACAACCATTTATCGGAAAAGTCACTTATCTAAAGAATTACAGAATTTCGTATAAATATTTCTAACTTTATTGTCTAAAATATGACTCTAAATGGTTTTGAAAAATAGAAAGAATATATTTTTAATTGCAAAATGTAGCCATTTTTTCCGAAAGTTCAATCTTTTTGTTTCAAAGCGTACCATTTTATCGATTTTCAAAATTTCTCACTTTTTCGTGGTTTAAATTCTGCGTATGAGTGTTAATGAAAGAAAAAAACCTCCGCCATTTTTAAAGATTAATTTTAAAAATACCATGTTACAGCCAAAAGTAGTAATAAAACATACCCGAAGTCTGGAAAATGGTGCAGAAATCTTTCCTTTAGAAAAAATAATGAAAATCGGACATTTTTTCCTCGCCTAAAGGTATAATAATCGCCTAAATTAATCCGGATCTACAGTCAGGATTCTACATATCATTCAAACTTTTTTCATTCACTCTACAATTAAATAAATCTCAATTTACTTGCTAAGAGTCTTCCTGGTTCGTTCTCCGATTCGGTGTTCTCTTTGGCAATGCGCTTCGAATCAATTTCTAAAAAAAATAGAATAATCAAAAATGTTATTGGCGTCATTACGACGTGGCTTTCCAGCAGGATTATTGTGTACCTCGGTCCACTTCAGTTTCTTCGCACGTTACACTTTCTTCGTTACTGTCTTCGCCCACTTTCGCCGCCTCACAAATGGCGACCTCATGCTTTCTTAAATCGGTAATACTTTTTTGGGATACTTCGATCGATCGGTCGTCGTTGAACCACTTTAGAGGCTGTCTGATAACGTGTAAGAGTACACAAATTATATTCATCCACTATTGACTAATAATCTTTTTTTCGATGGAGAATGGAAGAATAGTTTAATAATCATTTCGAAAATATTAGTTTGAGAATAATACTTTCGAAATAACCATTTGCGAACCTAAACGAACCGCACAAATTTGAGAGTAATCGTTGTAAACTAACATGTTAGTAATAATACTTTAAAAATAATACTCCGAGACCACAAGCTCAAAAATCATCATTCCGAAATAATAAGTTTGAGAACAATATTTAAAAAAGAATAATTCTGAAATAATCGTTTGAAAAAAAAAAGTAAAAACATAATCATTCTGACATAACAATTTGAGGACAATATTTAAAAAATAACAATTCAGAAACAATAGTTTAAGAACCATATTTAAAAAACCACAATTAAAGAAGCGCAAAAAGCCGAGTAAACTGGAGTATAAGAATTCTAAAATTATTCTTTGAGAATTGGGAATTCGTCAGAGGCTGGCGAGGGAGGAACGATAGACTGCAGCAAATAGTTTTAAAAGCTAAACTAGCAGTCATTGGCGTGACGAAAGAGGCTGGATAAGAAACCAAGATTTTTTTGTAAAAAGGATGATCTGGAAGATCTGGAAGTTCAGTATTTTTTGTGGCATTAGGCATTAACTCTGAGGACTACTATATAAAACGATCTGTGTAAACATGTGAGTGGGCTATAAAAAGCGCAAAGCGTTGGATGACGAGGAATAAAAATTTCAATGAATACTTTGAGATTGATACTCGACTAAATAATAACTCTGAAATAATACTTTGAGAATAAAAATGAATAAACAATAACTCAAGAACTAAAACAAAAACCCGAATAAACTTGAGAATAATGCTTTATTAAATAATAATTCTGAAATAATACTGTGGGAATAAAATTCAATAAACATCTAATAATTCAAGAACTAAAAGAACCGAACAAACTTGAAAATAATAATTCTAAAATAATACTCCAAGAATAATTGCTCTGCTAAAAAATAATTCAAGAACAATCAAGTCCACAAATCAAGCAGAAAAAAATTCATTTCTCAAGAAAAATATTACAACAAGCAGAGTAAAAAATAAAATAGCGCAAAGAAACTTTCAAACAAAATGCAAAAAAAACGTCACCTGTATGCTTTTCTATTTTCCTGCACAGTACCAGTGACATTCTCGAGGATCGGTTTTTCCGAACGATTTCGCCATTCTTCGAAATCCCTCATGGCTTCCCGTCGATGGGAGTCTCGCATAGCTTCAATTTTGTTGAGACTCAGCGTGTCCAGATCTATCTGTGCCCTCACAGCTTGTCGCTGCAGGACTTGACGTTTATCTAGAAGAAGAAAAAATGTTCAACTTCAATATAGCGAAAGGTTCAACGGCGCGAAAAGGGGAAAAATAATCGGTAGAAAATAAAGTACGGGTGAACGATCCGAAAGATCGCGAGGACTCACCGCCTCTGGCCTTGTCTCTCTTCTCGGCGGAAACTCGAGCGATTTCCAATGCCCGTGATCGTTGGGCACGCTTTTTGTCCCTGTCGAGTTCTCCCATCAGTAGGCTCGGCCATTCGACGCCAATTTCCTGCTTCTTCAGTGTAAAAACCGCTGTTTCGTCGCCGATCGTGCACTCGCTCGACTCCTCGATAATCGCTCCCCAGAGGAAAAGTTCGAGAATGAATGGCGGGTAGCTTGCCTGTTTTTTTTCAGTAAAGAATACTTCTTAGTTTTAGAACAAATGGGATAAATAAATAAATAAATAAACAATAGGATAAATGAATAAATAAAACGAATCAGTTAAAATGAATACTAAAATAATAAATTACTGAAATTATTAACAATAAAATAATAAAATTCATAGATCAAAATTGACTTTATTTCGTAAAAAAACGGATCTCTTTCGAATGTATTCATCAATACGGTAAATTCAAATAAAATTGATTCAATTAGTTAATTTTTTGAGGCGGGCACCACTGTGACGGGTAAAAACATCGATTTATATATGGGTCATTCCATGTCAAATCGACAAATTTTTTACCTGACCCCCTTTGATTTCGCTGAAAATTTTCTATCTTTTTCTACCCCCCGAAAGTTATTTTTCAGAATTTTTTCAAATTTTGTTTCCCGACTCAAAAAAAGTTATGAATTTTTGAAAAAAACCGCTCTTTTATTTTTAAATTGCCAGAACTTTTTCAAAAATTGACCGTTTGGGAACTTTTTTTTTTCAAAATTTTTGTTTTTAAATGTAGTTTTCGAAAAAAAATATGAAAAAATTTTCAGAATCCCAGATATATGAAATATTTTAGTTTTTTTGAAAAAATCGTAATTTTCTCAAAGTCCGACCGTTTTTTTTTTTTTTTAATTTTGCTCTAAAAATACTTCAACTAATTCTGCAATGATCCCCGTTAATCAAAAGATGTGACGACAATCGCTTCTAATTTTTTTTCTTGATTATAAAAAATTTTTTGTTGAATTTTTGCTGATTTTATATAACTTTGTTATGAAATTTTTTTTATTTCCTCGTGAAACCTCAAAAGTTAAAAAATAAAATTTTATTGGAGAATTTCAAGTGATTATCGTCCAAGAAATTGATATTTAAAAAAAAAAATAATTTTTTTCTCTCATTGACGTTATTTTTTTACTCTTATGGACGTTTTTTTTTGGTACTGAAATATGACAACTTAACGTCATTTTGGTACTGAAACATGACAAAATAACGTCAATGAGAGAAAAAAATTATTTTTTTTTTTAAATAACAATTTCTTGGACGATAATCACTTGAAATTCTCCAATAAAATTTTATTTTTCAACTTTTGAGGTTTCACGAGGAAATAAAAAAAATTTCATAACAAAGTTATATAAAATCAGCAAAAATTCAACAAAAATTTTTTTATAATCAAGAAAAAAAATTAGAAGCGGTTGTCGTCACATCTTTTGATTAACGGGGATCATTGCAGAATTAGTTGAAGTATTTTTAGAGCAAAATAAAAATAAAAAAAAAACGGTCGGACTTTGAGAAAATTACGGTTTTTTCAAAAAAACTAAAATATTTCATATATCTGGGATTCTGAAAATTTTTTCATATTTTTTTTCGAAAACTACATTTAAAAACAAAAATTTTGAAAAAAAAAGTTCCCAAACGGTCAATTTTTGAAAAAGTTATGGCAATTTAAAAATAAAAGAGCGGTTTTTTTCAAAAATTCATAACTTTTTTTGCGTCGGGAAAAAAAATTTGAAAAAATTCTGAAAAATAACTTTCGGGGGGTAGAAAAAGATAGAAAATTTTCAGCGAAATCAAAGGGGGTCAGGTAAAAAATTTGTCGATTTGACATGGAATGACCCATATATATTCACGAATATGTGAAAAAATATTGAAAATTGACCAAGTTACAGACGATTAAAAGTTTTAATATACGTGGGAATATTGATATAAGTTTTTTTTTAATAAGTTTTGTTAATAAGTTTATTTTTTTTATTTAATAAGTTTTAATACAGGTTTTAAAAAACGCGATTAAAAGTTTTAGTATTCGTGAATCGTTGCGCTACCTACTCTCACCTAATCGTCTGTAACTTGGTCAATTTTCAATATTTCTTATTTTTCAATTTTCAATTTTCAACATTTTTTCACATATTCGTGAATATATATATATATATATATATATATTATGGACGATTAGGTGAGAGTAGGTAGCGCAACGATTCACGTATACTAAAACTTTTAATCGCGTTTTTCTCGAAACCTTTTTCGACCTGGCCGGAATTATAACTCTAGCTACGATTCTCCGATTTTCAATTTTGGAAAATCAAAATTTTCGTAATTGCAGTAGCTATCGTTGCACATAGCCGTTTTTTTTGTTCAGTATTTTTTAAGCCACCGAATATAATTAAAAATTTCGCCAAAATTACACTTTTTTTTAAACATGCGCCATGTTGTGATTTTTTTCTGGAAACGGCTACATACAACGAGAACTACATTTATATCGATTATAAAACTTTTTTATTTTCATTTTTCAGATCAACCGTTGACAAGTTGTCGATCCGGTCGTTGGACCACATTTTTTATACAGGGGATCTATTATACCTCAATAACGTTGTTAATTGTAATTTTTTTAAATAAAAATGTTTTATTTTTAATGAAATTTAATAAATTTTGAGATATTAATATTTTTTTTTACTATGTATGGCTAACACACTTTTTTTGTTGTTGTGAAAAACTTAAAAATTGTGCAAATAAACCTCGATTTGATTAATAGCACACTTTTTTCCAAATCCCAAATAAATAATCTAGGAGATGAGAAAAAAATTGACAAAGAAACGACTTTTTTGGGCCCGTCACAGTGGAGTCCTCCCTTGAACTACTGTCATAGCAAATGAGGAGCTGGCGAACAAAACTGGACTCGTCCACACCGCGTCAGATTGAATTTTTATTAAAATGTTATTTATTTGCGTGCCCACCAACTGCCATTTGGCTCGAAAATGCACTTTTTAACCAATTTTGAGGTGTTCGGAGCAGGATTTTATTCAAAATATTTCGGGAGCTAACCAAGGTGAGCTTGAAAAACTCGAAAAATAAAACAAAATTGACGTAGCGTGAACAAGTCCGGTTTTGTTCGCCATCCCGTCAAACATGTGTATCCTCGATCTCAGCACGATTCGAAGTGTGGGAACGTACCTTCAGGTAATTATCTACAGCAAAGAGGTCAATTTTATTTGGGTGTCCCACAAGGCGCGTTGTGACCACGACAGCCTCGCGATTCTGACGCCAAGTGTAGTCGTTCACAATAATAGCCGGCATGTCGACTCTCTCCGAAACGTGTACTCCAAAATAATGCCGTAAATTCAAATCCGAATATAATCTCAGTATCGTCCGTCCAGGCGCTTTCTTCGAGTGCGCGACCGCGGACTGAAGTTATACTTGGATTATCGATCAAACAATTGGAGCAAAGACAGTCGCCTGTTACGAGATTGCTCGTACTCGCTAAATACAAATCGATTAAGGATGTATGGCAGCTACTGCAGAGTCGTTACAGAACTGATTATGCAATTTGCAAAAATCGCATTTAAAGATTAAATAAAATAATTGTAGTATTCATTGAAGCTAAAAAGGAGATTTACCACAGCTCAAAGTAAAACATGCGGTACAGAAAGAAGAATTTTCAATTTTTAACTGCAAATTTAGTTGCTGATTTGATGTACGTTTTCCCTGACGTTGTCGTGGTTACGACATACGAGCTAAAGAAATACGAAAACGGTCCCATGTAACTCGCAATATCTCGCAAAATATATGGGCACATGTCGATTTTTTTTTAACGTATCATGCATATTACAGCGATACCGCACAAAAGTTTTTTTTACAAAAGAGTACTCCGGAAATACCTTTTTTGCCAATGTAAAGGGAATTTTGGACGTACAGTCCTATGTTCCCCGTGTTAAATGACCCAACTTTGAATTCGTTTATCTCAGCATTCACGTGGGCAAATTTTGTTTTTTTAATCTCAAAAAGTTCTTGATATTTTCCTTTACAATATCAGTTTCAATTCGAACAGTAGTAAATAACTTAGTTGCCATACATCCTTAAAGCAATCCTATCGCTTCACACTAGTCATACCACCGATCGTACTTGAGACTTGTACAATTTATATTTTTAACATATGCAAACAAAAATTGTTATAACTAAATTTTCCATTTGCAAACTGTTTAAGGGGCTATACCAGTGTGACACTTTCCAAAAATCGATTTTTTGTGCCTTTTTCGACAGTTTATACTTTGAAGAATGACCTGTAAAAACATCAAGGCCGTATCTTTATCATTTTATCTCGCAAAAATTGATAGTCAAATATTTAAACGCGTTTTTCTCGAATTGAGATTTTTCAAATTTGCTGACATTGTAACTCAAAGAGCAATTATCAGATTGACTTAATATTTGAACTGAGTACTCTTGAATATATTTACTCTACAATGACGCAGGATATTTTTGATTGGATGAAAATTTACGATTTGACATTGAAAAAACGATCATTTTATAGGCAAGAAAAGACTTTTTTTTCATAACTACGCCATTTTGTTAGATTTTGATATTTTTCGAAAATCCTGCGTCATTGTACAGAAAATATCTTCCAGTTTAACGAAATTTTTTCCTTTTTCGGTTTCAGCTGCTCAATCGGCCGGAATCATGTCAGCAGTGGAGGAACTTTTTTTTTGCGCCTCCGAAGGCAGCGCATAATTCGCTTGGATATCAATATTTTTCTATTCAAAAATTATGTAATATAGGACAAATATAGCCAAATATATTCTTAATTTTCCGAAACATTTAATTCAGTACTTTTCTTCCAAAAAATTCCCGAAAATCACCCAAGTTTTCAGCGTTCACACTGGTATAGCCCCTTAAGGCCATGTGTCACACCGATCAAGCGGCCACGAGTGCGAGAGAGATAGCTGATTTACAGATTCCCAGTGTTCTCCTGACCGGTTGATTGTTTGGAAAAAGTAAAAGAAACACTTTCTTTTCTTTTACCTGAAATGTGGTCCTGAGAGAGAACTTGGCAATAGGATTTTTACCGACTGGACGTGTGAGCTATGTCCTTAATGAGTGTTCACATTCAATTAGAAAAATGAAAAAATAGTTAACAACAATTCGCGCGGTATTTCTAGGTTTGATATTTGGCAACATTGGTTCTATCACCGTCTCTTTTTCCTCAACCAGGCGAGTTTAACCTCCATGCTTTTCAACGTCGATCTGTCAAAACAATGTCAGGTGCGGAAAATACAAAGCGTTGTATTCGGGCCACGACTGGTAAAAAGCGTGGAAAATTTGTGTCGGCGAAATATGTCGGTTAAAAATGAAACATGTGTGGAAATTCGAATGAGTGAGATGAGGTTAGGACTACAGTCAGCTGTTGCCTCGCTGTCACGTCTCTTTATCGTAGCAAGTGGTAATAAATCCAATACCGGAAGTTCAAATTAAACTTGACGTTACATAAAAATTAGGTCAATAAGCGTAATTTTATCTGAGAGCACTGGATCACTACAAGTGTTAAGTATGTAAATCTGATTATTTTTAAGAATCTGACGGATTCCCACTATTATATACACTTTTGTAGCGACCGGAAGTTGGGTTTTTGTATGTCGTCTCGGAATTCCTTCACAAAAATACGCAATTTTAATATTTCCTTTCTCTGTAATTAGGTCGATAAACGACCCTGAAATTTAACACAGACAATTATTAATATATTTAGCGAAGCTCAAAAAAAAATTATGAAAATCCTATGGATCAAAACCTGGCGATAGAACTACCTTAACCCTCATCGGATAAAGGTGGGTCACTTGTGACTTGAACAATACCCTGAAAAATGCTTGCATGCCTCCGGATTTTGCATGAAATTGTTATTAAAAATTAATTTGTTCTGGTCGGATAAATTATAATTATCGAGTAAAGGGTCTCAACAAGGTCCATGAATTTTTCCAGATTGTTTGCAGCACTTTAAGTATTGCAAAATTATCGGAAAGCACGAGTGACCCACCATTATCCTTAACGGCGGTCGAAAACACCCTTATCTGATGAGGGTTAAAACTACGCACGTCTAAATACGAATGAAAAAAAGAACAAAAACGAGAAACAAAAAAAAACGGATCGCCGAGAATAAAAATGCACAACTCACGTTTAATGTACGAATTCTTTTTAATTGAAATGTGTGTGTATTGTTTTTTTTTGTCCTTTTTTTTCGAGAGTATTCGTAAATGAGAATACCATCGGTACATATATTTGCTAATAAAAAGCTGCCGAGTAAAGTACGCGTACTTGTAACCGCGTTTTGGAACAACGTTTATTGATTCGATACTGTTATCCTCTCTCGTTACGGTATATATGTGTATATACATATATATAGGTATAATATATGTATAATCTCGACGATAAAAAAGAAACGGGGCGAGATTGGTAGACAGTGATAAAGAAGACAGCAAGATCCTTTCGAATGAATGGGTTACTGGTACGTTTTTTTTCCCCCCTCTCTCCCTTTTTCATCCTCAAAGTCTTTCTCGCTTTCGTGAGTTCTTGTTCTTTTTTGTTTGTTCCGCTTATTCGTACTTTGACTCTCGCAATTAAAATATAACAGTACATACATGGTTACGCCTAAGTACGGGTCTCTTCGTTTTCCATTGTTTTTTTGTTTTCTTTCTATTTAGTTTCATCTGTATGCTTTTATTTCTTCGTAGGACTCGTGAGCGTCTTAGAACGTCAATGCCCGCGTCTCGCGAGGATCTTAAATCGACTACTCGAATCTAATTCGAACGTAACACTTAAAAATCAGTCGTTTTTTCCGCTGTGCCCGGCTGGTCAGACCGGCCGGACGCTTCGTCATTTATCATTTGGGGGAAAAAAAAATAAAAATAAAAACGATCTTTGAACGAAAAAAAAAGAAGTCAATGGCTTTCGTGCTGCTCTTGCGAGTCGTTTTTCTTTTCGCCCGGCTACACGTCGGTCCCTCCGAGTGTACAACGGAGTCGTTCGTGCATCTTTCATTTTCGCCCGTTTTTCCTCATCGAGAAAATAAAATCTCGCGAAAAGCGGTACGCGGCTCGGTCGTGAGACGGCGCTTTCGAGTTACAAAAAAATGGAGGACTGAGATAAACGCTTTAGTCTCGTCAATCTAAAACACGTAATACGAAAGTACTGTTATGACACTAGTAACGTGGGAGAGACGGCTCCGCACCGGTTCATTTTCTCCTTCGAAGGATTCCACACCCCCACCCACCCCTTAAACCCCGACGCGATGATTTTTTTTTCAAATCCAACCGTGGTATCGCTCATCGGTATCGTCACGATCGACAATGTCAATGACCCTTGGAAAAAAAAACGATATTGTAAATATACATCGTTTGTTTTTTGTCGTCGGTTGCAGATTCGTCGATGACTATATTTGGCGCTTTTTTGGCGTGCTCTCGTTTGCGCGTGTGGGGCCATCTTCTTGTTCGTTAACTTGTACCGCTGCTATAAATAGGTTGAACGCCCCCGCACGCGTGACAAATCTCTAACGTTTAAATGTACCCGGGACAGTAATTCGATCGCACGAGACGCTCTCGTGTGTGTGTTTTTATCTCTTAAGTATCGTTACACTCTGACACCTCGATCGGTAATTCGTGGCGTGAAAAGAAGAGTCGAAAAAATCGTCCGTGATACCGGAAGTGACGGCTCGATGAGCACAATGTCGATCGTGCAATATTGGGCGGGGTGGGGTTTGTTCGAGAGTCTCGATTCGTTTGCGGAATGTCTGAGACAGGAATTATACGCGGGTATCGCAATATCGATTATTCGCTCGTCTTCGTTTGCGATTTTATGTTTGCTCCTTTTTTTTCTTCTTTTCTCTATGGCAAGTGCAAAGTTGCTTGTTCTACACGTCGACGAGACACACGCGAGACTGCGACGGCAACGCGCGTGCGTTCCGTGGATCGTTGATATGAAGTGTTTCTTTGAGCAAAATGGCGAAAATCACAAAAAGTGAAAAGAAGAGCGGAAAAAGTGGAAACTAATCGTGCTGTAAAATGTATAACGAATGGCTCGGGTACGATCGACACAAAATTCTACGATCTAGCAAGGTGTACAATATATATATATATATATATATATATATGTATATATACCGTAAGGTGGCCCGAAAGAAAATCGACGATTGCGCGTTCTGCTCTTCCGCGCAATTCCAAGCGGCCGTCGTTCCGAAAAAAAAACAGAACGCTCGTTATTTTTGACGCGTGAGAAAAGTTTGGAAGATAAACGCGTCGAAGGAATTCACCGATTCGTTCGACCAACTCGGACGAACGAATTTCCGGCTTGAAAGCTCTCGGCTGAATGATTAAAAATAATCCGATGAAAGTGTGCAACTGAGACGTTAAAAATGTACGATTGAAAGATTGTGCGTTTTTTTTTAACTTCGGACGACGCCTTCGAGGATGCTTCGAGGGAGAGCAAAAGGCGCGAGAATCTTCAACCGTTTTTTCGCGCTACGCTAATGTACTCGTATACGACAACAAGAGTTCAGAGTTCCGGTAACTGGGACCTTTTTCACAATTTTTTTCCTTCCGCTTTCTCGCTCGTACCGCAAACTACACGGAGGAAAGAACAAAAAAAAACAACTCGATCACCACTCGCTCTCTCGTCCTTCTCTTCCGCTTCTTCGAAACATGCGCCCCGCAAATCGTTTTCTCTTCGCACAATCCTTAAATTACCACGCTATTCTTCTCTCCTTCCTATATATATATATATGTATATATATATTCTATTGTTACTCCGAAACGTCGATAACGATCGAGATCTCGTTTGAAAATAAATAATGAGAGAAAAGTTTGAGAAAAAAAAATGAAATGAAAGACACGAAAACTAGGCGAGAGCCTCGAGTTTCTCGCTAAATACACAAACACACGACGACACACACACACACACGCGTCCGTACGTTCTCGTCTCGCACAGCGTTTACACTTGCACTCGTTACTTTTCACGCCCGGCGCCATTCATCGTCATCGTCATCATCGTTATTACTAATTAAATACGCGCAAAAACAAAAATACAAATTATACAAGACGCCGAGTCGATCGGAGGAGCGTCTCTCCTCGTCTTCAAAGTCGATCGACGAAAAATTCTCAACAATAATGGACGAAAGTTTGCTTCAACGACGATGAGAACGATCACGCGAGAATCAAACGCGTTTTCCGGCTTTTCTCGAGCTTTGTCCGGACGATTATACGGAAATAGAAAAATATCGTTATAACAATCGTATTCGAATCAATCGGGCTTTTCTTTATCGATTAAATAAAGTCGATGATACGTCGAACTTGGTCGTGTTCTCCGTCAACTACGAGTTACTCGGTGCGTCTATATAGTTTACAACGAAAAAAAAAAAATAAAACGAAACGGCAGGGGGACAATAATTTGTCCGTCACCCAGCGGGTTTACGAATTTTTCTTTGTCCGCCCCGAAGACCGGAAGTCCGAAAAATCGTTCACGCGCGAGAAATCGATCTACGGGGGCGGAAGAAAAAACATATGGCGATAAACCGACGCGAAAACGAAAACTTCGAAAAGTATCGCGTCAATGTGCGCTACTGATAGCTCAGGACGTTTCTTCTTATTCGATTATTAAAAAAATCACGCATGCATACACAAAACCGTACATGCACGGACCAATTATCAGACGCGCGCGCGCAAGTAAACATTATTGCGTATTCACCTTATTAGAATAAACTATATGTATATATATATATAGATCTATATATATATATATCACGCATCGAAACGCACATGTCTCCTTCGCGTGTGTTGAGCGCGTCGACCGGACATTGTTCTTATTTCTTCCGCGCCGCTTTCTCAGCTTTCCTTCGCATTCGCTCGATCTCCTTGCGCTCTTTGCGCTCCCGTTCCGCCTGCGCTCGGAGCTCCTTCAATTTTCTCTTGAGGTGTGACTTGTCGTCGCCCGATATGCAGAGACCCTTGAGATCCCGGGATTCGAGACGAAGCAAACTGTTGCCGCAGATACCGTTGTCGATAAAACGCGACGCGTATCGCTCCAAGCCGATACCCGACAGCCATTGGCAGACCTGCGAAAGACGGAAATGATTTTGTAGATAAAACCGTATATATAATAGATAGACTTATAGATACGATTTTATTGATGAAAATAGAGAAAGACAATCGTGGCCTGCTTTAGGGGGGAGATAACTGCGGGCGAGGAACAAATTTCCTGATTTTCATGACTTTTTTTAGGAGGCAAGATTTCTTCAGTATTTTTGAGACTTAGGCATGTTATTTTGTAAAAATGTATTCGTCTTAAAAAATGGCGCAGATATGGCACGGTCTTCACAACGGCATTTTCAAAACTGGCGTGACGTATAGCTAGAAAAATAATTTACCAATTCTAATGAAATTCCGTATAAACCTTTCTAACCTTATTGTCTAAAACATGACCCTAAATCTTTTGAAAATATTTTCTAAAAGTATTTTTTATTGCGAAATGTAGCCATTTTTTTCAAAAAGTTCAATCTTTTATTCAAAAGCGTACCATTTCGTCGATTTTCAAAATTTCTCACTTTTTCTTGGTTCATATTCTGCGTATGAGTGTTGATGAAAGAAATTCTTCGTTGGTTTTTTTTACAGGCTTTTATTTAACTTGACTTTCTGTGAGATGCAAAACGGAGAAAAGACCAACTTCCCGACTACTTTCAAGGAACATCCCTCAGGTGACACCCTTCGATTTTGTTGAAATTTGGATATGTTATAAAGCACCGAAAAGAAAGCGATACGTATTTTCTTTTTATCGGCGGAAAAACGGTTTTAAGCGCTGAAACGCACCCTCAAAAATGGGGATGTTTTTCGTTTTTCGTCGATAACGTTTTAACGGTACGATATATTAAAAAATTTCAAATTGCAACAATGTTTATTTTTTTGTGCACTATACATTGGAGATGAGAACGATAACGTTATCGACGAAAAACTAAAAACACCCCCATTTTCGAGGGTTCGTTTCACCCCTTAAAACCGTTTTTCCGCCGATAAAAAAAATACGTATCGCTTACTTTTCGGTGCTTTATAATATATCCAAATTTCAACAAAATCGAAGGGTGTCACTTGAGGGATGTTCCTTGTTAGAGCTCTGCAATTTTGCAAACATGCATCAAAAATGTGTCAATGCATGATTCAAGTTTATAAAGAATATCGATAAGATTTTCAACTTTTCATGTAAAATTAACGATATCTAATCATCCGTATAAAATCTGACTAACACATACAACCAAGTTCGTAGCCGACTGTGTTTGTATGTGAAAAGTTTATATGCAGCAATTAGTTGTAAGTTCAATCGCAATTACAGTCTTCGTTATTTTCTACCAGTATTCCATGTTCCTAACGTACAAACTCGTAAACTCGTAAACTACTAGTAACAACTAACTAGTAAAATCAATTAAAGACTAAAAAGTAGAAAATCATTTTTATGTAAACAAAAATATTTTTTATTCCATGTAAGTTGGCAAATTTCGTGATTTATTCATTCCCAAATTATCAAACGCGTTTTTTTCAAAACCGCGTTTTTCAAATCGGTACCCGAAATTTCTCGAAAACCAATAAACCGATTCCCTTGAGGTTTTTTGTGGTTATTCTATACACCATTATCTAGTACTTGTCATAGGATTTTTTTTCCGTTACTTAGTTTTTGTTTTATAGGCAAAATAATAACTAATTTTTGGCCCAAAAATCACTATTTATGTTCAAACGTCCGTCATTTTGTCATAAATCGATATTTTCAAAATCGGCTATGACAAGTACTAGATTACAGTATCTAATTTAATAATCTTCTTGGTTTTTTTTTTCAGATGATTTTTGAAGAAACGCCAGAGGGTACCGTATACGCAGATTTTTTTACGACGCTCCAAGGATCATACAATATCCTTGTATATTTTTGATATTTATAAATAAAGAAAATTAAACATATTTTTGAATGTATATACTTTTAGATAATTAAAACCCCAATCCGAAATTTCAAATAGTTTTCCTTGAAAAAATTCACAAAAATGACCTTTTTCCGGCTCCTAAGTGTATATCTCCCCGTAACGTATCAACTGTATCTAATTTACTGTAAAACAACCTTAGATTTGGTAAAAAAAAACCTGAAACTGCGTACAAACGTGTGATAATAATTTTTTCTCTAATTACTATTGTGCCAAATTGAATACGGTTAATGAAACTGAATTGATCAAATTTATTGAACATTTAAAAAGTTAAGCGCCCCAAGCTTTTATTCATAGTCACATATAGGTGACTTGGTAAAAAAATTATTTTCTGCTTTTTAGTACATTAAAAAAGACCTTGTTTTTTTATATAAAAAAAAATTAATATAATTTTTATTATGTTTATACCGCTCCAACCCGTGTAGAAGACCGTGCCATATCGCCGCCATTTTGAAAGATTTTTTTTAATATCATGTAACAGCCAAAAGAAGTAATAAAAGATACCCTAAGTCTAATAAATGGCGAAAAAACCCTCTGAAAAAAATCACGAAAATCAGCATTTTTTTCCTGGACTAAAGGTAACTCCGCAGTTAAAAGTAATCGTTTCAACGTACTTGTTCCTTGGACCAATCGGCGATCGGTGCCGATTGCCAGAAGTGCGACTTTTTATCACCGAAGCCAAAGTCACTGGAATTCGGTGGCAGCCAGACCTCGAGACCGCTCGAATCTGCAAAATCGACAGCCCGTTTGGTCGGTTAGAGAAGCAAAGATCGTAAAATGACAAAAAAATTGAGTGAGACGAGAAATTGCAATGAAACAAATTGGTGTTTGGAAACGACCAGTGATGAGCGTTACATGCAAGCGGTGCATTTCATGAGCGTGAGACGGTCAGTACCTGCGCTGCCAGCCTTGGACGGACTGGGCTCGACGGCGGGTGGACTAACGGAGCCACCCGAGGACAAACTCGAAGGCGAGCCACCAGGATGGTGCCAGGGTGTGCCTCCGGTGCCGATTAGGTTTGGCGGAGGTACTGCCGCTTTCTTTGCTGCGTTACGACAGTACAACGAGTCTATTTTTATTACCGTACTATAATCGTCACGATGTATACCCCTTAACGCTAATTTTTTTGTCTCTCTCTCGCTCTCTTTTCCACTTCACGGGCTACATCTACCTAGGTGGTTCGAAAAATATTTTTAATCGCTACTATGATGTTTTAGCTTTATTCCTTGGAAATTTCATTGAAATATTCATAAAATTGAATGGGCTACAGCTTCTAAAAGTCGTTTTTCTCGAAACACTGTTTTCAAAGTCTGTGGACATGATTTCTCGAAAACCACTTCATGGACTGTTTCCAAATTTACAGGAGATACGATGAGAGACATTTAAGGGGCCAGTCCACTTTGAAAATTAAAGAAAATCGAAAGCAAGCAAGACTTGAAGAAATCGACGATGATGAGCAACCAGAAGGGATTTTGTACGGGGCAGGAATTGCCGATTGAGTTTAAGTAAGATTTTTTCATAGTATAAACTTCAAACGCGTTTTTCTCGAAACAACGTTTTCAAAATCTAGCTCTATCGTATCTCTAAAACTAATAAACCGATTCTCTTAAAATTTGAACCACATATTGTTAACACGATTCGCAACAAGATGACCCTTGATGGTTTTAAAATTTCGATTTTTACTCTTTTTTTTGCGAAAAACTGCGAAAAAACGCGTTTTTTTTTACTTTTTTCGTTTTTCATCTCCTATTTTTTTATTTTTTGGTAAAACTTTATATCCTAGGGTCATTTTGTAGCTGGTGTCACACTGAATCTAATGGACTTTGATTTTTTTGTTTCAGACAAGCCGGTGCCTAGTTGTGATAGCTACCTAGCCCGCCTATTGTTGAGGTGTTACGTTACGTTACGTTACGTTACGTTACGTCATGTTACGTTACGTCACGTTACGTTACGTTACGTTACGTTACGTCACGTTACGTTACGTCACGTTACGTTACGTCACGTTGCGTTATGTCACGTTACGTTACGTCACGTTACGTTACGTTGTACTTAAAAATGAATTAATTTTTTTTATATGTATTTCAAGCCTTTATTTATCAAGCCCAACAACTTTTATATTCATATCTTTTATAAAATCCTCAACAAAAAAATCGCTCAAATAGCCTCTTTCGTGGCTCCAAAGTGGATTGGCCCCTTAAAGGTCGTTGACGATCTTACTTTTAAATAAATCATCTTCATGTTCAAATAGTTACGTTAAGGTAGTCCTTTCGCCAGGCTTCAATCCATAGGATTCTAATAATTTTTTTTGAGCTTCACTTCATATACTAATAATCGTCTTTGTAAAATTTCAGGGTCGTTTATCGACCTAATTACAGAGAAAAGAAATTCTAAAATTGCGTATTTTTGTAAAGGAATTCCGAGACGACATACAAAAACCCAATTTCCGGTCGCTACAAATGTGTATATAATAGTGGGATTCCGTCAGATTCTTGAAAATAATCAGATTTACATACTTAACACTTGTAGTAATCCAGTGCTCTCAGAAAAATTACGCTTATCGACATAATTTTTATGTAATATTAAGTTTAATTTGAACTTCCGGTATTGGATTTATTACCACTTGCTACGATAAAGAGACGTGACAGCAAGGCAACAGCTGACTGTAGTCCTAACCTCATCTCACTCATTCGAATTTCCACACATATTTCATTGTTAACCGACATATTTCGTCGACAGAAATTTTCCACGCTTTTTACCAGTCGTGGCCCGAATACGAAAATTGCATTTCCTTTACATTTCCCGCACCTGACATTGTTTTGACAGATCGACGTTGAAAAGCATGGAGGTTAAACTCGCCTGGTTTAGTAAAAAGAGACGGAAATAAAACCAATATTGCCAAATATCAAACCTAGAAATACTGTGCAAATCGTTGGAATAACTATTTTTTCATTTTTCTAATTAAATGTGAACATTCATTCAACCGTTTAGTCATCGAAAATTTAGTTATTACAAATTTTGGTCGCATATGTTAAAAATATAAATTGTACAAGTCTCAAGTATGATCAGTGGTATGACTAGTGTGAAGCGATAGGACTACCTTAAAACGACGACTTTTTTCATAGATTCTGTATACTCGAGTTTCAATCAATGGCCACGTTGTTAAAAAAAATATTTAAAAAACCCCCGATCGTTAAGGACTCGTATTTATTATTAACTTGAATAACCCGTTTGGTTTTTAGATTTCGGATGGACCGTTTACGCTGGAGAGTGTCCACCCCCAAACGTCGCGAAAACAATGTCATTATCTGCCGGCGGCCATGTTTTTGTTCCTTTCCTGTTTTTTTTGGTGATTTTTTAAAAAGCCTCTCAATATATGTACCTTTGTGTTTAAAAAATGCGTTTCTTTTTTACCAACCGTTACCCAGAAAAGAAAATCGGCATTTGGCCATTTTTTTCGAGCCTCTAAGTAGATGTAACCCCTTTATTCTCATCCTCTTTTCTCTTTTCATTCACAAAAGCGATATAAAACAGCGCAGCCAACTAGACAAACACATCGTTCAACATTCACGAGTACCCATTCGTGTGCGCGTTTCGCGGCGAACCGCTGCGATTTACCTCGATTAGCCTCGCTAACGGCCTGCCTTATCTCCTCGACGAGATGATTCGTGACTAGGGTAGGATCGTTGCTGTGCGGATGATTGAGATCGCTGAAGTCGCCGGAACTCTCGCGCGACGACGACACGTCGTTGCCACCGAGTCGTCGCTCACGCTCCGCGAGCACTTGCTTCAATTGCTCCGCGAGTGACGCCGGAGGTCCGGTCAAGCCTGACGGGAGAACAAAGATGAGAATTTTCGGTTGAAAAACGCCGAACGGCAATCGATACCAAGGAGTACTGAATTTTCGCCGACGTCGATACGTTCAATGAAAGTTCAACTTCGAAGTTTTCGTAACTTTTATTCCATTGTTTCCAAGAAAAATTAATGAATTTGTAGACTATTTAAAAAATTTCCTCACAAAGAATGTTGAACTTTGATTGGACGCATCTACCTCTAAAAAACAGCATGCATCGTCAAAACAGTAGATTATTTTTGCGAAACGAGATCTCGCGATTTTCCGCCTTACCTTTCTGCGCGGGTGGCCAATTCTGTTCGGTCATAGCTCTGACCTGAGAACTTATCGTGCTGTGCTGGCGTATCGTCGTCGAGTGTGCCGATTCGAAATACTGCTTGCTCTTTTGGGAACTTATCGACGAGCTGCTCGAGTAGGAACTCAAATTTGATTGTTTCGAGATCGAGTCGTTCGTCGAACGGCTACTCAAGTCGTGTGAAATGCCCAATTTCGCCGAGGAATCCTCGGTGTCGGTATTGTCACCGGATTCGTCCAAACCGTAATCCTGCAATCGCGAGAGAAAACAATAATCGTCGATAGATTTTTCGAATTTGGTGAGAGAGAGAGCGAATTCGTACAAACAGGGAACCTTACGCAAAGCTCAGCGCAGATGGCGCCACGTAAACATAACGTAAACAAAAGAAACTCAACGCGCGCGGTACATTTTCGCGGTGTCTGTCTTGTACTAAAATTATACGAATGGACATAATGGACAATAATCACAGATATTTGACTATACCGGAATTGAAAAATCAGCTTCTACTCTTTTCCTTCTCTGTTCATTCTTTAAAGTTTCTTTTTGGCTCCAAACAAACAGGGAAGGTATAACCCCTGTTTCAATATTTTCCGGCTCATTTTCATCCCCGTAAAGAATGGAAATTAGCTAGGTAAGTATTATGTAATAAAATAATGCCAGAAGGTTAAAAAATGCAAATATTTCAAATAGAAATTTTTAGGTTATGATGATTAACTACTTTACAATATAATTTTAGAAGTAAAATTAAGTAGCGTCAAAAATATTACGTTTATACACTGAGTAACAAATCCTTCATTTCTATAGTCTGCAGATCTAAAATGATGAGAATATAGCCTTGAATGTTTTGTCACTGCAAAGTGCTTGCGACGTATAGCAATTTTCCATCGCTTGCGAAGTTTTTTGTTTTTAGGAAATAAATGAACGCCTTCGTGTCGCCATTCAATTGCACAAATTCTTCACAAATTATTTACGACAAACAGTTTATTCAAGGGGCTATACCAGTGTGACACTTAAAAAAAAAATCAATTTTTTTGTCGCCTTTTTCGACAGTTTATACTTTCAAGAATATCATTATCATTTATATCAATATCATTTTATCTTGCAAAAATCGATAGTTAAATCTTTAAACGCGTTTTTCTCGAAATGAGATTTTCCAAATTTGCTGACATTGTAACTCAAAGAGCAATTATCCGATTGACTTAAAATTCAAACTGAGTACTCTTGAATATATTTACTCTACAATGACGTAGGATATTTTTGATTGAATGAAAATCGACGATTTGGCATTGAAAAAAACGACGATTTTATAGGCAAGAGAACAGACTTTTTTTTATAACTACGCCATTTTGTTAGATTTTGATATTTTTCGAAAATCCTACGCCATTGTACAGGAAATACCTTCCAGTTTAACGACATTTTTTCCTTTTTCGGTTTCAGCTACTCGATCGACCGCAATCATGTCAGCAGTGGAGGAACTTTTTTTGGCGCCTCCGACGGCAGCGCATAAGTCGCTTGGATCTCAATATTTTTCTATGAAAAAAATTATGTAATATAGGTCAAATATAGCCAAACATATTTTTAATTTTCCGAAACATTTAATCGAGTACTTTTCTTCCAAAAAATGCCCGAAAAGCACCCAATTTTTCAGCGTTCACACTGATATCGCCCCTTAAAGAAAATTCAACAGTAGTCGTAGAAACACGGGTAAAACCAAAGAGAATCTCACTAAACGTCATGTTCTGTTCGCGTTACAATACAATGTCCCCTCTAGCGAGAGAAGTTGGCAGTAAGGTTCCCTATTGCGCGTGGCTTTCTCATCATTTGAGTCTAGCTTACAAATTTCCACACTTTTGAAATTACGCGTTCGTGCGTTGCCACAAATAGGTGTGATAATAATAAAAAATAATAATAAATCATAATGATAAGAATAATAATCATCACCATGATAAAATAATAATAATGATGGAGATATTTATGACAGCAATAATAATCATAATAAATAGCAAATAATATTGTTTGAATAATAATAATAATAATTTGACGACTTTTTAATTTAAGGGGTTACCTCCACTTGCGATTTTGAAAAGATCGATTTTTTTTATTGCATTTTTTTGAAGTATAAGTATCCGGGCCCATACTTCTGTATGGGCCCGGAATAGATGACTCTATGTAAGTTTACAAAAAAAAATATTTTCTTCGTGTAAACTGAAATTGAAACTTTAAACGCGTTTTTCTCAAAATGGCATTTCTGAAGTCGGTGACCAAGATTACTCGAACACTAATGAACCGATCTTCTTGAAATTTTGCAGGCTTATTTAATACATAAAAATGTAGTCTTTAATCGTTCGATTTTTTTTTCGAAAAAAATGGCCGTTTTATAGCCAAAAAACGGCCGTTTTTTTCGTTAAAATCGAACCATTAACTTTGACTGTCCGCCATTTTGTGAAAAATGAATATTTTTTAAAATCCTTCGATTAAAGACTAGTTTATACTTATATTTGACTAAATCCATCCGCATTTTTTTTTTTTCAGATGATCCACTTCGCCGCAATGTTGGTCACCGCAAACCGTGTATATAAAAACATTATTTCATTGACGGCCATTTGCCACTAAACAATGTAACATTTTTCAATAAAAAAATTACTGAAAGTTCTTCAAGATGTGTTCTTTAAGATGGTATATTGATCGATTAAAAAAGTTTTGTAGTTTTCTTTAAAAAAATTCATGAAAAAGGCCTTTTTTTGCGCTACAAGTGGGGGTAACGCCTTAAGAAAAATAAAATTTGCCACGTACCGAACTGCTGTTGCTAAGACCACCGGATCTTTTGGGTAATTGTCGATTGGCGAGTCCCCCACGACTAGCGAGCTCGGCTTTGCTCTTACCGGCGGTATTGTCGAGCAACCTGTGGGCCGGCACGGCCCTGTCCAATTCTTCCTTGATCGGGATGGGCAGAGGAAGTTTTCTCTCGACAGTGGCCGTTCTGTCGCCATCGTCGGGACTGCTGAGATCGGAGGTTTCAGTGTCGGACAATTGGCAGCTGGCGGAGGATGGTGGCGGTGGTAACTGTCGTCTCGTGAGTTGCGGCGTTACTATGCCCTTGGTCGCACCGTCGTAAGGCAATCTCACGGGAAGTCCGAATCTCGTGTGGGTCTCGGTCAGTTCGACCTCCAATGTGATCACCTGATGCACCAATTTTCGCAACTGAGTACGGCGTCGCGTTTTCGCGAGTGTTATTTTACAGGTTGTGCGTGTTAGAGTTTTGTTTCATTGTCGTTAACGGGGGAGATACCTTGAGGCAAGCGAAACAATTGCGGATTTTCATGATGTATTTTTTTATGCGAAGATTTCTTCACAATGTTAGTGTCGATAAAAACTCGAATCACTGTAAAGTAGCAAAAAATCACAGCCGTGGTTAAGGGGCTATACCAGTGTGACACTTTCAAAAAATCGATTTTTTTGTGCTTTTTTCGACAGTTTATACTTTCAAGAATATCCTGTACAAATTTCAAGGCCGTATCTCTAATCATTTTATCTTGCAAAAATCGATAGGTAAACCTTTAAACGCGTTTTCCTCCAAATGAGATTTTTCAAATGTGCTGACATCGTAACTCAGAGAGCAATTATTCGATTGACTTGAAATTTGAACTGAGTACTCTTGAATATATTTACTCTACAATGACGTAGGATATATTTGATTGGATGAAAATGGACGATTTGGCATTGAAAAAAACGACCATTTTATAGGCAAGAAAACGGACTTTTTTTTCATAACTACGCCATTTTGTTAGATTTTGATATTTTTCGAAAATCCTACGTCATTGTATAGGAAATACCTTCCAGTTTAACGACATTTTTTCCTTTTTCGGTTTCAGCTACTCAATCGGCCGGAATCATGTCAGCAGTGGAGGATCTCAATATTTTTCTATGAAAAAATTATGTAATATAGGTCAAATATAGCCAAATATATTCTTAATTTTCCGAAACATTTAATTGAGTACTTTGCTTCCAAAAAATTCCCGAAAATCACCCAAATTTTCAGCGTTCACACCCCTTAATCCCACCGCAACCTGTTTAGAAGACCGTGACCTTTTCGATAGATAATAAAAATACCGTGTAACATCCACAGTAGTAATAAAACATGCCCTAAGTCTCAAAAATAGTGAAGGAATCTTCCCTTTTTTAAAAGAAACATGAAAATCAGCATTTTTTCATTGCCTAAAGGTGTGTCATCCCTTAAGGGTCGTGATCAGTTGGGTTTGTTTGGGTTTTGCATTACGATTGGTCTTACCCGATCTTTGAGTGTTTTGACGAGTGCGTTGTACTCGGTGTCTTTCTCCTGCAACAATTGTTGATAAAAGTCATCGCGAGCCGCGATATCGGCTCGCAATTCCCTCGCCGCACGTCTCGCGCGCGCGTACTTCTGTTGGATGACGGAGGTTTGAGCGGTTGCTTGCGCTAGCATTTCCCGCGCCGTAGCGAGATCCTGTCTCGTCGCGCCCAACGCTCTCTCGGACTCGTGCAAGCGTAGCCTCGATTCTCGCAACTTTGCCGCGTACTCCTCGCTTCCGGCTCCGTTGTTTTCCAGCTCGACGAGCTATGGCGAACAATCGTGTAAAAATTCGTGAGTTTTCGCTTCCCCGCGAGACGAGAGGCGGCGATGGAAAAAGCTTGACGGGAATGCTTGGGAGGGAAATTTTTCGATACTTTTTGTCCTATGCAGGCGCTTCGAAGATGGAGCGAGAACGGGGTGAAAACATTTTTCGAAGTTTTATTCACAGCAAACACAAGCGGACTGAAGCGGACGAACGTTTGCGAGTTTTTATTACCTTTGCCTTGAGCTTTTCCACCTCCTCGTCGGCTAGGGCATGTTTATACTGATTCTGCAAGCAACGAACGACAGACACAAGGCATAAGCAAAAAAAGGAAATGAAAAATCACCCGAGTCCACCATTCAATTGGCCTAGCGAGGTTTGAAAAAAAAACCATGTCTTCTCGATATCAACAATAGTGAAGGAATCATTTACAACTGGTGGAAATGTATTTTCTGTACACGAGCGAAAGAGGGACCAATTGTAATTTTGAGGATATTTCGTTTCTATGTACAGTGCGGGTGGACCAAAAATAAAAACACGTTTAAAATAATACACCACGCGTAATATGTACACTACGTGACACTTCAAGCATTTTCATAAACCATTTTTTTACTATTTTTGAGAAAAAAATAATAATTGTGGTCATTGTTCTATCGGAATGAAAAAATTACAGCATTTTTGTACGTGAACTTGAAGGAGTGTAGTGAATGTTGCTCTTCGTGGGAATTTCCGATGAATCGATTAAACCCAAACGATTTCGTTGTTCTCACAAGCTGTGGCTTTAGTGTAGAGAATTCGTGCCTTTCATCGAACAATTACAGTGATGTTGTTTTCACGTAGATCTACAAGGAAAGCTTGCGAGGTCGATCTCTCCGATTTCGATGAAATTTGGCATGCTTTTGTAGAATGGGTCAAAATAAGCGACGCGTAATTTTTGTTATATCTGCGCAACCTGATTTTTAAGGGTTGAAAAACTCCCCCGAAATTTGGGGTGTTTTTTGTTATTCGTCGATAACGTTTTAACGGTACGAGATATCAACAAAAAAATTCAAATTGCAACAACGTTTATTTTTTCGTGTACATTGGAGATGAGAACGATAACATTATCAACGAAAAGCGAAAAACACCCCTATTTTCGAGGGTGCGTTTCACCCCTTTAAAATCGGGTTCCACAGACATAAAAAAATACGTGTCGCCTATTTTTGCCCATTTTACAAGCATGCATCGAAATCGGAGAGATCGACATCGCAACCTTTCCTTGTAGTGGATCTTTTTGAAAAATGAATGAAACGCTCGTTTTTCGGCTTACACCTAGTTGGAATTTTTGAAAATTCCGATTATTTGCGGATTCTCAAACTATAACATTTCAAAATTATTCTCTGCATATTTCAAGTCCATCTGTTCAAAATTGAGGGAGTCATAGGCGCTTATAGGTAGGTTCCGCGAACCAGCGAACTTTAGACGCGCTTTTCTCAAAACTACTTTTTCAAAATCGGTGACCACGATATCTCAAAAGGCTTGCACTGGTCCAGTTCAAATTTTACAAGCTTCTTTCACATATAAAAAAACAGTGCTCGATCGAAGAATTTTTGTTTTCGATGCATAGTTTTTTCTTGTCAACGAAAATAGAGTATTTTTTTCACCGAAAATCCATACTTTCACTTTGAACTGCGGCAGTTTTTCAAAAAACAATATTTCATCAAATCCTGAGTCCTAGATAATTTCATGCACAAACTCAATGCGTTTGATTGACACGCTAGATAATTTCGTGTACTGGATAATTTGACGTCCTAGATAATTTCGTCTACTAGATAACGTCATGCAAAAACTAAATGCGTTTGATTTTTATACTTCGAATGATTTGTTTCCGAGCAGCAGTGGTTCATCGTTTACCACATTTCTACCGCATCTGCTACATTTATAAATATTCCTCAATACAAAAATTCTAAAAGATATTCATGACCGAAGCCTGAATGAGATGGTCCGAAAAATCGTTTTTTTTTAATTGCTTAAATTGATAGGTAAACTGTCCAAGAATATATTTACAAAGTTACAGAGGCCTATTGTAAATATTTTCGAAGATACAAGGCCAAAAGCAGAGAAGCGATTGATATTTGATACTGATATTTCCTCCTATTGAAAACTTTGAAGCGCGTTTTCTCCAGTTTTTATTTTCACGACTTTTCCCAATTGGCGGGCGTGATAGCAAAAAAACTAAACGACCTATTGAATCAAACCAAAGTTTATTTTCTTCAGTATGAAAATCTCTTCTAAGTGAATTAAAAGTCGTTGAAAAAGTCTTTTTTAATAATTTTTATAGCACGTTAGAGAGTTTTTTTTACACTTTTTCTTCAAATCTGAGGAAAGCTATAATTTCACGATTTTTTCACCTTTTTCTTACCTCACCCAGAAGAAAAATATATGACAATTAAACATTTTATTGGTTTTTTGTTTCAGTCAAGAATTACGAGCTGCATCTTTCCCGCCGATTGGGGACTGCCGTGGATAAATCTGCAGTCATTTATTGTTTCATGTTGAATTTTTTTTTATCCATTTCAAATATACACGAAAAGATACCTCAATGTTTACTGGGCTCACTTGTTTTTTTTTCCCTTTTTAAAAAATTCCCGAAAAAACGCTTTTTTGGACCTCCTAATTCGGACTCCGGCCTTAAAACCATTCTCTTTACCGCAAAATAAACCGACAACCTGCAGACGTTTTCACAACAAAAATATCCCAAAAATTTCTCTTTTTACCGGTCGTGAGCTAGGTGTAACGCCTTAATCAGGACGTTTAAAAACAACCAAAGCATCGCTTCTTCGGAATTCCAATATTGAAATTCCTAAAGAACAATAATCAATGACGGAAGTATCGTCGCTCCTCAGCAGTACCAATTTTGAAACCTGCACGTGTATTTTTCCAAACGCACATATAGAAAACAAACTTCACTACACTCCGTTCACTAAGTAAAAAAAAAGATAACGCAAAACTGCGAGATAACGAAACACTATGACGAAGAATAAAAATGTGCGAAACTATCGGTCTAAAGTAGGGCTCACGATATTCACACAATGAGTATAAAAATTCTATACATTCGTAAAGTGAAAAGCAGAAAAAAGAAGGCAGGCTGGTGCATATACCTCTTGAAGAAGGGCTCGCAAGCTGTCAACGTCGCTCTGTGTCGTCGGTGTTACGTTCGAAGGCATCGAGGAGCTGATTATCGGTGATCTGCTTCGATTGCTGGGCGAGAGATAATTCTCGATTGGACTGTGGGGCGGCTCGCCCTCCGAGCACGATGACATCGCTGGCGATCCCGGTATGCCGCCCATTCCCGTGCTACTGCTTATCGAGTGATCCTCACCGCCCCTCTGACTCTCGGGTGACACGTCCGAGAAGTTTAGTCTCCTGTTAATTCACGGCGACGTATTTTATTATTCCGCACGGAAGAATATGACGATATTTTATCGTGGCAAAGTCTTTTGCCACGTGCGATAATCATCGATCGTCAGTTGTGCTTTTATTTTCTTTCTTTTCCTCAGCACCCCGGGAGGCCTCGGGCTCGTCCCAGGGCGGCCGCAGTTGTCGTCACTGATTATATGCGAGCAAGGATTAACCATCATTGGAAAAGGAAAAAAAGCTGCTCACGTGGGACTACGCAGTAGTTGCTTGGAACAATAAAACTTCGGGCGAAAAAATTTGACTTTCGTTTTTGTGCACAATGATAATATTCATTTCGATTATTGTAGAAGGAATACATCTCTTTCAAAGCAAAAACAGATTTTGATTTAATAAACAATTTTTTTAAATTTTGGGACAGGTTGATTTAGAATCGAATTATGGATGTTTTGTGGAAATTTACAATTGTTCCAAATATCCACAAAAATGAGTACGAGAGGCTATTTTAAAGTATTTTTTAATCCAAAATGCCACTGAAGCCTCAATTCGGAGCAAAATACCGAAACTTTGTTCGTTTAGATATAAAACACCAGAGTAGTACCAAAGCTTCTTGCGAAGTATTACAAAATCTTTTGCAATTGATATTTATATTTAAAAAATTCAGCACAATTTTATATAAATAGTATTACAAAATCCTTTGCAACTGATATTTTTATTTCAAAAATATCAATGACAAAAGATTTCTCAATACTTTTTATATAAAATTCTGTTAAACATTTTTTCTTTGATAAAAATATGAATTGCAATGCATTTTTTAATACTTTTCATATAAAATTGTGTTTAAAAAATGTTTTGATAAAAATATCAATTGCAAAGGATTTTTTAATACTTTGCAAGAACTTTTGGTACTTCTCTGGTGTTTTATATCTAAATTAACAAAGCTTCGGTAAAGTATTAAAAAGTCCTTTGCGATTGATATTTTGATTTAAAAGTATCAATTTTTATTTAAAATATATCAATTGCAAAGGATTTCTTAATACTTCGCAACAATCTTTGGTACTTCTCTGGTTTTTTATATCTAAATGAACAAAGCTTCGGTATTTTTCTCCGAATTAAGGCTTCAGTGCCACTTTGGATTGAAGAATACTTCAAAATAGCCGTTCGTACTCATTTTTGTGGATATTCGGAACAACCAATTGTAAATTTCCACAAAAGTTGAATAATTTGATTCTAAATTTACCTGTGTGAAAATAAAATATAAAAAAATTTGACTTAAATTTAAAATAGAAAATAAAAAATGTAATTAAATTTTAATTTACATTTTAAGAAATTAAAAATATATAAAGTTTGTTTGAAAAAAACACGCGCACTTGCATTTTAGAAAACATATTTTTTATTAATTTTTTTTTTAAACGCAAGTGTGCATGTTTTTCTCTAAAACAAACATTGTATATTTTTTTTAATCCTCAGTGCTTACATTCAAAAACGTTTCGATATTTTCGTCAGATTCAATTCTAGAATTTGGAAAAATTACGTTTCGAATTGCTTCAGCGAAATTTTTTTTTGTCAAAACAGTCACTCCACTTTTTATAAAAAAAAAGTCAACATTTCTATATACATCTTTTAGCGTATACTTTGAACGACGATTGTAAAAATTCAATAAAATGAATGAATTTCAACATAAATACGAGGTGTACGTTTACCTATTGGCGTTGTTCGCCTGTTCGCGTTCCCGATCGGCCTGCAAGCTCTGGCGAATGAGCATGGCGACTTCGGAATTTTTCGGATCGCGTTCGCGTCCAATGACGAAGCGCACGAGTCCGGATGTGTTTCGTAGCACGCTCGCGGCGTAAGCCTGCGTCACGCCGACCAAAGATTTACCATCGACCTCGACGATCTGATCGTTAACCTGTATTCTGCCCTCTCTCGCGGCGGCTCCTTTATCGGTTATCGTTTTCACGAATATGCCCAACTTCTCGAGACCGGCGTCGGCGCCGACGCCCATGCCGATTATACTGAGGCCCAGGCCCTCAGGTCCCTTCATCAACTCCACGGGGAAGACCTGATAAACGCGAGAACACATGCTTTCATTATCGGCTGTTTGCTCCGCATCGAGATTCCGGCTGACACTTCATGTTCATCTATATTGGTAGTGTGACTGATGTGAATTTTGGATTTATCGCGCTCGATGATCCCGTGATAGATAAGCTATCGGCGAGTCTCAAGGTTCGTATTTGTCGGAATAGTTTTAACACTCGATAAGATTTCGGGTGCCTCGTTTCGATCGTGACGACCGCTGATTGTACTATTTCGTTTTTAATACTCCGAGGGTCGTTTCCATTAAGGGGTCGGCGAGAGAGTGAAATTTCGAAAATACGATTTTTACATTGTTCAGTTTTATAGCCTGGGGCCTTAAGGGGCTACATTTCTCTAGAGGCCTAAAAAAGGCCACGTTCCGAATTTTTTCTCTCTGGGAGATGGTCGGTGAGAAAGAAGCGCATTGTTTTTAACACAAAGGTACTATTATTGAGAGCCTTTACAGAAAAATTATCAAAAAATATAGAAAAACAACAAAAACATGGCGGCAGATGATAATTTGTCCAAAGTCGGTGGACATAATATCTCGAGAACTACTTGATGGATAGTTTCCAAACTTACAGAAGACACGATAGAAACATTTAACGGTCGTTGACGATCTCACTTTTTCAAAGTCGATTTTTATTTTTTAATAATTACGTAAAAATGACGAGTTTTTTTCATAGATTTTGTATGCTCGAGTTTCAGTTAGTTGGCACTTTGTTAAAAAAAATTGTTTTAAAAATCACGGATCGTCAACGACTCGTATTTATTGCTAACTTGAACAACCCCTTTGGTTTTCAGATTTCAGATGGACCGTTTAAGCTGGAGAGTGTCCACCGCCAGACGTCGCGAAAAAAAATTTCACCATCTCCCGGTGGCCAAGATTTCGTTGTTTTTCTGTACTTTCAGGTGATTTTTTTAAAGGCTCTCAATATGTGTACCTTTGTGTTTAAAAAAATGCGTTTCTTGTTTCTTTTCCACAGAAAAAAAAATCGGAATTTGGTGATTTTTTCGAGCCTCTAGGTAAATGTAGCCCCTTAACTCTGATTTGCCGCAAAGATTTTGTGAAAATAATAAAATTAACCGAGCTAACAATTTCTATCGAATGACCGGATGATTTTTTTATATCATTATTCATTTGTTAATAACGAATTATCAAAGTTGTTTCTTTTGGTCGAAAATCGCTTTTTGTCTACGGCTCGACTCTTTCGTAATTTGCAAAATTTCAAAAAAGTATCCGTTAATCCGAAAGTTTTATTACTATACTAAAAATAAATGTTTTATTTTTTATTTCACAACGGCGGTACTTTCTTTAAGGGGTTACCCCCACTTGCGATTTTGATAAAAATCGATTTTTTTATTGCATTTTTTTGAAGTGCAATTGGAAGTGGATTTTTTTTGATGCCCGGAATAGATGACTCTATGTAAGTTTACAAAAAAAAATATTTTCTTCGTGTAAACTGAAATTGAAACTTTAAACGCGTTTTTCTCAAAATGGCATTTCTGAAGTCGGTGACCAAGATTACTCAAACACTAATGAACCGATCTTCTTGAAATTTTGCAAGCTTCTTTAATACATAAAAATGTAGTCTTTAATTGTTCGATTTTTTTTTTCGAAAAAAAAAAATGGCCGTTTTATAGCCAAAAAACGGCCGTTTTTTTTTCCGTTAAAATCGAACCATTAACTTTGACTGTCCGCCATTTTGTGAAAAATGAATATTTTTTAAAATCCTTCGATTAAAGTCTAGTTTATACTTATATTTGACTAAATCCATCCGCATTTTTTTTTCAGATGATCCACTTCGCCGCAATTTTGGTCACCGCAAACCGTGTATATAAAAACATTATTTCATTGACGGCCATTTGCCACTAAACAATGTAATATTTTTCAATAAAAAAATTACTGAAAGTTCTTCAAGATGTGTTCTTCAAGATGGTATATTGATCGATTAAAAAAGTTTTGTAGTTTTCTTTTAAAAAAATCATGAAAAAGGCCTTTTTGTGCGCTACAAGTGGGGGTAACGCCTTAAATGACGCCATTGCTTATGAATAATTTCCACAAAAAAACTCACACTCGGCAAGACTATCAATGATGTGTAAAATTCCCATCTGGTCATCCCAATCCTCCCGTCACAAAAAAAATGTTACGATCGACTATGCCAGTGAATCATTGGCGCAGGATTTTTCACATAAAAACCGCGCTAAATTTGCCGACTTTGTATTTATTTATTTACGGAAGTTGAAAGATTCCGAGGGACAGAGTCTAAAAATTATTTTTGTCGATATTTCCCTCAGCACCCCGGGAGGCCTCGGGCTCGTCCCAGGGTGGCCGCAGTTGTCGTCACTGTTAATATGCGAGCAAGGATAAACCATCATCGGGAAAATCAACAAAGTATCGACACATAAATACCTCGACTTTAAGCAGTTTTCATAAAAGTTTACCCAGGCGAGATTTCTTCATTTTTGTCTCTGGAATATACAGGATTTAGCAATGTTTTCCTCCCCCAATGTTACAGTTTCAGCAGAATTCTTTTTTCCCAAGCTTCGAACGAATCTGAATTCCACCTTCCAAATTGCAATTTTCCAAGATTTTCCGCGAGTTCCGAAAAAAAAGAAGAGTCGGAGCAAAAGACAAGGCGCCGTTGACGAGATCCCCGAATGATAATAAGTATTTGAAAAAACAGCGCGGTTTACTGTGAAGTCTTGGCGAACCGTGGTAAATTCGACCAACCCTTTCTCGTTCGAGCAACGTACCTCCATTTTTTCGACTCGTTTTTCGAGCTCGTATTCGGCGCTCGCGGCGACAGGATCGACATCCTCGTTCCGACGATCGTACTCATTGACCGAGTGCGTGGAGTAAACTTTCATTGGCCCACTGTCGAATGATACCTTGCTGCTCTTCTTAACGACTACGGACGGCGGTAAGTCGTCTTCGTCGTCCTCGGAGTCCGGTAGCCCGCTGACTTCCATCCAGAAGTGACCATCCTCGAAATAATGAACACCATTCTCGACTAGAATCTGCGAAGGGTCGGAGACACTGGATAACTCTAAATCACGAGAGAAATAGATCGAAAACGAGAGAGAGCGAGAAAGAGAGAAAAAGAGAGAGAGAAAGAGAGAGAAAGAGAGAGAGAGAGAGAGAGAGAGAGAGAGAGAGAGAGAGAGAGAGAGAGAGAGAGAGAGAGAGAGAGAGTTATTTCTTTTGTACTCCCTAAGAGTACGGTGCAAGTTTTTGTACAGACTGCATATGTATATTCTTAATACATGTATGATGGAACAAAAGTAGCTTATATAAACTATATAATAATAAAAATAACATGAGAGAAATAAAATAGAAATAAACAATACTATGTAGTGAAAAATAATATTGTTAAAAATGATTAATAATAATAAAGATAACATTAAAATTCAAATGAGGATTGAAAATTGAAAGTTTGGCTATGCTGAGGGAGTGAGAGAGAGAGAGAGAGAGAGAGAGAGAGAGAGAGAGAGAGAAACTTCGTATCGAGCATTAAAGATGAATAGTGAATTACAATTTTTCCAGGTACAGGAGTGAATTCGTCCCGCTGCTCCGTCTCAGTGTCGTCGTTAGCCTCGTGGGTCGTGTCGTTCAGACTACTCACGGATCCCAGCAGGCCGCTCTCGCTTCCCGTAACTGAACCTATTTGGCTCTCCGTCAACGAGTCTATCGTCAGATCGCTTCGGGACCTGTGTGACAAACTAAAATTAAAAAAAAAAACGATATCGTTTATTCCTTAGCGGTAAGTGCATTCATTGAATTTTTTATACGAATAAAAACATTCGTTACTATTTTTATATTCGGTCTCTGATATACCAGGGTCAAAGTGGGAACAGTGGGAACAGTGGGTACACTGAACCATTTCTGTTTCTCAGAAGTGGACATGTATGTATGTGCGTCTTTTTCACATTAGAACCGCCTCGAATGCCAATAGGTTTGAACCTGTCTGTGAGTCGCTCCCGCGCAATTCGGTTGTGAGAGGTGATTTTATATTATTTTTGGTGTAAAAAGTTGAAAAACCAGCTGAGTTTGTATGTTTTTTGCTTCTTTACCTATCGCAGTTATGTTCGAAGTCATTGTTCTCCCGCAATACACAGCTATATTGCGGTATTTGAACATTGTGTTTGTTAACCCAACAAAAATAGAAACTTGTCAGTGCCCGCTTTAGAAGAAAAAGAGCGGTTCGGTACACAGAGGCTCAATTTTTCGAGGTACACAGACGTGAGTCATAATATGAATATTTCCGCGTTGTGATTTGGATAGATACTGGTACTACCTCATTAGGTAGGTACTCATTGTTGATTAATATTCAATAAATGATTGTGACTGATCTCATAATATGCTGTCTTTTTTTAAATTAATTTTTCAATAGATTACTGTACAATACTCCCCATTGTATAGAGAAAAGCACTCCATTACCACCAAGTGTACAGTAGATCAGGGTAATTTTCTTCAAATTTTGCTTGATTTCAAAATTTCGTTTGACTGTGAAATTAGGCATGTTTCACTGTGTACACCCCCAAGTACACCGTGGATCAAATCCCGTTAAAAAAATGGTTATTATCTCAATATCTATTGATCTCAGTATTATATTATGTTGAAGTTTGCATCGCTGAAATGCAACGGAAACTAATGCTTTCAAACTGGTACAATTTTTTTTACCGATTTGGGCTGTCAAATTCAACCAAACGTGTTTACGAATTCTGATCTGAGATTTCCGACTTCAATTTGCAAAAAAAAGGATTTGGATAATGATAAAAATGAGGGAATGGAAAATGAACAAAAAAACTCGTTGCGTTCCAACGATGCAAACTTCAACGTCGTGGTATTTTTTTTACTATTAACCTTTAAAAATGGCGGAGGTATAGGACGGTTTTTTAAACTGCATTTTCAAAACTGTCGTCACGTATAGCTGAAAAAACTAATCGAACGATTCTGATGAAATTTGGCATAAATCTTTCTAACCTTACACGAACCTAAATGTTCTTGAAAATTAAAAAAAGAAAGCATTTTTTATTGCAAACTGTGGCCATTTTTGCGGAAAATGCAATCTTTTTGTTCCAAAGCGTACCATTTCATCGATTTTCAACGTTTCTCACGTTTTCTTGGTTCATATTCTGCGTATGAGTGTTGACGAAAGAAAAATCTTTGTTGTTTTTCTTTCGGATCAATCCCGCCGACGCTACGTGTCGCGCCATCTGACATTCGCCGCGACCCGTTTAGAAGATGGTATTGAAGTTAGTATCGTTGGGATACAACGAAAGTTTTTTTTGGCTCTTAGCTACAAAAATCACTGGAACGTTCTTGAAGATCCTTGTTAGGTTTTCGTAGCTTAAGGGGTTACCCCCACTTGCGATTTGGAAAAAATCGATTTTTTTTATTGCATTTTTTTGCAGTAAAGTATCTGAGAATATGTCTTCTGTATGGGCCCGGAATAGATGACTCTATGTAAGTTTACAAAAAAACATTTTTTCTTCGTGTAAACTGAAATTGAAACTTTAAACGCGTTTTTCTCAAAATGGCATTGCTGAAGTCGGTGGCCAACATTACTCGAACCCTAATGAACCGATCTTCTTGAAATTTTGCAGGCTTATTTAATACATAAAAATGTAGTCTTTAATCGTTCGATTTTTTTTTCGAAAAAAATGGCCGTTTTATAGCCAAAAAACGGCCGTTTTTTTTTCGTTAAAATCGAACCATTAACTTTGACTGTCCGCCATTTTGTGAAAAATGAATATTTTTTAAAATCCTTCGATTAAAGACTAGTTTATACTTATATCTGACTAAATCCATCCGCATTTTTTTTTTCAGATGATCCACTTCGTCGCAATGTTGGTCACCGCAAACCGTGTATATAAAAACATTATTTCATTGACGGCCATTTGCCACTAAACAATGTAATATTTTTCAATAAAAAAATTACTGAAAGTTCTTCAAGATGTGTTCTTTAAGATGGTATATTGATCGATTAAAAAGTTTTGTAGTTTTCTTGTAAAAAAATTCATGAAAAAGGCCTTTTTTGCGCTACAAGTGGGGGTAACGCCTTAAGCATGAAACAAAAGAGTTTAGGAAGTGATTAAAATGAAGGGAGAATTAATACAGAAGAATTTTCATTGCATTCCAACGATGCAAACTTTAACACCATTTTAGAAGACCGTTCCATACCTCCTCCATTTTTAATCATTAATCAAAATAAATACCATGTAACAGCCAAAAGTAGTAATGAAACATACCCTAAGTCTCAAAAATGGCAAAGAAATCTTTCCTGATAAAAAATCACGAAAATCAGCAATTTTTTCCTCTCCTAAAGGTATCTCCCCCCTCAGTCTGTACCCTGGTAATGTTAAATCGTCACCAATGGGGGATGATAACGCATGTGCAATTATCTTTGAGTTCTACCTGTAATCTTGAGCTATACTGCTGTTGATGAGGCTGGTGTCCGGTGCCGATAAGACGTCCGACAACCAGTCCGGCGTATTGTCCATCTCTTCCCTTTCCCTGTCTCTCTCCTTTTCCGCATCTTTCTCCTTGTCCGGAACTTTGGTCTCAGTAGGTACGGGGCCCGTAGTGTTGCTCGGCGACAGCAGTCTCGCTATCTCGCGAGCTTCGTCATCGGACAACAGAGCCGAGCCTTGTCTGAGACAAACAATTGCACATTTGGTTAAACGAATAATGCGAAGACGAACGAAAAAAAAACGTTATGTTCTTTCATTTTAATTCAATTAAAATACTGACCTAATTTTCTTTTCCAAGATACTGCCGCGATTCAACGATCGAATCAATCGGGAATGAATTTCACGCAGGAAAAATTGAAAAAAAAAACAAAGCAAAGAGAACATTTATTAGCGAACGGAAATTGAGAGATTCGAGGGATAGAGTATAAACGTGTGTTTGTCGAGCTTTCCCTCAGCACCCCGGGAGGCCTCGGGCTCGTCCCAGGGTGGCCGCAGTTGTCGTCACTGTTAATATGCGAGCAAGGATAAACCATCATCGGGAAATTCAACAGCGTATCGAGTCATAAATACCTCGACTTCAAACAGTTTTCATAAAAGTTTACCCAGGCGAGAATTCTTCATTTTTGTCTCTCGAATATACAGGATTTGGCAATGTTTTCCTCCCCCAAAGTTACAGTTTCAGCAGAATTCTTTTTTCCCAAGCTTCGAACGAATCTAAATTTAACCTCCCAAATTGCAATTTCGCAAGATTTTCCGTCTGTTCCGGCGAAAAAAAAACGTCGAAGGAAAAGACAAGGCGCCATGGACAAGAGAGACGCGTCGGAAAAGATTCGATCGGAGTGACGCAAAGTGTTTCGAGACGAAAAAGAGAAAAAGCACACACACCCGCGCGAATTGTACAAAAATTCGGTCGTTCAAGAATCACGAGGCTATTTCCCCGCACGCAAGGTCTTTGCGTTTTCTTTTAGATCTCTGCGACGGAATTTAAGGCGGGATATACATTTACAACGATCAAAAAATCGATTTCTTTTTTTTCCGTTTAAACGATAGAACTATATTGTAGAAAGTTCCTAAAGTTTCAAAGCGAAATTCGAAAAACTTCAAACGTTACAGCCCGTCAACGCTGTGCCTCACCGCTCTGATTCGGAGCGAGCGTGAACTTCAAACGCGTTTTTCTCAAAACTGCGTTATTGAAAATGGCGTGCAGGATTACTAAAAAATTATAAAGCCGATTGAGTTGAAACTTGGTAGAAATATTGATAACATTGGTACCTTCTACTTGACGAGAATTAATTTTGAAAAATTGGAAGAAAAAGACGACATTTTTTATCCACATTTTACAGAAATGTTGCGTGAAATGTTGATGTTTTTTTGTAAATGCGTGGCATTTTTTTAAATTTGCATTTTCTTCATCTTAATTACCGTCACATAGAAACTATACATCGACCTTGCTGTAACACTCTGCCACAGCTCCGTCATTTTGATAATGAATTAATCAAAAACGAGTGTTTTGTATACTTACGGGGAGGTACCTGAGTAAACGGCGAGAAAAACAGGTAAACTTTGGGAATTTTTGTCTCAAAAACTAACGTTTCAATTGGACCCGGGTTTTTTAAATTGGAAAATATGTACATTGAGGTATGTTCAGGATTTTTTAAAAATAAATTCATTCATTGGAAGCGATTCAAACGCGATTATCTCGAAACATAGTTTTCAAAGTCGGTGCCAGATGTATCTCGAAAACGGTTGGTCCGATTTTGTCCAAATTTGGATACAATATTCTTCGATAGTTTTTCTCGTTCGCCACGTAGGGGTTTTCCATTTGATTGAACCATCGCTTTTTTATGCAATGTGTATGCAATCCAAAATCGTCGGAAATTGCGAACGAAAAACGAATGTTAAATTAAAACGGTCGCAATTCCGTCAAAAATGAACATTTCAAAAAAATCCTACGTGGCGAACGAGAAAAACTATCGAAGAATATTGTATCCAAATTTGGACAAAATCGGATAAGCCGTTTTCGAGATACATCTGGCACCGACTTTGAAAACTATGTTTCGAGATAATCGCGTTTGAATCGCTTCCAGTCAACGAATTTATTTTCAAAAATTCCTAAACATATCTCAATGTACATATTTTCCAATCAAAAACCCCGGATCCAATCGAAACATTAGTTTTTGAGATAAAAATTCCCGAAGTTTACCTGTTTTTCTCGCCGTTTACTCAGGCACCTCCCCCTAAATATACTATTAAAGTATACCTAAAGTTTGATAATTGTGAAACAATTATTTCGTAGTTTAAAAAATCCCTTAATATTGCTTATTGTTTTCCTGTCTAAATGTATATCCCGCCTCAACCGGCTACCTAGGTGGCCCAAAAAATGCATTTTCCAAGAATATTTTTCTTCCATAGTACCACCTTTTAGCAATATTCGCTGAAAATTTTGATTGCGATATTCCTAAAATTGAATGAGCTACAGATTCTAACAGTCGGCCACCACTTCGTGAATTGTTTCCGAATTTTCACTTAAAAAAATTGATCTTCACTATTCGAGTTACGTAAAAATGACTTTTTTGTCCTCCCGCGGGAAGCTCTTCAGACAACCCCAGGCTACTCCGACGAACCGACCGTACGAGAGGCAAAGAGAGCGAGAGAGATCCTCGAGTAATGTTCCTCTGAACAAATATGGCGGAAAAACCGAACGAACGAGCTTACCGCGAGCTCAAAAGATTCTCTGCCTCGTCGGGTGTCATGGTGTCGGGTGTGACGGCATTGACTGCCTGGCTGACGACCGGTTTGGCGGCTGTACTCTCGTACCGTCTGTTCGAATCGTCGTATTCATAAATCTCGTGATCATCGATATTCGTGATGGTTTTGGCGTCGCTCGAGTCCGTATCCTCGAGCAAACTGTTCTCCGATTCTTTCTGTTCGTCTTTGAGATTATTGGTGTCGTTGTTGCGTTGAATTGGCGACGCGGAGATTGGCGGTGTGGCGGCTTGTGGTTTAGCGAAGTGTCGCGTCACTTCGGAGGTTACGACTACGCCGCTGTTGTTCTCGGACAATCTGAGCATGGCGAGCTGCTGATCGGCTTTTTGTTTCTCGAGTTCCCAGGTGGTCTGTACCTGTTCCTCAAAGTCCTCGACAGCGGCTTTGTCGGTTGCGTCGACGGAAATTTTCTCGTCGTTTCTCGTGATATTCGTTCCTACGAGGATCGCGTTATTGGCCTCGTTGTCCTTGAAATCCTTGTCGAATCGTTCGTTCGCCACGTTGTTCGACTGATTGACATTGTGAGTCGCTGTTGACGAGCCAAAAGAATTCTTCTCCGCGTAATTGTTCGTTCTATCGAGTTCGCAAAAGCTCGAACGTTTCTCGCTCACTTCCTCCTTGTTTTTGGCCAATTTTTCCCTCATCGAGACTCGTATCTGATCGTTCTTCGCGTTTGAGACAGTTTTTTGGCACTGCACGTCCGTCAAGGCTTGTTTCTCCTTGCTGTTGTCCGTAGCGGTTATTTTTTCGTTGATCAACGACGTCGTCTCGTTGCGCAACGTTGTCTCGTTCGTGACGATTGTAGCCTCTTGGAATTTGTACGTAGCCTCGTTGATTTTGCTGGCATTAACGTCGTTATTCTGCTCCGAGTTTAGCCTGCCGACGAGCTTTCCAGCCTCGTGGACAGGAGGAGCCGCGACGGCGGCTTTCGGTGGAGTTTTTGGTTTCGGTGGATGGACTTGGTGTTGCTCCTGATTCTGCTGCATTCGCCGGGCGTAGGGCGATGGTATCGGTATCTCTTTGTGCTCCAATGGAGGATACTCCTGATCCGAACTGACCACCGAGGACGGACGTTGACCCAGTCCAGCCGCTGGCATTTCCATTCGCACGTGCGAACGCCTGACAACCGTCGCCGCATCCGTCTCCACGAACTTTTCACTTCCGCCCTCGTCGCACGATACCACCTCCGTGTACGTTGTCGGCGCTTTCTCGTTTCCCTCCGCCTCAAGGTCATAGCTGTTGCGGCCTGCGAATCCAAAGAGACGACCGCTCATTACCGAGTGCCAAATTATGGAGTATTTCTTTTTTTACGGGTTGGACATTTGCTCGCGAATATTGGCTAATTAAAAAAGGTTTTTTTAACCGAAAATAATTATAGTACCGGCAATCATTTTAAGGTAGTTCCTCTGCGAAAATCTCAACCAAAAGTTTACATACCATGTTCATGTTTAAAAGATTGATAATTGGTTTAAATAGTAATAAATAAAATTAAAAACTACGCAATTTTGACTCGGTACTAGTAGATAATACGATGGATATCATTTATTGCCGTAAAATATATTTTATATTGTGTTTTTGATCTACCATTGCCAGTAAACTTTTTGCTGGGACTGTCCAGACTTTGCCCCAATTGTTTTTTTTCCAGGCTTTGCCAGGCTTTGCCAGGCTTTGCACCAAAATTGTGAGGGCTTTTCATGGTTATATCTTGGAAACTAGATGGTGAATCATTCTCATTTTTTTTCACATTATTCGTGATATCTTACTCTAGCTTATCCTCGTTTTTTATCAATTTCTTAATTTTAGTTTTGACGGTAAAATTAATGATGTTCTGTTTGCCAATCATAACGCATTTGTTGCGTGTAAACCAAGCCAACTTCAAGTGTAAATATCTCAGGTTTGGGGTGGTCAAACTTATTCAAAATGCACAGATGTTTGGATAATATATTGAATAACATATATGTCAAATTTCAACCATTTCTTAATTCAACTCTTCTGCGGAGGTACTACCTTAAGTGAGAGTGTTCACCGAAGGAATAAGAAAATATTCGTCATTTTGTTTATCAAAACGGCACGGGAATGGACGGGACAATGGAGAGACTTTGCTGTGACAGATGGACATGTATAAATCGTAAGAGTTAGTGGTTGCGAAATCCCGAAGAATTTCAACGTCGATTATTTCTTTCGAATGAACATGGCGCAAAAAAATTGAGTCTTCGATAGTTAATTTGAGAGCTTTAGTTAATTGATAGAAAAAAGAGTTAATTTCGGCAAATTCAATCTTCGAATAATTGGCTAATCACATTTTATCGGTTAGTAAATTCTTCGACGACTTTGTAGAGCATTTCCATTCTGACTTTTTTTACCGCTTCTTCGCCAATAATTCGAAGAATAATTTGCTAGTAGACAAGCCCAAAGCAATCGTAGAATCGTCAAACCTTACGCGATTCTCGATTTAAAAAGTCTTACGAGTACCCAAACAAATTCACACGGTGCCGTTAAAATTACAAAAAGAAAATGCTCCAAAAAAATGCGGCGCCAGAGCTGCGTGCGGCTTAACGGTCTGAGATGAAAAAAAAGCACGAAAAAAATGGCCAGTCTCCAAATGATGAATGGAAAAAGAAGCTGGAGGGAACGAAGAGTACCTCGACAATCGATGCAAAAGAGACGAAGGCACATAGTACCCGTGTGTCCTCGTGTATTGGACTCCGAATCTCGGGGGGATTGCGTGTGTCGTAACGGCGAATGGCAAAAGGAACGAAGAACGAGAGAAAAGAAGGAGGCCAGAGAAACCGGGAAATTCCGGCCGGTGCGTACTTTCGCGAGAGTTCGCGAGTATAAAGGAGCGCGCGACACGAAGAGATATTCACTCGCAGGGACACACACGATCGCGACAAATTTTCTCTTTTTTTCTTCTCTTTTTTTCGTTTCTTCTCGTCCGTACTCTCCTCCAGCTCTTGCAGCCTCGCGTGTGTAAGCAAAGAACGAGTTTCTGTCGAAGGTTTCGCGTTTTCGGCGCACCGATACACACAACAGTCGCTCTCCCGCTCTCTTGCTCCAAGCACTTATGCGTGGGAGACCATCCGTCGCGAGAGCGAG
>OX101790.1:35640894-35738394 GCA_944452715.1 Ophion slaviceki
CAACTATTGGCGCAGTATTTCTAGGTTTGATATTTGGCAACATTGGTTCTATCTCCGTCTCTTTTTACTCAACCAGGCGAGTTTAAGCTCCATGCTTTTCAACGTCGATCTGTCAAAACAATGTCAGGCGCGGGAAATATAAAGCATTGTATTTGGGCCACAACTGGTAAAAAGCGTGGAAAATTTGTGTCGGCGAAATATGTCGGTTAAAAATGAAATATGTGTGGAAATTCGAATGAGTGAGATGAGGTTAGGACTACAGTCAGCTGTTGCCTTGCTGTCACGTCTCTCTATCGTAGCAAGTGGTAATAAATCCAATACCGGAAGTTCAAATTAAACTTGATATTACATAAACATTAGGTCAACCAGCGTAATTTTTTCTAAGAGCATTGGATTATTGCAAATGTTAAGTATGGAAATCTGATTATTTTTAGGAATCTGACGGATTTCCACTATTATATACACTTTTGTAGCGACCGGAAATTGGCTTTTTGCATGTCGTCTCGGAATTCCTTCACAAAAATGCGCAATTTTAATATTTTTTTCTCTGTAATTAGGTAGATAACCGACCCTGAAATTTTACAGAGACGATTATTAATATATTTAGTGAAGGTGAAAAGAAAAATATGAAGATCCTATGGTTTGAAGCCTCGCGATAGGATTACCTTAAGTCGTGTAAAGTTCAACGGGCTACATCTACCTAGGTGAGTAAAAAATAGAATTTTCCAAAATTCCGAAAATGTTATTCGATAGTACCAACAATATTTCATTGAAGTATTCCTAAAATTGATTGAGCTACAGCTTCTGACAGTCGGTCGGCAGCAGCAACATACTTCAAACTTCAAACGCGTTTTTCTCGAAACAGTGTTTTCAAAGTCGGTGGACATGATATCTCGAGAACCACTTGATGGATTGTTTCCAAATTTACAGGAGATACGGTGAGAAACATTTAAAGGTCGTTGACGATCGGATTTTTTCAAAATAGATTTTCATTTTTCAATAGTTACATAAACATGACGACTTTTTTCATAGATTTTGTATGCTCGAATTTGGATTCGTCGCCACGGTGCTAAAAAAAATTATTTAAAAAATCGACGATCGTCAACGACTCATATTTATTGTTAACTTGAATAACCCGTTTGATTTTTAGATTTCGGATGGACCGTTTAAGCCGGAGATTGTCCACCGCCCAACGTCGCGAAACAAATTTCATCATCTGCCGGCGGCCATGTTTATATTGTTTTTCTGTATTTTTTGGTAATTTTTTTGAAGGCCCTCAATATATGTACTTTTGTGTTGAAAAAATGAGTTCATTTTTCACCAACCGTTTCCCATGGTTTTGAAGTTTGCTTCGTTGGAATGCAATGAAAGTTCGTAATTTACCAATAGCTTAATTTTTATGGCAGATCACAGCTACGCCAAAGAACAATTTTTTTGACCTGCTCATTTCGAGATCTGCAATGTAAATACGCAAAAGAAAGATTTTGTAAAACAATAAAAACATAGAAATTAAAACATTTATTAAAAAGAACCTTTCGTGGCATTCCAACGATGCAAACTTCAATACGACCCGTTTGCCAGAAGAAAGAATTGGAAATTTAGCCACTTTTTCGGGCCTCTAGGTAGATGTAGCCCCTCGATACATTAATTCTATTCAAATATGATGCAGAGAAAATTACCCCTGACGTATGCAAAAAAAATATTCTCTAGCATTATAGCTGGAACGCTTGAGCCTCGAAGGAGCCTCAACATTTCCCGTATGAATATCCAGGACGTTATTGAAGTTTGCATCGTTGGACTGCACCGAAAATATATCTTCTTCGTATTGCCGTTTTTTTAACTCAACATTCGGACTACGAAAATTGCTGAAACATTTTCGCGGATCCTTATTGAAGATTTAAAACAAAAAGCGGTAAAAAATTGATAACAAACAAATCGATAACGGCAAAGATGATAACAAAAATAAAGAAATGTAGAAAATGAAGAAGAATTTTCCTTACATTCCAACGATCGAAACAAAAAATTCACAACGGTAAAGATGATAACGAAAATAAAGAAATGTGGAAAATGAAAAACTTTCGTTGCTTTCCAACGATGCAAACCTCGGCACCATTATCCAGGCCAGTATTTTCGGCCATTTTCCCGAACACGTCCTAACCGGCCCGTTAAGGGGCTATACCAGTGTGACACTAAAAAAATCGATTTTTTTGCCATTCTCGAGAGTTTATACTCTCAAGAATATCCTGTAAAAATTTCAAGGCCGTATCTCTAATAAATTTATCTTGCAAAAATCGATACTTAAATTTCGATTTTTGAAAATTTGCTGAAATTGTAACTCAAAGAGCAATTATCCGATTGACTTGAAACTTGAACTGAGTACTCTTGAATATATTTACTCTGCAATGACGTAGGATATTTTTGATTGGATGAAAATTGACGATTTGGCATTGAAAAAACCGACCATTTTATAGGCAAGAAAACAGACGTTTTTTTCATAACTACGCCATTTTGTTAGATTTTGATATTTTTCGAAAATCCTACGTCATTGTACAGGAAATACTTTCCATTTTAACGACATTTTTTTCCTTTTTCGGTTTCAGCTACTCAATCGGCCGGAATCATGTCAGCAGTGGAAAACATTTTTTGGCGCCTCCGAAGGCACCGCATAAATCGCTTGGATCTCAATATTTTTCTATGAAAAAATGATGTAACATAGGTCAAATATAGCCAAATATATTCTTAATTTTCCGAAACATTTAATCGAGTACTTTTCTTCCAAAAAATTCCCGAAAATCACCCAAATTTTCCGCGTACACTGGTACAGCCCCTCAACAATAATCTCCGCAAAGCAAAATCGGGATCTATGTCGCGAGCGAAATAGAATATTCCCGGTGGAGTCCTCGAGGGCAAAGCTCACCGGTTTGAAATTTCTCGGGAATTTCTTTATCGGCTTTTTCCTCCTTGCTGTCCTTGGAGGGTGAGCTCGGCGAGCTCATGCTCGAGGACGCGCTATCGGTGCCAGTGGATGGTGGTCTGAGTTCGGTTTCCGGTGTTCTCGGTCTCTCGTTCTTCCTCTCGTCCTCGGCGGTCTCTCTCCTCGGGATCTCAACGTCTATGGATGGTTTGGCCCAATCGGGTCTCGAGCACGTGCGTTCGATCTCGTTTCTCGCAACGTCCGAGTCTCCGATGCGCGCGGACGTTTTCGCATCGGTGCTGACGCTCTTGAGGAGTTCCTCGTTCTTGGCCAACCACACGTTGCGCCATTCGGACGTTTTGGGCGGCGATCGTACAGGGCTGGTCGGGCAGCTGGGAAAATCTGGAGTCTCGAGATGATGATCGTTGAGTAGGCGTTGCTCTAGGCTCGCGGCCTCTTCGCAGCTGTTTTCCACCGAGATGCCGGGCAATCGTTGATCCGTACGATCGTTGATAGTCGGCGAATTCGTCGGGTGGGCCACGTGCTCGTTGTTGCTCGTGGCATTTTTGGCGTTGTTTTGTTGATTGGAAATCTTCGATTGATCCGTTTTTGGCACTGTTTTCGCGCAAGTGTTCTTATGCACGATCGCGTACTCGGGTATACCCGGGGTTTCGTCAGCGGTCTCCTGATTGGTCGGAGCCGCCGGAGCGCTCCTAGATGGCGCTGCGGGGCTCGGGGATTTCGCGGTTTTCTGCACAACCGCGTATTCGGGCAAAACGGCGGGTGGCGAGGAGTCGAAAGACGCCTCGTTTATCGTCGCGTATTCGGGACTGAGCGGCGATTCCATCGACGTTGCGCACACGGACGCGGGCCTCTCGCGTTTCGCGGCGATCGCCGATGAATTTCGCGTCGGTGGCAACGGCGGCGGTGGCGAGATCGTCGGGGCTGGCCTACTCGAGCAAAAACTCGCCGATCTCGTTGCCGGACACGACGCAACTTCGGCGATCTTCGAAAATTCGATCTCCTGATAATCCGAATCCGGCGAATAGTCCACCGGTGACGACGAATCGCGCGGATACTTTTTCGAATTTTGATTCAACGACGTTTGCACGATCGTGCGGTTCGGATCGGAATTGTAACGTGATGGTCGCGTCTTCGAAAAGTGACTCGTCCAATTCTTTTGTTTCTCTATGAGCTCCTTCGAGTTCAAACGCCTCTCGGGCTTGTCCGGCCTCTCCGGACGCTCGTCCAGACGATTCTCCTTGCCGTAATTCTTCTCGAATTTGGCGAAACCGACGCGCGGCTTCAGACGCTCGGCGACGTTCTCCTGACCTTGAAGATGACCGTTCTCGAAGTGTCGCTCCGCGTTCAACGTGGGCACACTCGCGCTCCAGTTGCTCAGGTGGTCCCGACAACCCCCGGGGGGCGACGGCGAACGGGGACGGGGCGAACGCGCCGGTGACGTACATCCCGAACCGGAGTTCGCCGAACTCGAGCGAGACCGCAAACCGTGGAGATTCGTCGGTTTCGCTATTCGATCCAATCTGGAAATGGCAGCGGTGAACTTTAGAGAATGAAGAGCGCAGCGCGGTGACTGGGTCAAACATCGGGTAGTTGCGTTATTCGGTTTATTTTCGGTTACTGGCGAGTCGACGGCATCAAGATCGAAGATCATGGGCGAATCGCGGACATGTTTGTACCATTATCTACACTTACAGAAAAAGTTGTTTCTTTGTTTACGTTATAATACAATGTCCCCTCTAGTGGGAGAAATTGGCAGTGAGAATTGATTGGCAGCTTCTATTGCCAATATTGTCACATTTTTCGCAGAAAAAGAGGAGGCGAGGAAAAATAAATGAAATACACGATCTACAGTCTTTTTTTGATTTGCGATCTCGGTTCTTCCGTGACGGCAATCCCTCGTTCTTGGCTGACACCGATTCCAAAAAAAAGTCATTTGGTATTGTAATTATTTACATAACAATAATTGTATATATTTTCATTATACATTTGTTGTATTACGTATACAATAAATTATTATATATAAGACGTTATGAATCGGTGTTTTCAGTATTTGCTGTTTGAATATACAGGGTGTCCAATAGGAAGTTGCTAAAAGTAAATAAGTGTCTCTTCCCTCCATGAATTCAATAGGGGTCCCTTTTTCTAAGGCGCATACCTGAGGCCCCGCAGTTTTATTCCAGCCGTGGTGGAAGCAAGTACGCGCGCGTCAAAATGAGTGAGCTCACCACGGAAGAAAAAGTATATCTTATTGAGTGCTTCTTCTCGAGGGGAAAAATTTATAGTAATGCGTATAGAGGGTTTCGTACTAAGTTTGGAACTCATAGAGCTGCCAGCGAAAACACTCTGAAAAGGTAAGAATTTAATATTTATTCATATTCATCTATCACACAACTTGTGTTTCAATTCAATTAAACTGCATTGAAGTAATTTTACGTTAATTTTTGTAGGATAATCGATAACTTCGTGAAGTATGGTACACTCCAGGACCGTAGACACGAGTTGCCAGGTCCATCCGTTACGGTGACTCCACCAGAGAAGATCAACGAAGTTGAGAATTATTTCAAACAAAATCCAAATGATTCGATTCGGAAAGCTGCTCAAGCATTAAAAATAACCAAATTATCAATACACAACATTTTGAAATATTTTTTAAAGTTTCATCCGTATAAAATAAGCACTCATCAATTGTTAACTGAACATGTCATGACGAAACGCATCGAATTTTGTAACACTATTACGGGAATGTTCGAAGCCGAAGAACTTAATGAGAAATTGATTATTTATTCCGATGAAGCACATTTTTGGATGAATGGGTACGTAAACAAGCAAAATTACCGGTTTTGGGGAACGGAAAATCCCAACATATCGCTAGCGAAGTCCCTTCATCCACAGAAAGTAACGGCATGGGTAGCGATTTCAGTAAAAGGAATTTATTTGCAATTCTTGGAATCTACGGTAACAGGAGAGAGTTACAAACAGCTTTTGGAAACGAAATTCTTCCCTTGTGCAAAAAAGAGGGGACTGGTTAAAAATGTTTACTTCATGCAAGATGGAGCGACGCCGCACCGGACTCATGAGGTGTTTGAAGCTATTCATCGCGTATATGGGACTCGAGTAATCGGTCTGGGGTACCCTAAATTTGCTCAAGGCGGACTAGAATCGCCTCCGTACTCACCGGACCTGAACCCTTGTGATTTTTTCTTGTGGGGTTACATTAAAGATCATTGTTACGCTAAAAACCCCAGCACAGTAGAAGAACTGATCGCGGCCATCCAGGAAGCGGTTCGCGGCATTACGAACGATATGTTGGACACAGTTTTTCACAGTTTTCAAAAGAGAATTGATTTTTGTGCACAATCTAACGGTTCGCACTTCGAAAATATCTATCATTAATCACTGTACTTTTTCGTTATTTTAATAAGATGTAATAAATTGACATAAAAATTATTTGACTGGGTTTTATTTATGTGCGTTTAAAACTGCAGAGTTTCCTCTATTTAAAACAATTTGGCTTTTCTGATTCTGTGCACGTGTTTTAAAATGACAGTCGAGTAGTTTCAGCAACTTCCTATTGGACACCCTGTATATTTGTACTCTACTCAATGAGCTTCATACATTGACACCCCACATTCCAGGGTAAGAATGTTTTTTCTTCTTTTTTATGTACGGAACATAAAAAATAATTCAATTGAATATCCAATTCAATATTCGGTTTTGGGTCCGCAAGAGTTTGGGACAGAAATAGGGTTCCGTTTCGCCCTTTGGGTACGGAACCCAAAAAATGGTGAAGAAATCTTTGCCTTTTAAAAAACAATCATGAAAACCAGTTTTTTTTCCTCGCCTAAAGGTATCTCCCCCCTTAAGACGCAAAAATGTCGCGGCCATCTTTTTTTAGGACCGTTCAGCAAAAAGAAGAAGGCCGAGAAGCGTTGACGGGTGTGCCGTTGGGGTGAAAGGTGACAGTTCGAATCGGCCGTGAAAAATTGACCTCGTTGAATGTTTGGCGAGCGGGGGTCGTCGGGACGGTGGCTCTCGCGTTACTCACGGTCGTATCGGCTTGTTCTCCTCGCCAAGTTTCTCGAAGAGAGCTCGCGCATTGTTGAATCTCGCCACGTGACTCTCGGTTCTGACAACGGTAACCTGAGTCGGTGATTCCTTGAGCGGGGCCGGTGGCTCTTTGAAGCCGTCGTTTATAATGGTCGCCCGATGACCGAGATTCTCGAGCTGAGGCTTCGATTGAAATATATTCGCTATCTGCGACACCTTCGAGCCGGCGACGCGCTTTTTCTCGTCTATCGTCGCCATCTCGTGGATCGTTGCGCGCCTTGGCAATCTGCAAGCAAAAACGTGCCAAAAAAAATCGTCAATGAAGAGTATACGTGGGCAAATAAAAAATTACCGTTTGGGTCACATTGTCGGGGCTCATTTTTAAGGGGTTACCCCCCTTGCGATTTTGAAAAAATCGATTTTTTTTCGATTCGATTTTCGAAAAATCGATTCCGGGCCCATACAGAAGTATGGGTCCGGAATAGATGACTCTATGTAAGTTTACAAAAAAAAATATTTTCTTCGTGTAAACTGAAATTGAAACTTTAAACGCGTTTTTCTCAAAATGGCATTTCTGAAGTCGGTGACCAAGATTACTCGAACACTAATGAACCGATCTTCTTGAAATTTTGCAGGCTTATTTAATACATAAAAATGCAGTCTTTAATCGTTCGATTTTTTTTTTTCGAAAAAAAAAAATGGCCGTATTATAGCCAAAAAACGGCCGTTTTTTTCGTTAAAATCGAACCATTAACTTTGACTGTCCGCCATTTTGTGAAAAATGAATATTTTTTAACATCCTTCGATTAAAGACTAGTTTATACTTATATTTGACTAAATCCATCCGCATTTTTTTTTCAGATGATCCACTTCGCCGCAATGTTGGTCACCGCAAACCGTGTATGTAAAAACATTATTTCATTGACGGCCATTTGCCACTGAACAATGTAATATTTTTCAATAAAAAAATTACTGAAAGTTCTTCAAGATGTGTTCTTTAAGATGGTATATTGATCGATTAAAAATGTTTTGTAGTTTTCTTTAAAAAAATTCATGAAAAAGGCCTCTTTTTTGCGCTACAAGTGGGGGTAACCCGTTAACGCGAGGGGCTCGATACCTCGAGCATTTGAAAAGAAGTGATCTTTATTTACTGATTGTTGTTGGACCACTTTTAATCGTGTGGACAAAAAAGTTGTGCCAGAATCTCAATTAGGGATTAAGTTACTTGGGGACGGTCGGGTTTAAGTGGTTAGGCCACAGTAACGGGTATAAAATCATGTGCGAATTTAACCATTTTTTTTCGTATGAAAAAGTGATTCAGTCATAAAACTAATTACACACATATTTAGTATGAATATCAAGCTGTTAGAAAATATATATATATATATTTTTTCGATGTACAAAATGGCCGACTACTCGAAACTTCGCGAAACAGCTTTTTTCCAATTGGCGTGACAAATAACTTCAACAATTTTCACTCGATTTACTTCAAATTTAAAAGTTATGTTCCTAATTGCATTTCGCAGAGAAGTACGTACGGAATTTCTGATTAATCGAAAACTTTTCATTTTATGAGCAGTTTATGAGCAGTTATAACGACATTTTTCACTGAAAATTTATTTCTTAAGTTCAAATACCTACAACTTTTGAATAAAACACTATTTTTTACATTCCGTACGTACTCTTCTCGGTATTCTAATGTAGATTGACGAGAATTTTTGTTTTTTGTTCTAGGTAAAAAATTGTGGCTGGTAAATGTCACGCCGCGGAGCGCCTAAAAAAAAGATAACAAAAGAAAATATTAGTAGTCGGCCATACATCAAAAAAAAAATTCTAACAGCTTGACATTCATACTAAATAGATGTTTAATTAATTTTATGAGTGAATCACTTTTTCACACAACAAAATTAACCCCTAACCCCTTAAAAACGTTTTTTCACGGAGCGACGTTTTTCGAGACGATCTGCACGATTAGGCGAGCAGTTTTGATTATTTTTCGACGCAGTTTATTTTTTATCTTCGGAAATCAATTCTCCGTAGTCTGTGGAGCCTCTTTTTCTCATTTTCTATCGAGAATATTTATTTTCAAAATTCAAAGTGTCAAATTTGACGGAAAATAATGTTTTTAGTTGAAAATGTGATAACTTTTTAATCTTTTATTCTAAATTTAAGGGGTCTTCCCATTTTAGACGATAGAAAAGGACTATTTTCATAATTTTTTAAATAGGTTTATATTATAGATATTGATATGAAAGTTGTTGCACTTAGTAAATACAGTTTCGAAACACATTAAAAAAAATTCAATTTATTTGAGCCACTATTTATAGACGAAAATGGTAGTTAAAAAAATGTCTTAAAAAAATTGTGTCTGCGCTGTTGATGAAATCAATACGCAGATCATACGATTTGATATATATGCAAAAATAACAAAATGGCGGACATTTTTCGAAAAAATAAAATAAAAATAAAACGTGTTTTTCACCGTTTTTTGGCCAAAAAGTAAATGTCAAAATTTTAAAAAATCTTTGATATGCGCTATAGCTATAGTTGCAAAGAACATGTGATTAAAATTTCATAAGGATCGGTTCAGTAGTTTCGAAGATTTTATCAACAAGCCGTCGAAAAAAGTTTCGAGAAAAACGCGTTTAAAGTTTGTTTGGGTTACATAAATACATAAAAAAATTTTAATATAGTTTGAAAGTGTATTTATTAAGTGTCACAACTTTTATATCAATATCTATAATATAAACCTATAAAAAAATCACGAAAAAAGTATTTTTTTAGCGTCTAAGGTGAGAAGACCCCTTAAACATTTCGCTCGAGAGACTATAATCAGGGCATTACTTGAGAAGAATCTTCTTGGATATTCTTGGATCTTTCGGATCCATTGATCCGTGGGACAGTTACCATGCGGGCCATCGTCGATCGAAGGGAACTCGATGATAAGGCGATAAGTTTTATTAAATTATTTTTCGATACAATTTATTTTTTATCTTCGGAAATAAATTCTACGTAGTCCGACAATCTATTGTTTCTTTCTTTTCATCAAGAATATTTATTTTCAAAATTCAAGGCGTCAAATTTGACCGAAAATAATGTTTTTACTTCAAAATGTGATGACTTGTTTTCTTTTTATTCAAAATTTAACAATTTCGCTCGAGATACTATAACCAGGGCATTACTTGAGAAGAATATTTTTGGATTTTTCGGATCCATTGATCCGTGGGACAGTTACCATGCGCCGCCCTCCCCTGTCGATGGAGACGAACTGCACGAGAAGGCAGTTATCGTGCAGTTCGTATTGTATTATTTTTTAATGCAGATTATTTTTATAGTTTTTTTCTGCAGATTGTATTATTTTTTTATACAGTTTATTTTGATTATTTTTTATGCAGATTGTATTGTTTTTTTAGCAGTTTATTTTTATTATTTTTTAAATGCAGATTGTATTGTTTTTTATGCAGTTTATTTCTTATCTTCGAACATAAATTCTCCGTAGTCCGACGATCCGTTTTTTTTCGTTCCTTTTTTTTTAAAATTAAAAACGTTCCTGTGAAAAATTCAAAGCGTCAAATTTGACCGAAAATAATGTTTTTCACTTCGAAATGTGATGACTTGTTTTTTTAAGTCGAAATTTCAAAAGCTCGCTCGACAGACTATAACCAGGGCATTACTTTACGAGAATATTTTTGGATTTTTCGGATTCATTGATCCGTGGGGTAGTTACCATGCAGACCATGGTGACGTGCCTCAGTGGCCTGAGCGACGTACACGAACCCCAATAGTATATTGTAAAATGATTTATTTTCAAATTTATGTAGTCAAATGCAGAGTACCAATAAATAATGTATACTAGCTATTTGTCCAGATCTACTTTAAGGGGTTCCCCCACTTGCGAATTTGAAAAATTCGATTTTTTTTTATTGCATTTTTTTGAAGTATAAGTATCCGGGCCCATACTTCTGTATGGGCCCGGAATAGATGACTCTTTGTAAGTTTACAAAAAAAAATATTTTCTTCGTGTAAACTGAAATTGAAACTTTAAACGCGTTTTTCTCAAAATGACATTTCTGAAGTCGGTGACCAAGATTACTCGAACACTAATAAACCGATCTTCTTGAAATTTTGCAGGCTTATTTAATACATAAAAATGTAGTCTTTAATCGTTCGATTTTTTTTCGAAAACAAATGGCCGTTTTATGTCCAAAAAACGGCCGTTTTTTTTCGTTAAAATCGAACCATTAACTTTGACTGTCCGCCATTTTGTGAAAAATGAATATTTTTTAAAATCCTTCGATTAAAGACTAGTTTATACTTATATTTGACTAAATCCATCCGCATTTTTTTTCAGATGATCCACTTCGCCGCAATGTTGGTCACCGCAAACCGTGTATATAAAAACATTATTTCATTGACGGCCATTTGCCACTAAACAACGTAATATTTTTCAATAAAAAAATTACTGAAAGTTCTTCAAGATGTGTTCTTTAAGATGGTATATTGATCGATTAACAAAAGTTTTGTAGTTTTCTTTAAAAAAATTCATGAAAAAGGCCTTTTTTGCGCTACAAGTGGGGGTAACGCCTTAATGTACCCGTCAAAAAAAATCCGACACAGAACCCCTAGAGTTTCGATAAAAATCGATATTTCAATCATGTGCGTGACTGAGACCGCTGTTTCAATTATAACTTTCCGGCGAGCCCGACGCTCCCACCGTTCGCCAGGAAGGACGAGGACACAACGTTTCTCGCCCGGAAAAAGGCTTGAGGGAAATTGGAAGCCAGAAAAAAGCAGAAAAGGGGGAAAAACGACAATTACTTTTCTTTTTCTCCTCGTAAGAACCGGAACAAATGTAAAAGTCTAGACCTCGACACAAAACGCGAAGGGGACAACGAGAAATGTTTCGCTGGAAGGACTCTGGGCGGACTGGAGGCGAGCTTTGGCAGGCAGATTTGTTTCAATCGCCGCAGGCCTATCGAGCCAAAACAACGAATGAGAGCAGAAAGAAAAAAGCTCCGGAGCAGAAAACAGCGCGTTGGACAATTGGCGGCGGAAAGGGGGGGGGGGGAGTTTTTTTTTACCATTCTAATCAAAATGTAAATCTCGATACCCAACATGCCCGAGTTAAAAACCACGAAATTCGTCTCTTTTCACTTCTGCGAGAAGCCTCTGTAAAAGTTCCTCTCTTTTTTTTTATTATTATTTTTTTGTGTCTGCCGTCACACTTTTTAATATTATCGCTAATTTTCAGCTTTCTCGCTCGAGTGGCTTGCGAGATATTTCACGGCGACGGGCGAACAGACAGACTGGCGGACTGTGGACAAAGTGGGGTTAATAGGGTTCTTGGTCGTAGACCTGCGGAACCCTAAAACTAATTGATTCAAATTCTGCGCGTTGCAGATTAAATATTTTATGATTATTTCGAAATATTTGTTATTTTTCATTGATTAATAGGAGATTCTCTTCATTTGTAAACGATAATTGAATATTGGTGTTAGGCATGTAATTATTATTATAATGTAAAGTATATTATTATGCAAAATATTTCAATTTGCACTTATTTTTTCAAATATGATATTGCATTAATTATATTATCTTCATTGGATATTCTTTTTTGTGCATATTTTTTTGAGACCCCGGAACTAATGGATTTAAATTTTGCGCATGGCAAATTGAATATTTTATTATTATTATTTCGGTTTTTTTTTCATTGATGTCAATCGTTTTTGATTAATAGAAGATACTCTTCATGTGTAAACGATAATTGAATATTGGCGTTAGACATGTAATTATTATTACAATGTAAAGTATATTATTATGCAAAGTATTTTAATTTTTAATTTGCACTTATTTTTGTCAATATGATATTGCATTAATTATATTAACTTTATTCGATATTCTTTTTTTGTGCATAATTATTTTGAGACTCTAAAACTAATTGATTGAAATTCTGCGCGTGGCAAATTACATATTTAATTACTATTATTATTCCAAAATATTTGTTATTTTTAAGTGATATGGAATGTTCATTGATTAATAGGCGATTCCCTTGATTTGTAAACGATAATTGAATATTGGTGTTAGCTATGTAATTATTATCACAATGTAAAGTATATTATTTTGCAAAATATTTTAATTTTTAATTTGCACTTATTTTTGTCAATACGATATTGCATTAATTATATTAACATTATTCGATATTCTTTTTTGTGCATAATTTTGTTGAAACTCTAAAACAATTGATTCAAATTGTGCGCGTGGCAAATTAAATATTTTATTATTATTATAATTTCGAAATATTTGTTATTTTTAATTCATATAAACTGTTTATTCATTATTTTTTCAGATTTTTTTAAAGGCGATAAAAGTTATAATTTCACAATTTTTTTAGCTTTTCCTTAAATCACCCAGAAGAAAAATATATGCCAATTGACAATTTTTTGTTTTTTTTTTCTTCAGTCACGAATTACGAGCTGCATCTTTCCCACCGATTGGGGACTGCAATGGCAAGACGCACATGGAGAAGGCTGATAAATCTGCAGTCATTTGTGTTTCATGTTGAAACATTTTTTTTATACATTTTAAATGTACATGAAAAGATACGTCAATGTGTACTGGGCTCACTCGTTTTTTTTCCTTCAAAAAAAAAATTTCCGAAAAACGCTTTTTCTGGGCCTTCTAATTCGGGCTCTGGCCTTGGTAAAAATTTAGCGGAGAAATATGTAAATGGGTGAGTGAATAATTGTTATAGGCTTTTTTTAAACCGATGAGGTCAACACAAAAATGTTGGCAAATGATTAAAAAAACACAAGGAATTACAGTGTTTTGTTACCGTTTCGGAAAAAGCAGACTTGGTCTCGACGAACTTGTTTCCCCAAGAGCCGTGTAGCGAGCTGTTATACTTCAGCCCATTGTCATTGGTGGATCCGCGTTGTTGAGCAGCTTTTCTTCAATCTGAGAAAGTTTGCAATGAGAATTCACGTTATATTTTTTGTACGGACCACTATTAATTGTTTTCCTTTCTCTCTCTCTCTCTCTCTCTCTCTCTCTCTCTCTCTCTCTCTCTCTCTCTCTCTCTCTCTCTCTCTCTCTCTCTCTCTCTCTCTCGCATTTAATTTTTACGGTGGTTATATGAATCGAATTTCTTCGATCATGATGACTCGTTCGAATTTGCGTTTAATTTCGCGCTTGAATGTTGTGATAGATATTTACGTATGATTTCAGCATTCAATCAAACTGCTTTTTCCTTCGTTTATATAATTAACATGGTAGCACTTGAATATGATGTGAGTTAACATCTATGTTATTTTTATTTATTGTATTATCAGTTCACCTGATCTGTATTTCTTTTGCCTAAAGTTTTTAACCAAGGCCTATGATAAATAAATAAATAAAATATAAATCTTTCTCTCTCTTCCACCCGGTTCTATATGTACATGAAGTTTGCATCGTTGCTATCCAACGGTTTCATTTTTTTTTTTTTCGATTTTGTAATTTCCTATTTTTTCTTGGTCAGTTCGGCTCTAGTTGCTAAAAAAATATGGTAAAATGAATAAAAAATATTTACGGCCACCGGGACCAACCAAACAAAATCGAAAAAAAAATGAAACCGTTGGATAGCAACGATGCAAACTTCATGTACATCGGTTCTATGACGTTGAAGTTTGCATCGTTGGAAAGCGACGATTTTTTTTCTATTCTTTATTTGTATATTTTTATTATTATCCAAAGCTTTTTTTTACGAATCGAGATCATAAATCTCTGATAAGGATACGTAAAAACGTTCGAGTCATTGTCATAGTCGAAATCGGCCAGAGAAAAATTGGAGTAATAAAAAAGCATTGATTTTCGTTGCATTCCAACAATGCAAACTTCAATATCGTCCGCTTCTAGCATAGAAAAAAATGAACCTTTCGGATGCCCCAACAAAATCCATCCCCCAATTCAGAGCTACAAAAAATCCGGAACTACCTCAATAGCCCTGCGAACCTGCGAAAACCAGTAAACGTTTTCTCCACCTAAAGCCCCCAACTATCGAGAGTAACAAGGGAGCACCCGTGAAAAAATTGTGGCGCACGAGCACGCACTAATTGCACAGGGTGGGTGTGTCATTCAATCGATGCACAGTAATTCCTGACTCGGTTCCGTTGTACCTTTTTTCCCCCTTACTTTAATTATTGATCGACATCGATGGTCTATTATTAACGCTATTGACAAATACCCCTCGATACTTATAAACCCAGTTTCGACGTGTGTACAAGCTCCGAAGCAAAGCCATTCGAAGCTCTTCAACCTATGACGTTGAAGTTTACATCGTTGGAATGCAACGATTTTTTTTATTTCTTAAGGTAGTCGTATCGCTTCACACTAGTCATACCACTCACCATACTTGAGACTTGCACAATTTATATTTGTAACATATGCAAAAAAAAATTTAATATCTAAATTTTCCTTGTGTCAACTGTTTAATTAATGTTCACATTTGAGGCCTTAGGCCACTCTAGAGGCCGAAAGAATAGGCTTTTTCGGTTTTTTTTCTCAGAAAAACTACAAAATAAATCGAGATTACAAAAAAGGGTGTTTATCGTACATATCAGTGACTCTAGACAATAATCTTTTTGAAGCGATTAATTTAAAAATGGCGGCTGTGTTAATTAGATAATTGTTAATAACAATTTGTTATTAACAATTATCTGGCGATTTTTTAGGCAAATTTTGAGAAAGTGAAAAATTTGCCTAAAAAATCGTCAGATAATTGTTAATAACAAATGAACTATGCAATATAAAAAAAAAGTCCTACGTACTTCCATAGACAACGTATTTTTCAAGATATATTCAACATTTCAAGTCAATCGGTTGAAAATTGTCTGAGTTATATTTCCGGCCAACTTAAAAAATGCAGTTTTGAGATAAACGCTGCACAGCCGCCATTTTAAAATGAATCGCTTCAAAAAAATTATTGTATACAGTCACTGATATGTATGATAAACGTCCTTTTTTGTAAACTCGATTTATTTTCTAGCTTTTCCGAAAAAAAATTCCCAGAAGCCTATTTTGTCGGCCTCTAGAGTGACCTAGTCCCTTAATTAATGTTCACAATTAATTAGAAAAATGAAAAAATAGTTATTCCAACGTTTCGCGCAGTATTTATAGGTTTGATATTTGGCAATATTGGTTTTATCTCCGTCTCTTTTTACTCAACCAGGCGAGTTTAACCTCCATGCTTTTCAACGTCGATCTGCCAAAACAATGTCAGGTGCGGGAAATGTAAAGCATTGTATTCGGGCCACAACTGGTAAAAAGCGTGGAAAATTTGTGTCGGCGAAATATGTCGGTTGAAAATGAAATATGTGTGGAAATTCGAATGAGTGAGATGAGGTTAGGAGTACAGTCAGCTGTTGCCTTGCTGTCACGTCTCTTTATCGTAGCAAGTGGTAATAAATCCAATACCGGAAGTTCAAATTAAACTTGATATTACATAAAAATTAGGTCAATAAGCGTAATTTTTTCTGAGAGCGCTGGATTACTACAAGTGTTAAGTATGTAAATCTGATTATTTTTAAGAATCTGACGGATTCCCACTATTATATACACTTTTGTAGCGACCGGAAGTTGGGTTTTTGTATGTCGTCTCGGAATTCCTTTACAAAAATACGCAATTTCAATATTTCTTTTCTCTGTAATTAGGTCGATAGACGACCCTGAAATTTTACAGAGACGATTATTAATATATTTAGTGAAGCTCAATAAAAAATTATGAAAATTCTATGGATTGAAGCCTGGCGATATTACTACCTTAATTTTATGCTATTGAAGTTTGCATCGTTGGGATACAACAAATGTATTATTTTTTGGCACTTGGCTACAAAAACCACTGGACCGTTTTGAAGATCCTTGTTAGGGTTTCATAGCCTAAACTTGAAACAGAAGAGTTTAGGAAGTGATTAAAATGAAGGGAGAATCAATACAGAAGAATCTTCGTTGCATTCTAACAATGCAAACTTCACCATTTCATTTCGATTGCCATTTTCTTTTTGGAGATAGAGATCTAAGACTAAGTGTAAGAATACGAAAAAATCGTTTGATTGTGAGGGACTTTCGTAGCATAGATCAGCCAAAAAGTGTGGGCAATAGAGAAGAGAAAATTAAAATCTTGGATGCCAACGATGCAAACTTCAAAGTCGTCTTCAACCTGCCATATACGTTCACCCTGGACACGTTATTTTGACAGATAAATTGGTCCTTTTTTGTTCCTACGGACAGCAGAATACAATAGTGGTAAGAACTGTGTTCGTTGTAGGCTAAACCGGAAATCATCGGCGTGTGAAGGTTGCTCTTGTCTGAGCTTTACCCTGCGAGGCATTTTCTCTCTTCCTACCGGCACCACCATATACATTCGTGTGCGTGTGTTGATGTGTGTGTACACACACACCATTTACTATGCTTTTCTCTCCTGCAATCAATACTTGAATCCTATCCTGTGTGTATATGAGCACCGGCATGAACTTGGGGCGTGTTTGGGACGAGCCTACGAAACGACGGCGTGCAACAATTAGCGTTGAACGTTATATATATATATGTATACATATTACTATCATGTTCTAAATATACGTATTTTTGCATCCCCCTACGTTTACAGATGTTTACATGTACACGTATGCAAGAAAATAACAAGAAATAAATGCAGACCCAAACTCTGCGATTGAAGTTCTCAGGTATAAAAATTAGACGGCACATTTTCCAATTTAGACAATTAGACTTATAGATAAAGAATGAGATTTTCAGATATAAAAATTAGAATTTGAGATATAAAAATGAGATAAAAGTCGAATGTAGATTTCGTGTGCACGCCTACTTCTTTTTTTATTACGAGCAAAGAAAATTTGAAAAGGGCATAAGAGACGAATGATTATTGTCGTCCATATTTTTATAAACTAGCTTTCCGCTCGCGGCTTCGCTCGCGCAGACTTGTGGTGAATGCTCCTTAACGGGGTCCTCTAGTTTCTCGGCTGTTTTTTTACGGCTTTTTCAATAATTTTTTACGGACAAAGCATCGAAATAATCAATCTCATTGTTTTTGCATAATCTTTATTAACATTTAAATAAGCTTTACAAATTTCTTGAAGTCAAAATATATAATAGAATAAACGTTATAGTGGCCGACAGGAAGACATCAAGTAAAAGAGGTGCTTGACGGTGACCAAGATTGCGGCTGTTCTGCTTATCCGAAATCAAAAAACAAAACGGCATTTTAATCTTCATATTTAAGACTAGCGATTGAACTAGAGTGAATTCTAAATTACAAAAATTGACTTTTTTATACACTTTTGAAAATTACATTCTATTTTTTACTCATTTTTTCTTAAGTTTTTCGCTCGTACAAAAAAAACTATCGAAGCAATCATGATAATCCTAGTTCAATCGCTGGCTTATAACATATTAAAGATGCTGTATAAATTTGAACAAGATCGGTGCAGTAGTTTCTGAAATATCGTGGTCACCGTTTCGAAAAATGGTGTTTCGAGAAAAACGCGTTTGAAAGTTCGCGCATGTGATTTATACTTGTGAACCACTTCGAATATCGAAAAATCCTTTGGCACACATTTTCTACACATGTTGTAGATGTGATTTATGAAAAAAAAAAATCGATTTTTTCGACCCAAGAAACTAGAGGACCCCGTTAAGGGGCTATACCAGTGTGACACTTTCAAAAAATCGTTTTTTCTGATGCCTTTTTCGACTGTTTATACTTTCGAGAATATCATTATCATTTATATCGTTTATATAAATATCATTTCATCTTGCAAATATCGATCGTTAGATCTCTAAACGCGTTTTTCTCGAAATGAGATTTTTCAAATTTTCTGACATTGTAACTCGAAGAGCAATTATCCGATTGACTTGAAATTTGAACTGACAAGGAACATCCCTCAGGTGAGACCCTTCAATTTTGTTGATATTTGGATATGTTATAAAGCACCGAAACCACCCCTCGAAAAAGCAAATTTAGGGGTGGTTCACCCCTTGAATTTTTTTTTTGCAATGTTACTATAGTGGATTTTTCCTTGCTTCGGATAAGAAGAATTTTCGTTTTTGTTCCATTAAAATCGGTGGACTCCTTGTGTGCGAAACTGCTATATTACCCCTAGGTGATGCCTTTTTTCGAGGGGTGGTTTCACCACTTAAAACCGTTTTTCCGCCGATAAAAAAAATACGTATCGCTTACTTTTCGGTGCTTTATAACATATCCAAATTTCAATAAAATCGAAGGGTGCCACCTGAGGGAAATTCCTTGTGAGTACTCTTGAATATATTTACTCTACAATGACGTAGGATATTTTTGATTGGATGAAAATTGACGATTTGGCATTGAAAAAAACGACTATTTTGAAGGCAAGAAAACAGCCTTTTTTTTCATAACTACGCCATTTTGTTAGATTTTGATGTATTTCGAAAATTCTACGTCATTGTACGGGAAATACCTTCCAGTTTAACGACATTTTTTCCCATTTCGGTTTCAGCTACTCAATCGGCCGGAATCATGTCAGCAGTGGAGGAACTTTTTTTTTGGCGCCTCTGAAGGCAGAGCATAAGTCGCTTGGATCTCAATATTTTTCTATGGGAAAATTATGTAATACAGGTCAAATATAGCCAAATATATTCTTAATTTTCCAAAACATTTAACTGAGTACTTTTCTTCCAAAAAATTCCCGAAAATCACACAAATTTTCAGCGTTGGCACTGGTATAGCCCCTTAATGAAATGCCCACCTGAAATGTTTCATTAAGGGGTTAACCCCACTTGCGATTTTGAAAAAAATCGATTTTTTTATTGCATTTTTTTGAAGTGCAATTTGAAGTGCAGTTTTTTTTATGCCCGGAATAGATGACTCTATGTAAGTTTACAAAAAAAAATATTTTCTTCGTGTAAACTGAAATTGAAACTTTAAACGCGTTTTTCTCAAAATGGCATTTCTGAAGTCGGTGACCAAGATTACTCGAACACTAATGAACCGATCTTCTTGAAATTTTGCAGGCTTATTTAAGACGGAATGACACCTCATCGCGGTCGGTATGGTAGAACAATTGTAGATACCCAAAAATCTCTTAAACGGCTTTTCAGATCCCGTCGAAACTTTGTCAAACAAGGTCAAATAGATAGACGAACAGCTGTCTGCCCCTCAAATTTTATGAATGTGAGAAAAAAAATGTAGATTAGGTTATCATAAGCCAATCTACGTTTTTTTTCTCAAATTCAGAAAATTTGAGGAGCAGACAGCTGTTCGTCTATCTATTGGACGTCATTTGGCAAAGTTTTGACGGGATCTGAAGAGCCGTTTCAGAGATTTTTGGGTATCTACAATTGTTCTACCATACCGACCGCGATGAGGTGTCATTCCGTCTTAATACATAAAAATGTAGTCTTTAATCGTTCGATTTTTTTCGTTAAAATCGAACCATTAACTTTGACTGTCCACAATTTGTGAAAAATGAATATTTTTTAAAATCCTTCGATTAAAGACTAGTTTATACTTATATTTGACTAAATCCATCCGCATTTTTTTTTTCAGATGATCCACTTCGCCGTAATGTTGGTCACCGCAAACCGTGTATATAAAAACATTATTTTATTGACGGCCATTTGCCACTAAACAATGTAATATTTTTCAATAAAAAAATTACTGAAATTTCTTCAAGATGTGTTCTTTAAGATGGTATATTGATCGATTAAAAAAGTTTTGTAGTTTTCTTTTAAAAAATTCATGAAAAAGGCCTTTTTTTGCGCTACAAGTGGTGGTAACACCTTAAGGAACACGTAGAATTTTGTTGAAGAGCATTAATACTAAGTTTCAAGCAAATCTGAACAGACATTTCTTTTACCATACAAACTTTGCTACCCCCTTTTCCCCTTAAGGATTGAATTTCCAAAAACGCTGAGATTTCATTGATTGTGCCTCGGAGCAGTAATACAAAGTTTCAAGTAAATTTAACACGATTTTTTAAATTTTCTGTGCAAACTTGGTCGCCCCCTTTCGTTTAGGGGTTAAATTTAGAAAAACTTAAAAATACGTGTTTTATTAATTGTGTTGAAGAAGTTGAATACTCAGTTTCAAGTAAATCTTCTGACCAGATTTTCTTTATTTTACATACAAACTTCGCTACCCTCTTTCTCCCTCTAGGGGTTGAATTTCTAAAACCGCTGAAACACGTGTTTCATTAATTGGGTCAAGAAGCACGAATACCAAATTTCAAGTAAATCCGACCAGATTTTTTTTCAATTTTCATACAACCGTTCCCACCTCTTTTTCCCCTTAAGGGTTGAACTTCGAAAAATCCCTTCTTAGTGGGTGCTTACGTCACAAAAACAACATACTGTCCAAATTCCATGTAATTCGCTCCAGCGGTTTTGGCTTGGCGTTGATGAATCAGCCAGGACATGTTCTTTTATATACATAGATTTGAAAAGAACAAAAAACACTTTCGATTCTTATCGCATAAAATCATCTTTGCTTGTATCAATAAAAAATCAACATGAAATTTGCGCATGAATAAAAAGTATTAATGAACTCTATTAAACTTTTTATTAACTAACTTCTATTAATACACTTTGTAAAAAAAATAATTCCGTAAATTAACACTATTAAATTAACACTATTAATCAGTGTGAAAAAAAAATCGATTTTTTTTGCTTAAATAGATAGTTTTGGCCTTTAAGGATATGCCTACAAATTTTCAAAACAATATTCGGCTTAGAAGTATTCGAAATTGGCGCCAAGCGCCGACGCTCTCAGAGCCTTCTATACGGGCCTTTCTATACTTTAAACGCGTTTTTCTCGAAACCATGTTTTTTGACCTGGTTGACAGCATAACTCTGTCAAATTTTGTCCAATCGACTTCATTCAAAAAGGATTCTCTTCAGAAGACTTATCGCTATCGTCGCATCGTAGAGTATTTTTTAAATTGTTTACTTTTTTTTATTAACAATTTACTGCAATTTTTTTGTGGAAAATTCGTTTTTTTTTAAATGGTCGCCATTTTTTTTCTAATCAAAATTTTCAAATTTCCTGCGATGCTGCGATAGCTATATTATTACAATTTAATAATCTTTTTGAATTTTTGATTTCACATGCTTGCTGTGGCACTTTTGCTGTCAACCGTCGGGGAGTCTTTTTTGAGACGCCATTTTGCGACCGCTCCTCTGCTTAATAAAATGTACTAAAAATAAAAAAATAAAGTTTCCTTGTATGCTTCATTACTTCAATAATTAATACACAAAATTTCAAATAATTTGTTCGAGCCGTTTTTTTTTCAAATCCCAAAAAATACCTCATTTTTCAGCCTGTCACACTGATATTCTCCCTTAAAAAAAGAATGCTATAATAGAGTAAAAATGTTGTGTGTCTCTCTCTGTCTCTCTCCCGCCCTCTTGCATCTCTGGCTGACATCGATCGCGGAAACAAACCAAAAGCAAAAAAGAACACACCACACAGTGGATGCAAACAGGAAATGTGACCTTGAAAAATGGAAAGCAGCAAAAAAGAACCCTCAGCTTGTCAAGGTCGTACAAAAAGATGCGAGCGCGGCAGAAATCGTTGTCGGAGGCTTGGAAAAAAAGCCAGCATGAAAAACGTAAGTCTGGTAAAGGGGGAAGGAGGGGGGGAACTTACGTTGATAAAAAAGCGGAGAACGACCGCGACGGAAACACGACTCGGGATAATTCTTATCTCGGGAGAGTCTCTTATCAGCTTTGTTTTCGCCGACAATACACGTGAGATGGAAAATCTCTTATGGTTTTTCGTTGTGATTTTCCGCGTCCAGTGAATTCATCAACGGCTTAATAAATTTACAAGGGCGCGGAAAAATCGAGGATGTAAATATAAATTACGTTGCATGGAGTACGATAATTATTTGCCTGAGAAAATGTCGCACACTTTTCATTTGACGATGTCGTGTTCGTGGACAGTTTGAATATAATTTATACCCTGAGATCAAAAGTATATATATGTCTATATGTATATCCATAGAAACGAACATACTTTCAAATTTCTGTTTATATAATTGCCATTTATTTAATTGATTAATTTATCTAAGATATTTATTCAATAGTTCAATAATTATACATTTTTTGAGAAATGTATTTTAATAAAAGGGGTGTTGTTCCGATAAGGACATACCTGCGATTAATTTGGAATTTCGTGTACCCGTGTATTTTGACCCGCTGATTACCTATATTATATGATAGTGATTTTCAAGGGCAAAACTCAAAGAAACTGATTTTTTAAAAGTTTTTCTACTTTGTTTTGATAAATAATGATCTTAGAGAAAAATGTTGCCCACAAAAGTTGTAGCCTGTAAAAAGATTCATCTTTTATGTCCCATGCAATTTTTGTCTAAAACCGTTCTGTTTCCATAAAAATGGGATAATGCTCCAATAAGTACATTTTACTAAACTCCATTAGTTTCGATATGATCTACTTACGCACTTTACTGCGGGAAAGTTGGTGTTTGTTTGGGTTTGTTTGTTGTGTTGCGTGTTGTTGTTTGTTGTTTAGGTATGCGTATAGTGTTAAAGATTAAACTGCAGCGTTCCGGCGGTAAAGTGCGTAAGTAGATAATATCGAAACTAATGGAGTTTAGGAAAATGGACTTTTTGGAGCATTATCCCATTTTTATCGAAGCAGATAGATTTTAAACAAAACTTGTATAGAACTTAAAAGACCAATCGTTTTATAGGCTCCAACTTTTGTAGGAAACATTTTTCTCTAAGATCAACATTTATTGCAATAAAATAAAAAAACTTTCAAAAAATCAGTTTTTGTGAGATTTGACCTTAAAAATCGAAATTGCGGGTATTTTCACTACCATATTCGTGATCAGCGAGTACAAATACATGGATACACAGAATCCCAAATTAATTGGAGGCATGTCCTTTTCGGAACTTTATTATATATATATATATATATATTCCCCACGTCATGTCATTGCTTTGACATTTCCCACTTACAATATTCGTTACGTTTATGTACATTGTTGATCAATATTTTTACATTTGCCTGAGGACTATATCACTTTCCGCTTTTTAAGAGTACCCTCCCGCCCTTTGACTGCGTACCACTACTCGTTTAGCGAAGAGGTATAAACTGACTCTCGTTCTGTTCAGCATGCTGCGTCGAGTCTCCTGAAAGCTATTAAGTATTCTTCTAGTTCCTTGATAATAAAAAAAAAGAAATATAAAAATGCGTGTGCGTATGTGTAAAAACATACACATTTTTATACTACTTTTCTAAAAATGAATTTCTCAAAAAGTGTACAATTATCAAACTATTGAATAAATATCTTAAATTAATCAACTAAATAAGTAGAAATTAAATAAAAAGAAATTTAAAAGAATGTTCGTTTCTATTATTGGAATGAAACGAAAATTCGTTTTAATTTCTCATTTTTATTGTTATCCGCAAAAAATGATTTGCAAATTTAGATTTTAGATCGCTAGATAAGAATTCCAAAAAATGTCCACTCGATTTTCGTAGGTCAAATCTGCTCAAGGAAATTTGGCAAATAAAGCAAAAATGCATTTCAAAGATGCAAACATCAACGTCATAGACAAACATGTATCGAGGGGTAAGGCCACAGTACAATTATCAAAAAATCGATTTTTTTTCTCGCTAAAACGGTGCTTCATCATCATAAGAATAAGTTACTAGTCGATTTATAGCAAGATCATTTTTTTTCACCAATTTTGAGTGCATAACGTAAGCCCACCTCTGGCACGGCCATAGAGTACCTAAAACTTTAAACGCGTTTTTCTCGAAACAGGTTTTTTTTTTCATTTTATGAGCACAAATTGATTCGAAATATGATACGAAATATGATACGAAATTTTTCACTGAAAATTCATTCAAATACCTACAACTTTTGAATAAAACAATATTTTTTAAATTCCGTACGTACTTCTCGATGTATTCTAATGTAGATTGACGAGAATTTCTGTTTTTCGTTCTAGGTAAAAAAATTGTGGATGCTAAATGTCACGCCGCGGAGCGCCTAAAAAAGATAACAAAAGAGAATATTAGTAGTTGGCCATTTTGTACATCGAAAAAAAAATTCTGACATCTTGATATTCATTCTAAATAGATGTGTAATTAATTTTATGAGTGAATCACTTTTGCATACGGAAAAAAATTGTTAAATTCGCACATGATTTTATACCCGTTACTGTGGCCTAACCCCTTAAGAATATTGTCAATTTTGTGTTATATATGGGTCATTCCATGTCAAATCGACAAATTTTTTACCTGACCCCCTTTGATTTCGCTGAAAATTTTCTATCTTTTTCTACCCCCCGAAAGTTATTTTTCAGAATTTTTTCAAATTTTTTTTCCCGACTCAAAAAAAGTTATGAATTTTTGAAAAAAACCGCTCTTTTATTTTTAAATTGCCAGAACTTTTTCAAAAATTGACCGTTTGGGAACTTTTTTTTTTCAAAATTTTTGTTTTTAAATGTAGTTTTCGAAAAAAAATATGAAAAAATTTTCAGAATCCCAGATATATGAAATATTTTAGTTTTTTTGAAAAAACCGTAATTTTCTCAAAGTCCGACCGTTTTTTTTTTTTTATTTTGCTCTAAAAATACTTCAACTAATTCTGCAATGATCCCCGTTAATCAAAAGATGTGACGACAATCGCTTCTAATTTTTTTTCTTGATTATAAAAAAATTTTTGTTGAATTTTTGCTGATTTTATATAACTTTGTTATGAAATTTTTTTTATTTCCTCGTGAAACCTCAAAAGTTGAAAAATAAAATTTTATTGGAGAATTTCAAGTGATTATCGTCCAAGAAATTGTTATTTTAAAAAAAAAAATAATTTTTTTCTCTCATTGACGTTATTTTGTCATGTTTCAGTACCAAAATGACGTTAAGTTGTCATATTTCAGTACCAAAAAAAAACGTCCATAAGAGTAAAAAAATAACGTCAATGAGAGAAAAAAATTATTTTTTTTTTTAAAATAACAATTTCTTGGACGATAATCACTTGAAATTCTCCAATAAAATTTTATTTTTTAACTTTTGAGGTTTCACGAGGAAATAAAAAAAATTTCATAACAAAGTTATATAAAATCAGCAAAAATTCAACAAAATTTTTTTTATAATCAAGAAAAAAAATTAGAAGCGATTGTCGTCACATCTTTTGATTAACGGGGATCATTGCAGAATTAGTTGAAGTATTTTTAGAGCAAAATAAAAAAAAAAAAAAAACGGTCGGACTTTGAGAAAATTACGGTTTTTTCAAAAAAACTAAAATATTTCATATATCTGGGATTCTGAAAATTTTTTCATATTTTTTTTCGAAAACTACATTTAAAAACAAAAATTTTGAAAAAAAAAAGTTCCCAAACGGTCAATTTTTGAAAAAGTTCTGGCAATTTAAAAATAAAAGAGCGGTTTTTTTTCAAAAATTCATAACTTTTTTTGAGTCGGGAAAAAAAATTTGAAAAAATTCTGAAAAATAACTTTCGGGGGGTAGAAAAAGATAGAAAATTTTCAGCGAAATCAAAGGGGGTCAGGTAAAAAATTTGTCGATTTGACATGGAATGACCCATATACACACACACATATTCGTATATATATATTTAGTCTTCGCAATTAGCAATTTAATGCAGCGATCGCATGTCAATGCACTCACAATACGTCACAGCGAAATCGAACGCCCGATATAAAAAAGGCTAGCAGTTCAGCAGACGTTTTTATCCTAGACGCAAAAAAGAGAGACGGAGAGGAAGCAATACAGAGATACATTGCGATGGTCGTGGGGTAAAAGATCGTGACGTTAGTGTACAGTGCACACAATGATTGCATATACATGAGAATCCGTCGAGTGCGAACGAATCACAGAATTAATGCGCGCTTGCACTTCCGTGCATGCATATATATGTGTGTGTGTGTGTGTGTCTGCATGTATGGGTGAATCCCTGACATTTTTTTTTCAATATCCAGTTACAAATTGCTACGTGCCTCGAACAAGAAGAAGTCGTTGAAATAGAGATTAGAGGTGATGACAGATCGCACTTTAATTTTTTTCTTTTGTCTTTTAAATAATTAAATATCCGTTCGTGAATATATATATGTATATATATATGTGTGTGTGTGTGAATTGAAAACAATTTGTTTACAATACCATTTTTTTTAAATATATATTTTCCTTTAACTCTTGCAAGTTTTTACGTATTACCCTCCCCAATTGGACCCTTTCCTATCACTCCCTAGGCACACTTCGCTAATTTAGATGAATAAACACACACACACAATCCTCGATATAACGAACATTTGTCCAACCCCCTTCACATTATGTTCTGATTGCTAATTGCTTGTCAAAATTGGTCTAACTTGAACCGTTTTTTCTTTAAGACGGAATGACACCTCATCACGGTCGGTATGGTAGAACAATTATAGATTTCCAAAAATCTCTGAAACGGCTCTTCAGATCCCGTCGAAACTTTGCCAAACGACGTCAAATAGATAGACGAATAGCTTCCAGCCACTCAAATTTTCTGAATTTGAGAAAAAAAATGTAGATTGGCTTATTATAAGCCAATCTAGTTTTTTTTCTCAAATTTAGAAAATTTGAGTGGCTGGAAGCTATTCGTCTATCTATTTGACGTCGTTTGGCAAAGTTTCGACGGGATCTGAAGAGCCGTTTCAGAGATTTTTGGGTATCTACAATTGCTCTACCATACCGACCGCGATGAGGTGTCATTCCGTCTTAAAAACTATCTCTATGTTTATAGTACTAATATAGAACATTTTTTTTAAAGGATATTTTAAGGGAAGGTTCTGCCTCGTTGGGCCAAAAAATGTTCGATTTTTCACCAATTTTTGATGCGAAAAGTATTAAATATAGAATGTTGATATTTGGTATGTTGACTAAGTGGTCTTTATTGGAAATTAAAATATTTTTTAAAGTTTGACAAAACATGGTGGTGGGAGTGGGAGGAGCCACGTATGTCAGTGCGCGGGCGATGACATTCTTCGCTTGCGGAAGTCCCAAGGCCCGGACAGGTGATCTGAAGCAAAAAAAATCAAACATATTTTTGCTTTGTACAATATTGTGTATAAGTTGACCTAAAATCAAGAAGAAAAATTGAAAAATAAAAAAAGAGTGAGCAAAAAACTGCGAATATTTTTGGGAAAAGAAACAAACTTCCTTCCGATCGCTCACATTTTTTTTATTTTTCAATTTTTCTTCTCGATTCTAGGTCAACTTATACACAATATTGTACAAAGTGAAAATATGTTTAATTTTTTTGCTTCAGATCACCTGTCCGGGACTTAGGACTTCCGCAAGCGAAGAATGTCACGCCCGCGCACCGACATACGTGGCTCCTCCCACTCCCACCACCATGTTTTGTCAAACTTTAAAAAATATTTTGATGTTCAATAAAGACTGCCTAGTCAACATACCAAATATCAATATTCTATATTTAATACTTTTCGCATAAAAAAATTGGTGAAAAATCGAACTTTTTTTGGCCCAACAAGGCAGAATCTTGTCTCCCACTAGATACTGGCAACGACATCAGGAAACGGATAAGCAATATTCTACACAAGGCAAAACCTCCGCAGCAGAATATCACGAAGGAAGAACACGTTGCTCTTCACAATTTGAAAAAAAAAAAAAAACAAGGACATCTTAATACTACCAGCTGACAAAGGGAATGCAACTGTCATCATGGATAAAACGGACTACTGCAGTAAAATTATGAACCTGCTCGAGGACACCAACACGTACAAGAAATTATCACGTGACCCCACATCGAGTGTAGAAAAGAAAACAACAACACTTCTAAAGAAGGCTGGTCTATCGGAAAACCTAACCAAAGCCCTTACACCCAAGGAATCCCTACCACCCAGGCTTTACGGTCTGCCAAAAATACACAAAAACAACATCCCACTAAGGCCCATTGTTAGCAACATAGGCAGTCCTACATATCACTTGGCACGTTTTCTCTGCAAACCTTTGCAGGAACTCGTAGGTCTCAACAACTCCTATATCCAAAACTCCCGGCATTTTGTGAACAAGATCCAGTCTATCAAGGTACAACCAGAAGATATTTTAGTGAGTTTCGATGTTGTATCCCTGTTTACCCTGTTTATAGACTCAACGATAATTTAGTAGGGTATAATAATTCAGGTAGACTGGTAATTCTTCATGACATTCTATGACTTTTTCAGGGTCGAGTGTAATTTCACGACATTTAAGATTTTTCATGACTTTTCAGGTCGGTAGACACTCTGAAAAAATATTGGGGGTCAATGTCGTTCAAGGTCATTCAAGGTCAGTATCGATGATACAAATCTAAATAGATGTTTTTTATGCGGCTCGAGGTGCTCCACAAGATGGTTGAAAAAAAATGTACCATTCCATTTGAAAAAGTGGAGGTGACCTTAATTGTGCGTCGGCGCCTACACCGAAATAAAAAAGATTGGTCGCATTTGATGGCCCCCTTCACACCGTACAACTTTTGTCTGGAACATTTTTTTGTGACGTCGATAATTACAGAGTTATTTCGGGTGGCAGAGATAAGAGGGACACCCTGTATATATAGACACACACACAATGACGAATGATTGCAACAAATGTTCGATCTTGTATAATTACGCGCGCCAATCGGAGTAATTACTATGATTGATAATTATTGGCGTACAAACTAAGAGGTCTAGTCCAGATGTGCGTGTGTGTGTGAGTAAACGCAATGAGAATTTCTCCAGTGTATGCATACACAAGAAATTCATATTGCAAGAACGGCAGAACTAGAAGAACCGATATTACACTTACATAAAAATCGTGTATGCAAAATCACGTGTTTCTACTCTCTCGTAACGCACCCGCACACACGCTCACGGTTCCGCGCGTGTTCACATTTTATCACAGACTTTACTCCTTATCGGGAGACCTGCCCTGTACCCCGCCACCTGTCCACTCGACACATTTAGTTCTTGAAAACGCGTACATTCTCTCAATATATGTAGATGTGTGCACGTGTGTGTGGATTGGTGTATCATAAGAAATACAGGTGCATATGGTGTCCTGTTATGAATGGATGATCCTGCAACTGTCGATAGGTCAGATCATGTCCTACTATATGCTGGAATTTCAGTTTAGTAAAAGTCCCGCGGTTGTCGAGATAAAAATCACCTGCTTTCGATTTTTTTCTATGCCATTTCTACAAATGGTAGCTTTTTTTTACTCGGTTTTTAAAAAAATACTCTCGGTTATTTGTTTTACCTAGAAAAGTCTTCTTTTTAACCTCAAATGTTAAGGAAACTTCGTGAAAAAAGATCTTACGATAACTTTTTTCACCCGGTTTGAAAAAAATACTCTCGGTTATTTGTTTTATCTAGAAAAGTCTTCTTTTTAACCTCAAATGTTAAGGAAACTTCATGAAAAAAGATCTTATGCAGAATTTTCATACAAACCAATTCGAACATCTGACTTTGATAGCCTGCGGTGTAAAAAAAATGAACTACGCATATGGTGCCAATTACTTCAAAAAGTTGCTTTGTCATTGTCGATTCATATCATTTGTAGAAATGGCATACGAAAAACCAAAATCAGAATTAAAAAAAAATAACATAAAGCTCGAAGTCTCAAAAACGCTGGGACTTTTACTAAACTGAAATTCCAGCGTATAGTAGGAGATGATCTGACCTATCGACAGTTGCAGGATTATCGATTCATAACAGGACACCATGGATACATAGGTGTATGCACTGCCAGAAAAAAATACAATTTACATAGGATCTATTTAAATCAAATAGGTTTTTTCCTTGGATCACGGCTTACTACGATCTTATTTGTTTCAAAGATATTTTATGATTTGTTTCAGCTATTCTTTTTAAATACTGAATATACTCGAATTGAATAAAGATTCGATTCAACTAAATCTCTATTTGCTTACAATGTACACTGTAAATCTAAGTGTACTATAAAGATAAAATATTTCATAAATCCAAAATAAAATAAAATACTTAATTGAGAATTTTACAATGATTTTGTATCGTAATTCGTCATTCCATGGCCTTTTGAGATGATTTCTATCGAAGAAAATATTTCACCTATATGGGAATCAAACCTAGAACCTACCTACTCATAGCTACGCACGCTGCCCCTATGCTACCGAGTGCTTGTACCATCTTAGTCGCAGATATAGCTAAGAGACCAAATGAATTCCTATAATTATTTGCTGTATCACATAAACTATATCAATTAGTTAATATCATTGTCAGGGCCGGGTTTAGAGGTCTGGAGGCCTTGGGGCAACAAAGGAGTGGAGCCCCCCCCCCCCCAAATTATTTTCCAAATAAAATGAACAATTTTTTTCATTCGAGTTTTTCAATAAATAATTTATTGTGAAACCAAGTAGATTCTCTTAGCATTTAAAAAACATATATAAATATAATCGAAAACGAGAATTATCTGAAATCAAGTTTTAGTGTTAACGAACGAAACCTTCCGAGCTTTTTTCGCCGAAAAATCGTTAATGATTTCGGCGAAATCCAGTTCCCGAAGTAAATCACTTTCAATGCTTAGGAGCGATAGCTTTGATAGAAGGTTTTGTCCCATCGTAGTTCGCAGCCTATTTTTTATAATTTTCATTTTTGGAATGTTTACTAGTGTTTACTAGTTTACTCGTCGGAATTTGAAAGATTTTTTTTTCGAAGTCTCTATTGTGGGGCCTCCACCTAAATCCGGCCCTGATCATTGTGATAATTAGTGAGTATCATCGAATAACATGCTATATATTTTTCTAACATACCATATATATATATATATATATATATATATTTATAATTCCTCTCTCTCCACCCTCTCTACCCCCACAACTCTTTGATATGTATGTTGCCATAAAGACAGACCATTCAATCAAACAGAAAAATGGCTGACTCTACGAAAATTCTATTTAATTTAAATGTAAAAAAATCAAATGGATCCATTTAGTGGATTCAACTAAATAGTTTTTTGACCACATAAAACCGAATCACAGATTTATCAGGATTAAATAAAATATTTAGTTATTGGACGATATTGAATATGTTTTGATTTGAATAAATAAATATATTTAAAGTAAATAATATCAATAATGGAATGCAATGGGAAAAATTTGATTCCACGAAAAATCTAGTTAATTCAAATAAACAAAAATCAAATAGACGCGATTAGTTCATATCAATAGAATTTTTCTGTCAGTGTGTGTGCAAGTATTCAAAATTTCTATAACTCGTTCATCCGCTAGTCGGACTACTAGCGCTCGTTCTTTTGTTTTCCGTCTAAATCCATTCCGTGAAATCCGATCGAAACCGATCCCTCCGTTACGCAACGCAAATCTCGATCTCGATCTCACTCCCCGAGCGATTTGGTTTCCATCTTCGCGGTCGGAAAACTCGGATGGAAATATTTCGCTACCTTCGTCGCACGATCGCAAAGTGGATTTTCTTCAACGGCCCCGTCCGATGACGATTAACGCTTGTCTTTTTGGTGCGAATATTTTTCCAATGATTTTTCAAGTTCTTCGTTCAATGGTCGATCGACTGTGCGCGGATGAAAATACGTTCGGAAGCGTTGAATGATTTTCGCGATTTGCGGAAAATGAATTTAAAATGTCATTCTCGCACGGAACAAACTCGTAGCCATGCCTCATGCCCGAGCCCAAAGTGCAGACGACGATGATATCGACAGTCGCAACGAGCCAATTGACGTATTCACAGCGAGCTAGGATTGTCGGAAGATTCGCGTGAATTATTTGCATCGTATAAATGTATTTGTATGGTGTTGAAGTTAGCATCATTGACACGCAACGAAAGTTCTTTTTTATATTTTATTTTTTATATTTTCATTATTATAAAACTATTTTTAAATAGATTTATATTGTAGATCGTTAAAGAAATATCTTTAAAAATTGTCGAAGGATTTTTGTAGGCGAAATCTGCCAAACGAAATTAAAGGAATTCATAAATATTAATTTTCGTTGCCCTCCAACGATACAAACGTCAAACTCATATATTAGTATGTGAAACACTCTTTTGGACGTACACAGTAGTCAACCCCAAACACCAAACAAATCCATCATTTGCATGCGATGCTCGATATCCACTTTGCCACAGAATTGATATTCATAAAAAATGAAATCCCACCATTGGGTGTTTCGAAATCGACATTTTACGATTTTATATTATAAAAAGAAATTTGCACAACTTGGTACTCGACTCCAAACGACACCAAACAAATCCATAATCTTCCACCTCGATGGTCGTGAAGTGTCCATCCTTGCAATGCAACGAAAATTCGTTTTTTATATCTTTACGTCCACATTTTTATTATTTCGCAATATCTTTTTTGCAAATTGAAATTCTAGATCTCTAAATAAGCTAATTGGAGAATAATTGAGGGATTTTCGTAACAAATATGAGGCAAAGAAAATTCGAGCTGCCAAATAATAATTTTCATTGTATTCCAACGATGCAAACTTCAATCTCATCCACCTTGCCAATTGGTATTCATTGAATATGAAATCCGACCATTGGAATTTATACAAAATATTTTGCATCATTTGGATTGGTGCGTTGTTGCACTCGAACAATGTTAAATTCTGGGCAGGGAAAAGGTGAGCATTATTTCATTGCCATAATCAATAGTAAATAAATGAAGAATAAACATGCAAAAGGAAATAAATGGAGGCGTTAATTGGGAGGTGCAATAATTACGATAATTAATATATATATATGAGGCATTTCACGCCACTTCACCTAGCCCGTGATCCCGACAATTTTTTATTTACCTGATTTTTTTTGTAATGTACCCCATTTTTGTACGAAAAAAGGATTTTCAATAAAAATATTTTTTTTTCGTTAAATTCAGCACAAATTAATCATAAACGATTTCAGGCCTGTCGAGGTCGAATTGGAAATCACAAAATCGTGAATAGCATTATTGGAAATTAAAATGACAAAAATCTTCCCAAAAAAATATGATTAATTCGAAAAAAAATAGAAGGAAAAATGGGCCCACGATGAGACTAGTCTTAAAAATCGTAGAATGGGTCACTCTATATTACAGATTTTTTTGAAAAGAATAAAAAATGGTATTCACCTTTAAAAAAGTAGTTTTCCCTTTAGAAGCGAAAAAAAGTTGACATTGATTGATAATTTTTTCATGTTTTGTAACGAAAGTATGTTTAACAATGAAAAAACAATTATATATCGACATTAGTCGATATCTCAATTAGTTCAGGAGTTATCAGCGTTTAAACGTTTCCAAAACTTTCGAAATCGACATTTTTTGGACAATTGTAACTCCTAAAAGAGAAAAGACAAAAATCTAAAAATTGGTTAGGATGTTCCTTTCATGGGGTACAATTTTACAAAGAAAAAAATCAAGAAAGGTAAAAATGGTCGGGGTCACAGGCTAGGTGAAATGGCGTGAATATGCCTTATATATATATATATATATATATATATATATAGCGACGTAGCAAGGTATATTCATTCTCGTAATTATTGCAACTCCCAATCAACGGTATATGTATATATAGAAAGAGAGATACATGTGCAACGATAAGGTGACTTATAAATCTATATCATGTGCAAAGAAATATAAATTCTACATGGGAGTCCGGATCTGTCAGTAAACGGAGGAACAACACCCGACTAACGATTTGCAAAGTTCTCATTATAGCCGCGTACGTAAAGATCTACATTTTATAAATGCCACACACAGGAACGCGCGCGCACGAGGATGCACACATGTACAATTCACGGGCGATTAAGCGTAAATTGTAGTCGAATCGCCATATTAGGGGCCGCTGACCGTTGATTTCAAGGTTACGTGAAACTCGATTGAAAAAAAAAGAAAAGAAAAGAGTGCCAAATCGGTCTACGAGTAGAAAAAACGAGCAGAGAGAGAGAGAGAGAGAAAACTTGTCGCGGTCGGAAAAGGAGTCGTGTGTGTCGTCGAGATGAGCGATAATACAGTCCCGGCGTCGTAACCCCCCCTGCCCCTCCCACTTCGCTCCTTGCACGATTTCAACCTCCCGTTTAGTTCACCGTTTATCCGCAAATTTTTTTCTCCGTTCGCGAAAAAGGAATTCCCATCAACAAAGGAGCCTTTTTTCGCATCGTCGTCTTTGGTCGCGCAAAGTCGACAAAAATGGTTTCCGCGTAGGGGACAACGTACAATAATGGACTCACCGCGCGGAGGTGTCACCATGTGCGGGGAACCATTTCACTGTAGCAGCAGCGGCGGTGGCGGCGAACAAAAAAAAAGAAACGGAAGAACGTTCTCAGGAGAGTGTCGTTTTTGTTTTCCTCTCGCGGGAGTTGACGCGAAATTGTAGTCGGCGACACGAGATTTTGTTAGTACGCGGGGAGCGCGCGCGCGCGCCGCGGCCAATCTTCGAGACGAGCGAACGGAAACGAGACGTGCACGGGAGAGCGATCGTCGCAGGTGAAACTCGGAGTGTACGATTTAGCGGGCTGTCAAGTTTGGCCGGGGCGCGAGAGTAATAGAGGGGGGAGGAGAATGGAAAGAGAGAGAGAGTGCCTCTCTATCTTACTCTATCGCTCTCTCGGTCACACACACTCTCTCTCTCTCATGACAGACGCTTGTTTTCAACGTTTGTCACGAGTTGTTGCAACGCGCTCGCTTCTTTATCAGCCTGCGCGACGCGACACATCAAATTCGATTCCAAGCCAGCGCGACGATTCTCGTAAATCTTTTTCTCACCGAATTACTCCCGATTTACGACTGTTTTGTGACTTCCGTTTTGTTTGTCGGGGCGAGTCGGAGAAAAACACGCGCACACCTCGAACCGGCTGGGGAGCTGCCGCCCGTGTCAACAACCTATGAAAAAAAAATGCATTCGCGGCACGAGAGAGAGAGAAGCGGTTGACACTTCAGAACGACAGATGGCGCATTTCCGATGGGGATTTTTATCCCCGATGCTGAGACACTGCCCACACTGGTTCAAGGCTCATCCGCATGGAACGGAAGTCGCTGATGCGCCGCGCGCAAAGTCACGGGATTTCGGTTTATTAATATCGCTTTACTAGATGGAAATTCAATAAATTAGGGACCACTTTTGGTGACGCCTGGCTGCGTAAGTTCTTTTTTTTAGGGAGATTTCGCGTGGCGAAGACGCGTTAAAAGTGTTTCACTTTTGAAATTCCCGCGCTTCGATGAATCAATTATGTTGTTAGTTTTGTCAATGGAGGAGCAATAAAGGCTCGAAGGAAAGGCGCGTTTCAACATGGAGGTCAACGTCCATTGTTCGAGGGTTTTGGAGACTTTTGGTGACATTTTGGCGAATGACGGGAATTTTATTTTCATGGTTTTAAAAATGGCGATGAACGAAATGTGAGACGATTCGTGGAAATTACTTTAACTTTGTCGATCGTTTTAATTCTTGTACGGGGGCTCGGAGGATTTTTTAATTGTTAAAAATTTGAACATCCGGCGCTCAATATCAAGAGACGCGGTAGCGACTTGGCACCAATGCATACAGGAGTTTTTGTTGAACGGTGCAATTATTTCTAATATTCAAAATATCGTCTTCGAAATATAAACGAAGTTCAGATTTACACAATTGGAAAAAATTATCCTCTCTAAAATTAAATCAGCATGTTTAACTATTAATGTATAAAAATGAATTAAATTTTATAGAATTTCCATATTCTATTTTTATGAAGTTCCGATTAAACAATACAAATGAGCTTTTTAAAATTAATTTATAAAATTCAATTAAAAGTACTCAGTATTGATTTATAAAAATTAATTAGAATTGATAGAAAATGACTTGATTTTTTCAGAGAAAATTCCGATTTAAAATGTTTTAAAATCCAAACTAAGATAAACTTTTCAAAATTTATTTATAAAGATTAATTAAAATCATTAATTATCAATGTTCAAAAATGAATGAAAATCTCGAATTTAAATTTCTTATTTTTACAAACGAAGTTCCGATTCAAAAGCACTTAGAAAAGCTTTTTGAAATTAATTTTGAAAATTAAATCAAAAGTATTAATTATTAATTCATAAAAATGAACAAAACCGTTGGATTTTTTTTTAATTATAGACAAAGTTCTAATTAGAAAACACAATAAAAATAAACTTTAAGAAATTAGTTTATAACATGAAATAAAAAAGATCAACTTCCAATTTATAAAAATTAATTGAAATTTTCAATTTTCCCAACCAAAGTTCCGATTCCAAAACAAACAAAATACATGAGCAGGGACTACTGCATAAATATATATATACAAAACCGGTTTCATCCATTTCATCAAAATCGAATACGCACAGCCCCGCGACACACAAATTTCTTACTAAAAAATTATACAACATATCGATTACGCAACACGGTCGGCCGAACAGCGTTGTAAACCTTACCGAGCGAGTAAGTCGAAAAAAATTCCCTAGCCGCCTAACTCCCCTCCCCATAGCCGTCCAATCTGACAATCGGCTTCACGACGCGATGTGATTCAGTGAAAATTCATCTTCTCGGCTTCCGCGTTACACGCGCAGTTCACACAGTCCGACGCTTCCGGTTGCGGAACTTAGTGAAAGAAAAGGAAAAAAGAGAGAAAGAAAAACGAGCGCAAGGACCTCGAAGACTTTTGTCATCCCCGACCTGCCGATTGCCGAGCTCGCGTAATTTTTCGTGATAAAAAGAAATCGATCTCGTCCAGCTCTATTCGCGCTCCGATATTTTCGTGCGAGCCGATCAAGACAATTTTCGCACGAGTATGTATATATATGTATATGTAACACACGGCGCGTCGAAGTGTGATCTCCCGTTGAACGAGCCGTGCGGAAAACTCAGCGTCCTCCGCGCGTCCCCGTGAAGAATCCTGATCAATCTCGATCCAGTCTCGATCCATCGGAAGGGAACAATTTCAATACGTATCTAGTTGTAAAGTAAAGAGAAAGCCGTTTTCGGAAGTTCTCGGGATCTCTGCGTTTGTGAGGTGTCAAAAGTGTGTTTTGAGTGAAAAACAAAAAAACGAGATATCTATATATATATTTATATATATACATATACGTATAGAGAGAAAGAGAGCGCGAGAGCGAGAGAGGGGGGACAGATATATATGTATATCTACAAGTGTACACGTAAGTGCTGTGCAAGTCGCGTCAGAGGCTTGTAGTACTATCCAAGGACTTATGTTTGCAGAGTATAAAGAAAAGAATGAAAAAAAAAAGATCGCCGAAAAGCACACGAACTTGTATCTCATTAACGCGACGAATTTTCAAGAGGCCGCGATGGTTTCGAGAATATTTAATGTATGGTTTAGTGACGCCCACAGGACACACGTTAAAAAGAGGGAGAAAAAAGATAACCTAAAAAAATTAGTTACCGAGTTTACACGTTAAAAAAAAAACGAAGAAGTTCCTTCACTGAAATGACGAATATCCTTCGTCGCGACGAAGGATCCCCCGTTTTGCAGGATCCTCCGGACGAAAATCGGCCTCGATGAAAGATCGAAGTTCAGACGCAAATCATTCCGTTTCGCGGTTTCGTTTTTAAAGAGAAAAAGAATGAGAGAAACGGAGTTAACAAGCAGGACTCGAAAATTGTGATTTTGTATTTCTAGTCGAAACTTTTTCACCAGAGAGAGAGAGAGAGAGAGAACGATGTACGGAGTCGGAGTGTCAAAGTGCCTTCTCAGAGTTCCCTCTCGGTCGGTATTTCGTCCGCCGATTATCCAGAGTATAAAAAAAAAAATCACGAAAATTCGTTTAGACAATTTGTGCTTTGCTCGTAAAAAAGAAAGGAGCGAAATGATAATCCGCGGCGACTGAAATTTTGTTACTACCGCGAGCTCACCCACGTTTCCGTATATCTGACCCGGAGCGCCCCGTTCGCTCCTTCTTTCCGTGAGAAGTTCACGCGAAGGGAAAGAAGTCGAGAGATCGGCGCGCGCCCGCCCTCGATACCGAGCTCTCGGCGATACTTGTAAAATGCCGACGCTAGTGCGGCATATTTTTGTGAATTGTACGGAACTATTCGAACGCCTCGAGAAGTATGAATTCTCAATTACTTTTATCACATAAGTAATTACGTTTATTTTCTGTTTGTTTCATTTTTTTATCCGACTTCGGCGTGGCTTTTATTGTGAAAGGTGGGATTGTTCGACAATGTGTACGGTGGCTGTATGTAGAATCACAAGGCGAAAAGACAGACGAAATATCACCCGACGATATATAACGATTCGTGTTTGGTCGATAAATCGGCTGAGAGGAGAGAAAAAAGTTTTTAACGAGGCTCTCGCGAGTAGAAGGACCATGAGATTCTTGACGCAAGGTTGGAGCAGTTCGGGGTACAAAAATCTATGTATCTATCCATCTATATTTGCCGAGTTCTAACACTATGATTTTAATCGATTTAGATCAAGGTCTCGGAAGTATCGGCCTTGCGCTGACCGATTGATGCGCGAGCCGGTGTACGGCTTAGCGGTCACGACCGAGTATCGACCATGCACAACGCTGTTTAACTATAATTACCGCCAGAGACAAACCCTCATATCCATCTATAAATAATCTGTATTAATCCTGCTGTGTACTTTTCTCCAAGGCGTGTGACGTTTTGTGAAAAAACAAAGATTTCTGCCTTCACTCTTTTAGCAGAACACGAATTGGGACTTTTCCCGACCGTCAGTTTTCTTGGAGGAAAGGGCAAAGCTCATTCTCAACCACCTCACTTTGCATGCATAGGCTACTGTGACGACGGGTAAATCAGGGTTATTTGAAAAAATGATTGCTGAAGGAATAAGCAAGATGATTGGAAAATCGTTTGGACATGCATTTGTATGTACATTAACAAAGTTGTGTACCAAAATTCATTAAAAAATATCAATAATTAACGGTTTTGGCCACTCGATTGATCTGAAACCAACAAAAAAACGAGTTTCTTTTTCTTTAAATACACAATGTTGGCTAAGACTTGACCAAGCGTTTTTTTGTTATCGTGTTTCAATAATGGAAAAATAATTTCTTTCATTCGTCATTTTTATTGTCATCCAAAATATGTTTAATAGAGTTAGGCTGTAGTAAGAATCTTAAAGCAAACTTATCGTAGCTTCGATCTGCCAAACAAAAATTGCAATCGGAATGAAAAAGATGCCGCTGTATTCCAACTATGCAAACTTTGATGTCGTTCTTCAATAAGAATCCTCAATAACCTTTGAGTGGATTTTGTAGCCTCAATGTGCCAAAAATGTTGAGCCATACGAATGAGAATACTTTGGTTGCATTCGAACTTGCGAAACTTCAGCGTCATCATATCTCAGCGTGATATTTCGTCGGTCTGATTTTTCGCCGTGCTGATATTTCGACTGTGACAATATGTCGGATCACCATACATAAATATACAGGGTGTCCCGTTATGAATGGATAATACTGCAACCGCCGATAGGTCAGATCATGTCCTACTATGTGCTGGAATGTCAGTTTAGTTAAAGTCCCACCGTTTTCGAGATTTTGGGCTTTGTGTTAATTATTGAATCATCTGCTTTTGGTTCTTCCCATGCCATTGTTACAAATGATATGAATCGACAATAACTAAGCAACTTTTTAAAGTAATTGACACGATGCACATACTACATTTTTTGACACCGCAGGCTATGAAAGTCAGATGTTCGAATTGGCTTGTATGAAAATTCTGCATAAGATCTTTTATCATGAAGTTTCCTTAACATTTAAGGAGTTAGGCCACAGCAAGGCCACAGTTTCATATGAAAAAGTGATTTACTCATCAAATTAATTACGCATCTATTTAGTATGAATATCAAACTGTTAGAAAATATATATATATTTTTTATCCATGTACAAAATGGCCGACTACTCCAAACTTCTCGAAACAGCTTTTTCCAATTGGCGTGACAAATAACTTCAACAATTTTCACTCGATTTACTTTAAATTTAAAAGTTATGCTCCTAATTGCATTTCGCAGAGAAGTACGTACGGAATTTCTGATTTATCGAAAACTTTTCATTTTATGAGCAGTTATAACGAAATTTTTCACTGATAATTCATTTCTTAAGTTCAAATACCTACAACTTTTGAATAAAACAATATTTTTTAAATTCCGTACGTACTTCTCTAGATATTCTAATGTAGATTGACTAGAATTTTGGTTTTTTGTTCTAGGTAAAAAATTGTGGATGCTAAATGTCACGCCGCGGAGCGCCTAAAAAAAGATAAAAGAAAATATTCGTAGGCGTCCATTTTGTACATCGAAAAAAAAATATATATATTTTCTAACAGTTTGATATTCATACTAAATAGATGTGTAATTAATTTTATGAGTGAATCACTTTATCATACGAAAAAAATTGTTAAATTCGCACATGATTTTATACCCGTTACTGTGGCCTGACCCCTTAACATTTAACGTTAAAAAGAAGACTTTTCTAGATGAAACGAATAACCAAGAGAATTTTTCAAAAACCGGGTTCAAAAAAAAGTTACGGGACAAAAAATGTTATCATCAGAAAACTGTGGGACTTTTACTAAACTGAAATTCCAGCATATCGTAGGACATGATCTGACCTATCGACAGTTGCAGGATTATCCATTCATAACAGGACACCCTGTATATCTGGACAGACCTTGCTCTCCGTAGCCAGTGCATTTTTCTTCCCGACTATCGAGTCTCTTTGCAAATCCCTGGATCAATTTGCACCGCTATGATTTTTTCCTTACGAAACTTTCCTTGCCAAGAAGCTCAACAAATTTCTCACCAATTTCGGAGCTTTCATTTCCCAGAAGTAACGTCGGTGCGTCAAAATCCCAAAAAAATAAAAAGCACTAAACATACGACTCGCGTCAAATAAAAAAAAACCGCAAAAACACTTAAAAAGCCCTAAACGTCCTGACTCGCTGTTTGGATTCGTCATCGCTGAGGGAGAAAGAGAGTAAAAAAAAGTATCGGCGATCATCGTCACGTTCCTCGGTGATCGACGTGGCAGCAAAAAACAAAACAAAAAACAACGTGTACGTCCACGCAATTTTCAAAGGTCTCGCTAAGTTTGTTCTCGTGTGTTTGCGTTTCAGGGTGATAATAGCGACAGATATTCAGCCTGGATGAAAGAAGCTTAGGAGAGAAAAAGGCGGAAAAAACACGCTTATATATGGATGTAAAATTTGTATGAGCGACAGTGACCCCGGGAAGTATTGAGCCGTAAGAGAATTCAGCACCCGGGAAGAATCGGCAGCTGCGAAAATGGAGAACAGCGTGGACGCGGACAATTTGAATCTGAGCTGCGGCGAGAACGAAATGGGCGACGAGTTGAAGATCGGCGCCGACGAGACTTACGACACTCGGAGCGAAGTTTCGTCCAGCGGTTCGGACTCGGACTCGACCCAACCGAGCATAAGCTCCGTCTCGACCAAATCGTCGAGAGGCGACAACAAGCGCAATCGACGCAGCCGCGGCAAACGCGCCAGATCCAAGGACTCCGACAAGTCCTCGAGTCCGGAAACGAAACGGGCGAGGTCCAAGGATAGCAAGGGAATAGCTAAAAACTATGATTACACGACGAAACTCAATTACTTGTTTAGAGACGCAAGGTTCGATATTTGATACTTATTGTTGATAACAAAAATTGAAAAAAAAAAAAAACGAATCGTAAATGCAATTATTACCAGTGGGACGTTCCATATTAATGGGCTATACCAGTGTGAACGCTGAAAAGTTGGGTGATTATCGGGAATTTTTTGGAAGAAATGTACTCAATTAGATGTTTCGGAAAATTAAGAATATTTTTGGCTACATTTGAGATATATTACATAATTTTTTCATGGAAAAATATTGAGATCCAAGCGACGTATGCGCTGCTTTCGGAGGCGCCAAAAAAAGTTCCTCCACTGCTGACATGATTCCGGCCGATTGAGTAGCTGAAACCGAAAAAGGAAAAAGTGGAAAAAGCAAAATCTAACAAACTGGCGTAGTTTATGAAAAAGTCTGTTTTCTTGCCTATAAAATGGTCGTTTTTTTCAATGCCAAATCGTCAATTTTCATCCAATCAAAAATATCCTACGTCATTGTAGAGTAAATATATTCAAGAGTACTCACAAGGAACATCCCTGAGGTGACACCCTTCGATTTTGTTGAAATTTGGATGTGTTATAAAGCACCGAAAAGTAAGCGATACGTATTTCTTTTATCGGCGGAAAAACGGTTTTAAGGCGTGAAACCACCCCTCGAAAAAAGACATCTCTAGGGGTAATATAGCAGTTTCACACACAAGGAGTCCACCGATTTTAGTGAAACAAAAACGAAAATTCTTCTAATCAGAAGCAATGAAAAATCCACTATAGTGACATTGCAAAAAAAAAATTCAAGGGGTGAACCACCCCTAAATTTGCTTTTTCAAGTGGTGGTTTCACCCCTTAAAACCGTTTTACCGCCGATAAAAAAAATGCGTATCGCTTACTTTTTGGTGCTTTATAACATATCCAAATATCAACAAAATCGGAGGGTGTCACCTGAGGGATGTTCCTTGTCAGTTCAAATTTCAAGTCAATCGGATAATTGCTCTTCGAGTTACAATGTCAGAAAATTTGAAAAATCTCATTTCGAGAAAAACGCGTTTAGAGATTTAACTATCGATTTTTGCAAGATGAAATGATATTTATATAAATGATATAAATGATAATGATATTCTCGAAAGTATAAACAGTCGAAAAAGGCAAAAAAATCGGTTTTTGAAAGTGTCACACTGGTATAGCCTCTTGAGGCGGGATATACATTTAGACAGGAAAAAATAAGCAGTATTGAGGGATTTTTTAAACTAAGAAATAATTATTCTACAATTATCAAACTTTAGGTATACTTTAATAGTATATTTAAGTATACGAAACAATTTTTAAAAAATTTATTTATCATCAAAATGGCGGAGCTGTGGCAGAGTGTTACAGCAAGGTCGCCGCGGGAGTTTCGAATCGGCGTGCAGTCTAGCTTCCCGTAGACTTTGATTTGCAAAAAAGTTCAAACATTTTTTCAGTTAGAACATGTATAGGTTCTATGTGACGGTAATTAAAATGAAGAAAATGCAAATTTGAGAAAAGGGCACGTATTAACAAAAAAAAAATCAACATTTCACGCAACATTACTGTAAAATGTGGATTAAAAAAGTAGTTTTTTTGCCAATTTCGATAATGCAGTTTTGAGAAAAACGCGTTTGAAGTTCACGCCCGCTCTGAATCCGAGCGGTGAGGCACAGCGGTGACGGGCTGTAACGTTTGAAGTTTTTCAAATTTCGCTTTGAAACTTTCGGAAAATATTCTACATATATAGTTCTATCGTTTAAAGAAAAAAAAGAAATCGATTTTTTGATCGTTGTAAATGTATATCCCGCCTTAAGTGGGAGAATTTTGTCCGGCCCCGGGAGAAGAGATAGAAACGGATTTGTTCCCGATCTCGTCTTCCGTTTGGTCTATTGCGTTCTTATCATGAAGTACGGTGTATGTGAGAATGTGGGGAAAAATTTGATTCGAGCTTAATTTTTAAGATTCGCCTTTTCTTTTATTACGTTAATAACTCTAAAGTCAACTTTTGTTAGGTTAACAATACTTCTATCACGTAAATATTAATTGGTCGCACAAATCATAATTTTAGTACACAATACTTTAATTGCTTAAATAATACTTTTATTACGTAAATGATACGTTTATTTCAAAAGTAATACTTTGATAACACCAACAGAACTGTTGATTAACTATTCTTTCGTAATTTGTTATTTTTATTGTGAAAATTAGCTGCACGACGAAAATCTGATAACAAACGATCGTATAAGACACTCCAAGGACGTCAAGCACTTTTATTACGTTAATAATAATTTTATTGGGTGAATAATCGTTTTATTACGTAAAGAATACTTTTATTACGTAAATAAAACCTTCATCGCGTGAATAATATTTTCTACGCAAATAATACCTTTATAACGTGCATAATACTTTTATTACGTAAATAATACTCTTATTGCCTGAATAATACTTCTATCACATAAAAAAAACTTTTGATTCACCATTTTTCCCCTTAATTAGGCCCTTCGTTCAATTATCGTTATTTTTATTGTGAAAATTAGTTGCACGACGAAAATCTGATCACGATCGATCGTATAGAGGACTTCAAGAACGTCGTTTCTCACAAGGAACATCACTTAAGTGTCCGCCGTCGATTTTGTTGACACTCATGTATGTGATAAAGCAGCGGAAACTATTAGACACGTATTTATTTATCTGCGGCAAAACGGGTTTAAGGGAGGAAACCACCCCTCAAAGAAAGGCGTGTCGAGGGGTAGTTTTGCAGTTCACCCACAAGCAGTCCACTGACCTGAATGAAACAAAAACCAAAATTCTTATGTGAAGCAATAAAAAATTCACTATAGAATAATTTAACAAAAATGAAATTAAGGGATGACACGCCTTTCTATGAGGGGTCATTTTTCCCCTTAAAAACGTTTTTCCGGAGATAAAAAAATACGTATCTAATATTTTTTCAATGCTTTATCACATATATGAGCTTCAACAAAATCGGAGGCGGAGACTTAAGTGATGTTTCTTGTGAGAAACAACGTTCTTGAAGTCCTCTATACGATCGATCGTTATCAGATTTTCGTCGTGCAACTAATTTTTGTCACAATGTCAACAAAAATTTTATCAGTTTTTGTTTGGGTGCGAGATATTCGTTTGATAAACAGTCGGAAAAATGTTGGTTTAGTAACATGTTTACTTTTAATATTACTTTAGTAATATTTGTTGATTTTTCCGAATACGTACGAGCTTCCCTCGTTCGTATTTTCCTTTAAACAATTTTCAAAGTTGCATAAGAAATGGTGCTTTTTTAATGTCACTGTTAAAAAATTCTTTCCTACACGTAGGAAGTTTTCGCGTCGATGAACAAGTTACAAAACATTAAGGCAAAGCTGACAAAATATCGTCTATACTAAAAAAATTGACCTATCCATTTCGCGTGGAGAAAAATATTGAGTTTAAAAAATACCTGTTTGGGTTTACCAACAATCTTTTTGAACAATCCGCTTATAACTTTCGATATTGTTATTTTAGAAAATTGACGCGTTCCACACGATTGATTTTCTACACACTTTTATCGCACAGCGAACTACTTGAAATTCATGCTCCGTCTTATTTTTTGCTACAATTTACGGAATCATCACAGTAACGGGTATAAAATCATGTGCGAATTTAAAATTTTTTTCGTATGAATAAGTGATTCACTCATAAAATTAATTACACATGTATTTAGTATGAATATCAAGCTGTTAGAAAAAACATATTTTTCTTTCGTTGTACAAAATGGCCGACTACTTGAAAATTCTCGAAACAGCTTTTTTCCAATTGGCGTGACAAATAACTTCAACAATTTTCACTCGATTTACTTTAAATTTAAAAGTTATGTTCCTAATTGCATTTCGCAGAGAAGTACGTACGGAATTTCTGATTAATCGAAAACTTTTCATTTTATGAGCAGTTCATGAGCAGTTATAACGAAATTTTTCACTGAAAATTCATTTCTTAAGTTCAAATACCTACAACTTTTGAATAAAACAATATTTTTTAAATTCCGTACGTACTTCTCTAGGTATTCTAATGTAGATTGACGAGAATTTTTGTTTTTTGTTCTGGGAAAAAAATTGTGGATGCTAAATGTCACGCCGCGGAGCGCCTAAAAAAAACAAAAGAAAATATTAGTAGTCGGCCATTTTGTACATCGAAAAAAAAGATATATTTTCTAACAGCTTGATATTCATACTAAATAGGTGTGTAATTAATTTTATGAGAGAATCACTTTATCATACGAAAAAAAAATTGTTAAATTCGCACGTGATTTTATACTCGTTACTGTGGCCTAAGGCCTTAAGTACAAGCTCGCTGGCGAAACAATTGCATTCAAAAGTAAATTGCGTTTGACTCCCTCGGGGACACTTGGTATGGAATATCTCGAAAATTTCTCTACTCATACGTTGTTCTGTCGTGCCCAAAAACACATATTTCGCGCTAAAACTCCGAAGTAGAGGTTAGAGGCCAAATGACTAAATATAAAAAAAAATTGAAGCAAAATAAGTAAGACTGAACTAAAAATTGAATAAAAAAAGATTGGAAGCTGATATTGAAAGGCAATTGAGTAAAAAAAAAAGAAAAATACGAAGCCTCATACGTAGCTCGATCGAAAAGTTTTTTTTTCACCATGCTAACAAAGCTTACGAGGAAAGCGAAACATTTCGCATGAACCAGCCTTCCCCTAGATCGCTCGTTTCAAAGTCTTTGTCGGCAGATTTTTCATCATCAAGTCGAACAACGCCGAGAACGTGACGCTTTCCAAGGCCAAGGGTGTCTGGAGTACATTGCCGCAGAACGAGGCGAATCTCAATCAAGCGTATCGGGAGTCCAGAAACGTCTTGCTCATTTTTTCCGTCAAGGAGTCTGGAAAGTTTGCTGGTTTCGCGAGACTCAGCACGGAAGCGAGAAGAGACGGTACTCCGATATCGTGGGTAGGTTTTATTCAACTTGGAAAAGAGTTTAAGTCTCTTCATATATATTTATAACAAGTTTATAAATAACAAGGGTTATTTAAAAAATTTCATTTCGCAGGAATAAGTGAGATGATTGAAATATCGCTTGGACATTTATTTCCATGTAAATCAACAAAGTTGTGTACCAAATTTCATTTAAAAAATAAAAATGTGCGATTTATAAACAATCTCGTGAAGGACCTTCGAACGTGAGGAAAATAAAAAAAAAAACGTTTTTTTTTCTTGAGTTTTGGGACAATTGACGATATGTTACCATTTGATTTTAATTTATACAGTATACCAGGTGTGTAAGTATGAAACCGGAATTTTTGTACGGAAAAAACACGTTTATTGTAATGATATGATACAAAGTAACTTATTCAAAGTATTGTCCGTCGCTATCTATACATTTTTCGCATCTTTCTGGCAATTTGTGGATTCCGCGCCAAAAGAACTGTTGCTCTTTTGAGGCAAACCAGTCATCGAGCCATTTTCGTACATCTTCGTAAGAAGTAAAGCGCTGCTCAGCAAGTGCGTGTCCCATCGATGCAAACAAGTAGTAATCGGATGGGGCAAGGTCCGGTGAGTAAGGCGCGTGCTGAAGAATCTCCCAACGGAACGACTCTATCGTTTCCTGGACCTGTTTTGCTTTGTGTGCTGGTGCATTGTCATGCAGCAAAATCACCTTGTGTTGTCTTTGTTGGTATTCTGGTCGTTTTTCACGCAAAACTCGATCCAAATCGGTCATTTGTTGTCGGTAGCGTTGAGTATTGACAGTTTCCCCAGGTTTCAGCAGCTCGTAGTAGATTACGCCCTTCTGATTCCACCAAACACACAGCATTGTCTTTCGTCCGTAGCGGTTTGGTCTTGCCGTCGATGTTGATGGTTCACCCGGAGTAACCCATGACTTTTTGCGCTTAGGATTCTCGAAATATATACACTTTTCATCGCCAGTCACAATTCGATGGAGAAATGACTTTCTTTTGAACCTGGCGAGCAGCATTTCGCATGATGTTTTGCGGTTTTCCTGCTGTCTTTCGTTGAGTTCATGTGGAACCCATTTCCCCACCTTTTGTATCTTTCCCATGGCTTTCAACCGAAGGGAGATCGCTTCTCGGGTCACCTTTAACTGATCCGCCAGTTGTTGTTGTGTTTGAGCGTCGTCTTCGTCCAGCAAGGCTTGCAGGTCAGCGTCTTCAAACTTTTTCGGTGGTCTTCCACGTTCTTCGTTCCTCACGTCAAAATCGCCACTTTTGAACCGTTTGAACCACTCGAAACACTGTGTTTTACCGAGAGCATGCTCACCAAACGCCTCCACAAGCATTCGATGTGATTCGGCTGCGGTTTTCTTCAGATGAAAACAGAAAAGTAGTGCTGTCCGCAAATCGTAATTTGTTGGCACAAAACTCGACATGTTTATCTCTAATAAACTAATGCTACTGAATGAAACTCGTGTTATTGTGAGTTGGAAATCTTTGTCGGATATCAATACAATAACAAAACACCGCTGACGTGATGTGTCGGTAACTGCATCGACATCTAGCGCCACCTATGGGCAAATTCCGGTTTCATACTTACACACCTGGTATTCTCTTTTATATACTGAAGCAGCCTCCAAAATATAACGAGGTTATCCTAAGTGACAGCTTGTTTTCGCTTTTTTGGGATTTTTTTAATGAACCATTAAAACACACTATTTTTGAATTTTTACCATACATTTATTGAATTTTTTTAACAAATGGTAGTTAAAAAATTGTCCTAAAAAAATTGTAGCTCTGCGCTGTTGATGAATTTTCGAAGATGGATCGTCCGAAACAAAAAAATTAAACGATTTTAGATTCATTATGTTAATGGCTATATCACGTATCATACGATTTTTGATATATGCAAAAATAACAAAATGGCAGACACTTTTCGAACAAACAAAAAATGTGTTTTTTTTTCACCGTTTTTGGCGAAAAAAATAGTTAATATTAAGATGAAAAAAAAAATCGTTATATGCGCTATAGCTATAGTTGTAAAAAATATGTGGATAAAATTTCGTAAGGATCGGTTCAGTAGTTTCGAAGATTTTATCAACAAGCCGTCGAAAAACGTTGTTTCGAGAAAAACGCGTTTAAATTTTGTTTGGGTTACATAAATACATAAACATTTTTTAAAATGTATTTCGAAAGTATATTTATCAAGTGTAACAACTTTCATACCAATATCTATAATATAAACCTGTAAAAAAAATTCACGAAAATAGCCTTTTTTAGCGTCTGAAGTGAGAAGACCCCTTAAATCGATTGTCTACACCGTTGCTATACAACGTACAATTGAAGAAACTTTTTTTAACATAGGGAGATGCCTACGCTCACCGCTGAATGGCAGTTGTACGTACGAAATACAGTACATTATGTCACTTATAACGAAATTTTCATAATGTACTGAGTGATTTGACCGTTTTTCATAACATATTAAACATTTTTTCATACCATTTCGTGCGTAAAATTGTCATTCAGCGATGAGCGTAGGCATCCCGCCATGTGAAAAAGTGTTTCATCATTTGTAAATTTTATAGCAACGGTGTAGACGATCGATTTAAAATTTAGAGGCTACATTCAGTATGTGTTAAAATAGCTAATATTGTCTCATGGGCGTAGCCAGGGGGGGGCAGAGATTCGGAAGCATGTATATGAGGGTCTAAAATGTCTAAAATTCATATTTCCTCCAGCCTCATGCCTCCCCCCTGACCCATTAGCTGGCGGCGCCCTAGTATTATCTGAGACTTGACCGAGCTTTTTTTGTCATCGCGTTTCAATAATCAAAAAGAAAATTTAGAATTTTTTTTCGATGAAAAATGACTGTTTTTAATAACTAAGAAATAAAAATATTAAGAAGAAAAACGTCGATCAAGACTCAATTACTATTACACTGAATAAATGTAAAAAAATTCCAGTCAATCCGTTCATGAGATGCCGAGAAATCGTTTACACTCGAAGGACCGCCTTCGCTAAATCCCGACATCCACCAGTTTCGCTTCACAATAATATTTATATATGTCTTATTTGATTGAGGCGGGAGCCTGAATTAGAAGATCCGAAAAAGCGTTTTTTTGGGAATTTGTTTAGAAGCGAAAAAAACAAGTGAGCCCAGTAAACATTGAGGTAGCTTTTCACGTATAAAAAAATGTTCAACATGAAACAATAAATAACTGCAGATATTCCATGTTCGCCTTGCCACTGCAGTCCCTAATCGGCGGGAAAGATGCAGCTCGTAATTCTTGACTGAAACAAAAACCAATAAAATGTTCAATTGTCATGTATTTTTCTTCAGGATGAATTAACAAAAAGCTGAAAAAATCGTGAAATTATAACTACTCTTCTCAGGTTTAAAAAAAAAAGTGTTTAAAAAAACACTTTAACGTGCTAGAAAAATTATTTAAAGCGATTTTTACAACGACTTTTTTAATTCACTTAGAAGAGATTTTCGTACTGAAGAAAATAAACTTTGGTTTGATTCAATAGGTCGTTTAGTTTTTCTGCTATCACGCCCGCTAATTTTGAAAAATCGTGAACGTGAAAACTGGAAAAAACGCGCTTCAAAGTTTTCAATAGAAGGAAATATTAACATGAAACATCAATCGCTTCTCTGCTTTTGGCCTCGTGTCTTCGAAAATATTTACAATCGGCCTCTGTAGCTTTGTAAATACATGCTTGGATAGTTTATCTATCGATTTAAGCAATAAAAAAACGATTTTTCGCACCTTCTGATCCAGGCTCCGGCCTTAAGGCACTGATAATCGGGGCAATTTTATTGTTTTAATAATCAATTGTTTTCAGGCTCCGCAGCAATTTACTTCTACAAGAGTGTCCACAATTTGCCGCACTTAAATTTGGAAAATATTGCTAACTTGTTATTTTTTTGGTTATTTTTATTGTTATTTTGTTATTTTTATGATTATTTTTCGGTCATTGCCCAAACTGTAATAAGCATGAAGTATTTGCATCGTTTCGACTCGTCGTGGAGCCTCGATGCGAATCAAACTATTTCATTTTGATCGTTCACCCGTGAATTCCGTTTTCCAAAATAAAATCAGTCTCGTTCGATTATCGTCGTCTGTTTCGCAGGTTTTGCCACCCGGATTGTCGGCCAAGGCGCTCGGCGGTGTCTTCAAAGTCGACTGGGTATGTCGAAAAGAGTTGCCGTTCACCTCGACCCTGCAACTCTACAATTCTTGGAACGACGGTAAACAAGTCAAGATCGGGAGGGATGGACAGGAAATCGAGCCGAAAGTTGCCGAGGAGCTTTGCAGGCTCTTCCCCGAGGACGAAGGTAGATAGTCCGAAGAAAGTTGGCATAGATACATAAAAAATAATAATAGTAATGAGAGTCCACAATTGACAAGTCGAACTTTGTTTTGAATCTATAATTTTGATCGGGAAGGCGCCGCGTCGCCACCGGAAATTGGCCCAATGATTTTATTATTTGGGGAAAAAAAGTTTTTTCTTTCGCGTTGGAGATCGCATCTCAAGAGGTCGATGAACTTTTTTATATCAGGCATAGAAATGACACCGATCCTGAGAAAGTCCAAGGAGGCTGCGAAAAACGTGATAAAGGGATCACGAAGATCGCGCAGCAACAGACCGTCCGTTGGTGCATCGAGGTTCCTGCGTGCGCGAGGCAGTGGTCGGGGAGGTCGACGATTGTTCCTGACCTCGAGATCGCGCCTGGCGTCGCTCGCTCGCGGCGGACATTTGCCCGCGATCGATCCGCGAGGATCGCGCGATCATCATCGTTATCAGAGCTGGTTCAGCCGGGGAGACTCACCGTACTCCAAGTACGGGTAATGATCTATCCATTTTTTTTTTCATGACATTGTTGCAACTTCCTTGCAGATACTTTGGCTCCGTGTCTAAATAGTTACAATAGAAAGAAAATGCGCCACGATATTGTGAAAATATCTTTCAACAACAAAACCTTATAAACAAAATCTTGTTGAAAAACGTTAGCGCAGATCTACGACGCTCGTTTATAAACAACTAATTTTTTGTAAATTGAAAACAACAATGCAGACAAAAAAACATGTTCAGCTTTGTTTTGCGGAAAAAAAAAACGTTTTTGCCAGGCTTTTATGGTGCAAGTTATTGTGTCGAAGCTGCTTCTCGACGAGTTCGCCGTTAATTTCCCTCAAAACTCTTGAAAAATCTCTACAAATCGTCGAATGTCGATGAAAACACGTTTTTCGCGTTCACCTGGCGCAATTTTGAGCTTTCGACAAAAACTCGGTGATATTCGTAATCGAAGAAAAAATTTCCATCCGATAACCCTCGAAATGGTTTAAGGCGTTATACGCAGTTGCAAGGCGAAAAAAAGTCGTTTTTTCAGTATTTTTTTCTGGAAAAGAATTTCATTTGGTCAAAACGAAAAGTATTAGGCAGTGTCGTGGCATCTTGTAGCTTTAGATTGGTATTTCTTATTTTCAAAAATATTCATTAACATTGCTCCTGTAGGAAGTCTCCTGGAGGTTCCCGAAAAAAAGTGTCCGGCGGTGTGCAAAGTATCTCCTGTTTGGATTATCTAAAATGAAAAAACCAAAAAGATTCTTTTGGGGGATAGATGAATCCAGGTATTGATCGAAGGAATAGTCGACATTTTAATTTTTGACAAAATGGTGGCTCCGGAAAGAAACAATTTCGATTTTCGACCAACATTTTTTCGTTAAATCGTTGAAAAAAAAAATAGAAATAATTATCGAAAATCTTATTCCTTCGGTCAATACCTGATGAATATATCTGACAAGGTTGTGTTAAGATTGCAGACCGATCGGTTGAGCCGTTTTTGAGAAATCGTGCTCATCGACTTTGAAAACATCGTTTTGAGAAAAACGCGTTTGAAGTTTCAACAATATGTTGAAACTTACTCCGAGCGTCCTTACAAATATGTGTGTGTTTCCGAGAATATTCGCTGGGTCAATTTGAAATTTTCAGGGAATATACTCCCATATTTGTACATTCCGAAAATGCAATAAAAAATAGATTTTTTGACATTTATAACTGCGTATAACGCCTTAAGGTAATCCTATCGCCAGGCTTCAATCCACAGGATCTTCATATTTTTTTGACCTTCACTAAATATATAAATAATCGTCTTGTCTATTAATAAATATTAAAATTCCGTATTTTTGTGAAGGCATTCCGAGACGACATGCAAAAATCCAATTTCCGGTCGCTACAAAAGTGTATATAATAGTGGGAATCCGTCAGATTCTTAAAAATAATCAGATTTACATACTTAACGCTTGTAGTAATCCAATGCTCTTAGAAAAAATCACGCTTATTGACCTAATTTTTATGTAATATCAAGTTTAATTTGAACTTCCGGTATTGGATTTATTACCACTTGCTACGATAAAGAAACGTGACAGCAAGGCAACAGCTGACTGTAGTCCTAACCTCATCTCACTCATTCGAATTTCCACACATATTTCATTTTTAACCGACATATTTCGCCGACACAAATTTTCCACGCTTTTTACCAGTCGTGGCCCGAATACAATGCTTCATATTTCCCGCACCTGACATTGTTTCGACAGATCAACGTTGAAAAGCATGGAGGTTAAACGCGCCTGGTTGAGTCAAAAGAGACGGAGATAGAACCAATGTTGCCAAATATGAAACCTAGAAATACTGCCCGAATCGTTGGAATAACTATTTTTTCATTTTTCTAATTAAACGTGAACATTCATTCAACAGTTAACACATGGAAAATTTTCGTTATTACAAATTATTTTTTTGCATATGTTAAAAATATGAATTGTACAAGTCTCAAGTATGATCGCAGCAATAGCGCGCGCAACTCTCCTCTCATTCGTATCAACGTTGCAGAGCCTACGGTGGAAGTTCGGGTCTCGGTGTGGCGGCCGCAGCCGAGGCGTACGTGGCCGACTACATGAGGACGATGCAGCACCAATTGCCACCGTTGCCACCGTACGTGACGCCTCATCCTTACGACGCCCTGCCACCGCCACCGCCACCGCCGCGTTACTACGACGGGCTGCCATTGCCGCCGGACTACGGCAGCTCGGCGACCTCGTCGATCGACAAGCGAAGCTACGAGCGCAGCGTCGACGAATTTCTCTTCAGAACCGCCAGCCGTCACGGTCGTCACAGCGACCACAGATCGTCGCGCGATCATCATCACAGATATCGCGAGCGCAGATGAAGAATAAACGTGACAACGAGGCGTAGGAAGAAGCGTAAGCAGAAAGTAAATGCGAGAGAGAGAGAGAGAGAGAAAAAAACATTCAACGATGTTGTACGAACGTGAGATGAAGAATCCCCGCCGTATCGTCGATTAGATTAATTTATTCGTCCTCGTCGCGCACGCGGTGAGGGCCCGCGACGCTTTGGCTTCGCTGAGAAAATTTGATCCTCGGGCCAAAAGAGTCGCGGTACCAATCGCACACACACATACCAGAGTTCAAGCAACAAATCATATACTCTCGAAATTCGAAACTTCGCTATCGAGATCGTCCTTACTTTTTTTTAGTGGCATTGTCCCGAGTAGTTTTTTTTCGCACGGCGAAAACACGCGTAAACTATATTTTCCGCGATCGCGACTTTGCGATACTTTTTTACACACGTGATCGAAGAACGAACCGAGAGGCAGAGATTGAAAAATTTACGTTACGACGGGCAACCGCTGCCGCAGAACGAATTATGGTTAAGGAGAAAAGCGATGTAATTGTAAAATTTGAAAAAGAAGAGACGCTGTGAATTCGACTCCCGATAAACGTTCAGATATCGATCGTTGAATCCGGATGTCAATGAACGTATATCTACTTAAACGTGAATCGACACAAACGTCGGCACACACACGACGCGCAGTGCGAAGCGCGGCCGTGGTGGTACCAACGGAAATAAATGATGCCCGATCGCAAGTGGTCTGTCCGATTATTTCGCGCTATCTCCGCTACTCCAGCCCTGGAGTCCCTCGAAACTACGGAAGCGAAGCAGCACCGGATGTGTCTAATCTCTGGTTGTTTTCTCCCGAAGCGAGATTGAAAGGACTCCGCAGTCTCCGCGAGTATGTGCTCCACGTCGAAACTCGTTAAGCATTGTCTCCTCGTTGCAATTTACGTGATCCTGTGCTCGCTTCTCCTGATCCTACGAATCAATTACGGGACGGCCGTGGGAACGATATTTGTCGCGAAAAATGAGAATCCGAGAACGCCACGGGATTTCACGAACGGATCCAACTACGAGAGTTTCTCGAATCTCGAGAGCGAATCTATCGTGGATTTGAACGATTTGAATGTCGGCAGTGTCGTTACAACTGAGGTGCTTTTCTGTTTTGTTGCAATCGTTATCGATTTTACGTTTGTGCGTGTGTGCAAGGAGGGGATATTTTGCGAATTTGAGTTGAGTTTTTTGGTCAGTAGGGTGGATGGATCGGGAAAATTTTTAGGTTCTTAACTATGATTGAAGTTTTAGTCAAATTTGGGGTCTGGTGATCGTAAATAGTGGAAAAAATTATTTTATAGATTAAACTTTAAGGGGTTATGCTACTGTGGCGACGCAAAAATCAAGGTTATTTAAAAAAAACAATTTTGAAGGAATTACTTTAATTAAAAGATAAAATGAAAGATTAATAAAAATAAAATAAAATGCACTGCCGGCCAAGTTTCAGCATGATTACGATGTCTCTGGCGCCTTCATTTGACCGTGGATTATTCATATTTCGCCCAAAAGAAACACTTTTTTTAGAATTAAAAAAACGCGTTTTTGGCTTCATTTAGAAGATACAGGACATTTTATGAATTATTCGTTATTAAGCGATTTAATTAACTGGTTTACGTTAATGTAGCTTTCTTCGGAATGCGCTATGTCAAGAAAAAAAACAAGAACAAACCCAAACAAAGTACGACGAAACAATGTAAAACACGCGGAAAATTCCATTTACATAGAAAATTGGAACAATACATTTTTCTCTTCGAAGCGCTGTAAATCTAAAACTAATAAGGCTCAAAACGAAAAAAGTTATTCTTGTTTTTCGTTTTTTTTTTCGGCCATATTTCATAATCCAATGGTCAAATTGAGGCGCCAGAGATATCGTAATCTCCCCCAAGTTTCCCCTGATTCCCGCTGATAAAAAAAACTAACAATAATTTTTATGTGAAATTTTCTATATTTATAGTATACAAATAAGAAAGGGGGAGGGGGAACTTTTGGCCAGCAGTACATTAATAATTAAAGAAGTTATAAACAATACCGTGAAGGACCTTTGAACGTGAGGGGCTCAACGGTGTACTTGATTTTGGCCATCTGGGTGATCGTCAACAAAAAAACTAGTTTTTTTTTAAATATAGATAACATTGGCTAAGACTTGAACGAGCTTCTTTTTGTTATCATGTCGCAATCGTTAAAAAAATTGAATTTCTTTTGGTCGTTTTTTCGAGGAAAAATGACATTGTTAATAACTAACAAAAAAAAACTGTTAAGCAGAAAAACGTCGGTCAAGACTAAACTACTATTACACTGAATGTGTGTACCAAATTTCGAGTCAATTCATTCATTAGATGTCGAGAAATCGTGAACACCGTTCTGGAAAGAAGTTTCGAGAAAAACGCCTTTAAACTTTTACTAGCAGTTCTATCGTTGTGATCATTACCTTCAATATGCGGTTCCTGCACCTCACGTTGGACTTTCCCCTTCAATTTGCGTTGCCTCTAAAAACGAACGAGAATTTTGAAATTTTCACAGTAGCCTAACGCATTAATACGCAATCGCGACAAATTTTCGTTGATTTAATCAATAATTAATGTACTCGTTCACCAGGTATTGCAACAAACGCTTCGACGAGTCTCCGAGACCTGTGAAAAATACAATTTGACGGGAACACCGAGGAGAAAGCACTTTTTACACAGTCCCAGACACAGGGCTCTCTACTGTTGGATACGCAAAGTCGCCTCGACGAGTTTTACAAAAATTTTCGATGATTTAAGAGGCCGAAAAGTCGCACGAAATTATTACAAGTGAGAATCTCCGTGAGTCATTACTCGAAGATATATTCAGTACGCTAATTTTATAAAGTATTCTTTATAAAATTAATACATCAACGGGAATTCAATATATGAAACATTTCGTCACCTATTTCGATCGAATTTCAATTATTCCCAGACTAAGAATATCTGCATCCCCTTAAAGAAATCCCCTTTCGTCTTGGTCTTGGAATTTTCGTTACTTCACATAGAATTTGGCAAGAAAATGTAATTTCAGAAAGAAAAATGGCCATTTTTGACATGTATCGCTTTTTAGAAGGGAAACGTAAAGAAATTTAACAAAATCATTTTCGAAATTAGGATTTTTTTGACAAAAGCACGTCAAAGTTGAACTCTGCCAATTTTTGTTGTAGTATCGGTAATTTTCTAATTTATCGCGGTTTAAAGCCATAGAGATCGAGGATCACTTGGAAAATTTAACCAACTGTTAAAATTAATAATTTAGTAGACCGAAAATTCAAAAATAAGCGTGGATCCTTTTTTTGCATACAATAAACGTTAAAAATTCATACTAGAGGAAAATGATCAACGCCAGTAAAATTTTCACGTAAAATGCCTCGTATACATATTATTTAATTTGTTCTTTTACTTTCGAGGGAGATAAATTTCTTGGCACCGCAAACTATTGAGGAATTGTCGAGTATTATCAACGATCCAAGAGTCTTCAAGTTCCTCGTAGTCCGACATCCTTTCCAGAGGCTTGTTTCGTCTTACAGGTAAATCGGTTATTACACATAGTGAATTATAACGACTACGCCATGTTTTCCATCCCCTTAAGGGGTTAGGCTACTGTGAAGATCCGAAAGTCAGGGTTATTAAAAAAAATTAACTTTGAAGGTATAAGGTGATTGAAAAATCGTTTTAACATTTATTTGTATGTATATTAACAAAATTGTGTACCAAATTTCATCAAATAATATTAATAACTAAAGAAATTATAAACAATCTCGTGAAGGACCTTTGAATGTGAGGAGCTCAATGGTGTACGAGGCTTTCGCCGCCCCGTTGAATTAAAAAAAAAAAAAAAATTTCTTCTTAAAATAAATATTATTGGCTGAGACGTGACCGAGCTTTTTCGTCATCGTGTTTCAATCGTGAAAAAAATTTGCATCTTTTTTCGATTTTTCAAGGATGAATGGAATTATTGTTAATATTGGGATGTTGAATAAGTTCGCGCTGTTCTTTCGTGAAGCTTAATGCTTCATTTTCAAAAATCACTCCTAATGCCTTTAATCGTTTCGAAACTGTTGTATGATCGATTCCCAATGATTCTGCAAATTCAGCTAGCGTCTGACATGAGTCTTCATGAAGTCGCAACAAAAATTCTGTGTGCTTTAGCTACAATTTAAAAAAAAATAAAGTAGCGCAGTAAAATGCCCCGCAAATACTCTTTTTTGGCACGAAATTTGACATGTTTAACACTATGAAAAAAAAAAGTTCTTTACACTTCGGCGAAATGACATAGACCGAATGTCAAGCTTGCTTATGGTACTTCTTTATAGATGCGTTACCATCTTAAACTACACGTACTACATAAACTACATTTCTGGTAACGCCATCTGTTGGAAAACAGCGAGAACTTATTCAGCGGCCTAGTAGCTAATAAAAAATGTTAAGGAGAAAAACGTCGTACTTTTTCTGGAAAAAAAACCAAAAAGCCTATTTTTTTGGCCTCTAGAGTGGCCTGACCCCTTAATAAAAAAGGAAATAACTTTCACTCAGAATGAACCGGATCAGATAACTTACTTTTTATTCGCGGTACTTGTGAATGACGTCAAAAAGTGCATTTGGATGCGATTGACACGTGCAGCTGTTTTCCAGAGACAGGATAGAGGACAATTCGCGTTACACAGCCCAGGGTTGGATCTACGCGCCTCGTATATTCCGGCTCACGCGGCCAGAACTATTTCATTCGAACAAAACAGTTGGCAATGCATTTCAACGCATTTTCGACGCCTACAAACGGTGAGGAATTCGACATATTTATAACGAGGGTGGATAAGACCAAAAGTTACGATGAAAATGATCATCCCATTGAAGACACGCGTTAAAAAATTGCCTTAAGGCCTTAGGCCACAGTAACGGGTATAAAATCATGTGCGAATTTAACAATCTTTTTTTCGTTTGAAAAAGTGATTCACTCATAAAATTAACGACACGTCCATTTAGTATGAATATCAAGCTGTTAGAGAATATATATATTTTTTTTTCGATGTACAAAATGGCCGACTACTCGAAACTTCTCGAAACAGCTTTTTTCCAATTGGCGTGACAAATAACTTCAAAAATTTTCACTCGATTTACTTCAAATTTAAAAGTTATGTTCCCAATTGCATTTCGCAGAGAAGTACGTACGGAATTTCTGATTAATCGAAAACAGTTCATTTTATGAGCAGTTTATGAGCAGTTATAACGAAATTTTTCACTGAAATTTCATTTCTTAAGTTCAAATACCTACAACTTTTGAATAAAACAATATTTTTTAAATTCCGTACGTACTTCTCTAGCTATTCTAATGTAGATTGACGAGAATTTTTGTTTTTCGTTCTAGGTAAAAAATTGTGGATGCTAATGTCACGCCGCGGAGCGCCTAAAAAAGATAACAAAAGAAAATATTAGTAGTCGGCCATTTTGTACATCGAAAAAAAATATATATGTATTTTCTAACCGTTTGATATTCATACTAAATAGATGTGTAATTAATTTTATGAATCACTTTTTCATACGAAAATTGTTAAATTCGCAGATGCTTTTATACCGGTTACTGTGGCCTAAGGCCTTAAAGTACTGAGGCATAATAAAATCTATCTATCTATCTAAGAAACCGATCGCCAATTTTTAATTCCGAGCAACGAATCTTCGCGCACAGTTTGAAACTTGTCCCGTCGTTCGAGGAGTTCGTCGTTTGGCTGTTGAGCGAAGCGCCGGAAAAGGACGACGACCATTGGTGCCAGTATCACAAGCAGTGCTCGGTCTGCAACGCGAGATTCGATTACGTGCTGCGTCTGGACGATTACACGATGAACGACGTGGCCTACGTTTTCGAAAAGCTCGAACTCGACCAGGATAGCGCCTACTTGCCCAGGTTCCAATCGAGCCGCGGTGGCAAAAGTGACTTCGCCCGCACTTGTCGTTACTTCGGCACTCTGTCGCGCGATCTCGCGGTACGCCTCTACGAGCGATACAAAGTGGACTTCGAGATGTTTGGCTACGACCACGAGGATTACGTTAATTGCAGCGCAGGCTGAGCTTTTTTTTACAAGCTTTTATTTAACTCCACTTTCTGTGAGATCCAAAACGAAAAATCGATATTTCACCCACTTCCCGACTACTTAGAGGTCTGAAATTTTGCAAACACGCATCTAAAAAAATGACAATGCATGATTCAACTTGAAAAAAATATCCATAACATTTTCAAATTTTCATGCAAAATTAGCGATATCTAATCATCCATATAAAATCTCACTAACACATACAAATTCGTAGCCGACTGAGTTTGTATGTGAAAAGTTTATATGCAGCAATTAGTCGTAAGTTCAATTCCAGTCTGTTTTTTTTACAAGCATTCCATGTTCCTAACGTAGAAAACCCGTAAACTAGTAAACTACAAGTAAAATCAACTAAAGACTAAAAAGTAGAAAATAATTTATATGTAAAAATGATATTTTCAAAAAACAAGCTTTTATTTAACGTAATAAAAAGTAGAAAATAATGTTTCATCAAGTCACCTATATGTGACTATAAATAAAAGCTTGGGGCGCTCAAAATTTAGACACATAATCTTTAATTTACATAAATCCGTTAACATATCAACTGTATTTAATTTACTGTGGAACAACCGTACAAGGAACATCACTTTGGTGTCCTCCTCCGATTTTGTTGAAATGCTTTGATGTGGAATAGTATCAAAAACTGAAGAGATAAAAGCAAAAGAGACGCGTATTTTTTTTTCATCGGCGGAAAAACTATTTTAAAGGGTGAAACGCACCCTCAAAAATGGGGATGTTTTTCGTTTTTCGTCGATAACATTTTAACGGTACGAGATATAAAAAAAATCTAATTGCAACAATGTTAATTTTTTTTGTGTACTATACATTGGAGATGAGAACGATAACGTTATCGACGAAAAACGAAAAACACCCCTATTTTCGAGGATGCTTTTCACCCATTAAAACCGTTTTACCGCCGATAAAAAAATGTCTCTTAGTTTTTGATACTCTTCCACATAAAAAAGTTTCAACAAAATCGGAGGACAGCCGAGTGATGTTCCTTGTTAGATTTCTTAAATAAAAATCCCTAATCTGAATATAAACGTGTGATGATAATTTCTCTAATAGTACCAAACTAAATACGGTTAATAAAACTGAATTGATCAAATTTATGAAACATTTAAAAAGTTGAGCGCTCCAAGCTTTCATTTATAGTCGCATATAGGAGACTTGGTTAACCCTTTGAAGCATAGTGACATACTGGTATGTCACCTACTTCCACTCTGTTTTTCTTGAATAAAAAATTTTTTAGCGCATGACGACGAATGTAAATGTATATTTAGGATGTTAGGAGATCAATTGTTACTACGATATCACTATTAAGGGCTTATGTTGCACTTAGTGGATGTTGATCATCACTACAGTACGAAAAAACACGTTTTTTAGACAATAAATGTGATTGTGCCTAATCTAGCAGGTAAACCATATACAAAAATGAATTCAGAGACGTTTTTTGGGTCGCTGATTACGAATTCGAGCTCAAAATCCAGCAATTCAAAATGGCGAATCCAATATGGCCCAAAACCGGAGATTTTACTGGAATTACTAAAACATCGGAGATGCTTAGTATGTTGATTCTGTTATACTGAATTTCTAATGGAATTACGCTTTTAGCATTATCCGCAGCTAACGGCGAGGACGTAGCGAGTTTATAGCTCTATATTATTTTTATTTTATGTATTTTTTACATTATATATTATTATAATAAATTATAAAAATATATTTATAAATCAATTGTAATATATAAATAATTTTATATATTATTATAACCCAAACAAACAATTTTTGCATTTGTGGTCCGCCATATTGGATCCGCCATCTTGAATTTTCAAATTTTGCGTGCAGATTTGTAATCAGCGACCCCGAGTACCAAATTTCGCTTTCATCAAACGATTTTTGCATTTATGGTCCGCCATGTTGAATTTCCAAATTTTGAGTGTAGATTTGTAATCAGCGACCCCGAAAACCCCCGAGTACAAAGTTTTGAGCTGATTGCACGTAAGGAAAAATGTATGCTTCAAAGGGTTAAAAAAAAGTTGTACTTTTAGTACGTTAAATGAAGGCTTGTTATTAAAAAATATTTTTTTTTTACATTTATTAATTCTTCGTTTGGAGTTAAACCCAAGATGGAGGCAAGACGAGACAAAATAAAAAATTCTGTCTTGATACGACGTATTATCTGAAGCATGGAAAAGTTGCTAGAATGCCTGAAAAAATCCCAACGATTTTTGAGACGGTTTCCGAACGCTGAGTAAGCAATATTTCAAGGTCATTGCAATCGGAGCCTCTAAAGTACATAAATACCGATTTTATTAGTTATCATTTATCGTTCACAATTAATATCCGCGTCGGAGCTGCAAGGTCGCCGTGATTTTTATTTTCGTTAAAAAACGTCGGTTAGATTGGAAATCGAATTGAAATTGAATGTCTTTCGCTCGAGTGATGATTTCGCGACTTATTGCAACTGTTGTGGAAAGCGCTCGAAGAGTTTTCAGCACCCGCGACCGCATGAGTCGCGTCCGGCCGTGTCCGATTTACGCGCGTTTCGAATCGCGCGGTTCTGAGATACTAGACGTCCGTATATTCCGTCCAGATGCACTTGCGCGATTTGTCGATCGCGTTCCGCCCATGCGTCGAGATGCTGGGGGCGCCATTGTTGAATCCAGAAGTCGCGCCGATTTCCAGTGAGAGAACAAATATGATTCATTGCAAAATGGAGCAGGATAATTTCGATACTGAACTGCTTATTAACGAGTCCTCCAAGCTCTCCGCTTTATGTTTCTATTCCAATAGTCCGACGATTCCATGTCCCATATTGCCATATTTTTCTCGACCTCGTTGATAAATAATTCGGTATCAAAATTATCCTGCTTTTTGCGAAATAAAAGGCTTTGAGCACCACGCGCCTATTCTCTGTCTCAAGCGACTTTTTAACGCGTGCCCCGCCCAAAGACTCACCGGGCGGATATCAAAACAACTTTAGAAAGTCTGCCACATACTCGAGTACATTTTTATCGACACACTTATGTACAAGGAAATGTGTTCTTTATCGGTGTTACTTCCGTCCCATTGGAGGATGGAAATGTAAAACGAGCGTGAAAAAAATATGGGGATTTTGGTCCTTGCGATAAATGTCTCGCGATATCGCGCGGAATAACGTGTACTCTCCTATCCGTACACGCGGGCGTGAGGCCGAAAAAAGCCAAAAAGGAAAAAGTAAGAGCACCGACCGAGAACTCCGAAGGACTGTGCTTCATCAGTTTGTCGCGGGCTTAACTTTTTTCACGGGTGATCCGTTGCTGGGCTCGGCGTCGTTGTGAATTATCTGACAATCGTCGTCGACCGAATCCGTGCGCCTTTTCAACGGCGACTGTTTCTCGTCCGCGTTTTTTGTGCCGCACAAGAATTGCACGTCCGCGTTGTTCTCCACTATGCACACGTCGTCGTCGTCGTCGTCCTCGACGTCTCCCGTGCTCGCGTGAGTCTCTGACATTTTTCGCTTCTTCGCCGAGGAATCGTCGATGATCGGGGACTTTGTTCGTCTCTTCTTCGCCGTCGGAACGGACACTCTTTCCGGCGCCTGCGGAGAAGTCTCGGACTCAACGATTATCACGGCATCGTCGTCGACTTCGTTTACCTGCAAATTTTTCGAACGATTGTGAGCTTTGCTGTTTTCGAAATTACAAACAGGTGTGGCAGTCATATTTGAATGCGCGGAAAATATGTGAACCGTGGAAAATTTCTTTTGTTGGCACGCAGCTCGTCACTTTAATCAGAAAGGCAAACTTTCTGATTTCTTAATAAAAAAAAAATCTTTAAATAATTCGTCGATTTATTGAAAATTTTGAAACTTTTAAAACTTCCATAGCCGAATTATCTTGACGGTGTTAAGATTTTCGGAGTTTTGGTCTTTCGTGTAAAATTCTTTCGGAGTTTTGATCTTTCGGGGTACTATTCTTTCGGAATTTTGAGCGTTCTGACTATTCAAAGTTCGGAATCTCAACTCGGCCCCATATTTTGGATGATAAAGAAATTAAAGAAATAAAAGAATAAATAAGAATTCCCGTTACATTCCAACGATGCAAAATTCAACACCCTAACTTTATCAACTTTCGACTATACGGATGAATGTTTTGTTTGGAGAACATTTTTCAAAAATCGGTGAAAGGGTGTAGATTTCAAGAATCAAAGCTCAGCAAAATATTTTTTTCATAAAAAGAGCTACAGCGATCCTTTTTTTAAGAAAATAGAATATTGTACAAGGTTTTCGTAATAATTATTATTGATACCATAATTGACAAAACGAAAAAGAAAAAAAAGTTTTTGAAAGGTACAAGCCAACGAAACGCGTACCTGGCCATTAGAGGTGGATGGCTTCTTCTCGTCGTCCGTCTGTTCTTTGGGTTTGATATCATTTTCGTCCGCGACGACGAGAAAGTCCGGGCTGTTGTCTCGAGCGTCGGGCCTATCGCGATGAATAATGGTCACCGTTAACGAGTAATTCTGTTGGAAGTCATCGACCTTTAGAATTGTACCGTCCTTGACGCCGAGTTCCTCGAGAATTTTGCCGTTGTTGGCCTCGGTCTCGCCCTCCTCGCTGCTTATGAGAACGATGCCTTTTCCGTCGACCATCACATCGGGCGCAATCATGTTCAATCGTCCCTTCAGCACTGCCTCGTCGAGCTCGCCTATCGTCATTTTCGTCGTGTCGACGGCTAGCACCGCCTGTGGCGTTGGCGCGCAAACGTAACACTTCGGATTCGGCGGATTCACGTATTTCTCCGGCACCAACAATTGATTGCGATGATTCATCTTTAGCCTCAGATAAACCGATCTGCAAGCCTTCAAATTGTTCTCGAGGATACGGAGCGCGTGGAGTATGACGATGCCAGCGATTATCGCGTTGGTCGTCGCTATAGCCGGTATTATGTTGCCGGCCATTGCTGCGAGGAAAAAAGAAGGCGGTAAAGGCTTCAGAATCATTTGGAATACACGCGACTCGTGAAACCAACGGCAGTAAGAATATTCATGGTCGCTACGCATTATTGAGTCAGAAATTCCCTAACTCTTCCAAGTTTTCCGCACGGGCTTTGCAAATATTCCAAGGAGATTGAGGGTCAAATAAAGATAATAATTGTTTAAATTCAAATATATGAAAATGTTTAATATTAAAATGAACATTTTAATAACTGCTGATTGAGTTGAAACTTTTTAGAAATATGGATAATATTTCTACCTTCTACTTGACGAGAATTGTTTTTGAAAAATTAGATGAAAAACTACCTTTTTAATACAAATTTTACAGAAATGTTGCGTGAAATGTTGATTTTTTTCTAAATGCGTGCCATTCTCTTAAATTTGCATTTTCTTAATTTTAATTACTGTTAAATAGAAACTATACATGTTCTGAGTGCAAAAAAATGTTAATTTTTTTTTACAAATCAAAGTCGCCGGGAAGCTAGACTGTACGCCTTTAACGATAAATGAATTGAAAAAATTGTTTTGTGTACTTAAATATACTATTAAAGTATACCTACAGTTTGATAAATGTAAAATAATGGTTTCTTAGTTTAAAACAATCCCTCAAAATTGCTTAGCTTTTTCCTGTCTAAATATCACGCCTTAAGGCCTTAGGCCACAGTAACGGGTATAGAATCATGTGCGAATTTAACAATGTTTTTTCGTATGAAAAAGTGATTCGCTCATAAAATTAATTACACATCTATTCAGTATGAATATCAAGCTGTTAGAAAATATCTATATATTTTTTTTTCGATGTACAAAATGGCCGACTACTCGAAACTTCGCGAAACAGCTTTTTTCCAATTGGCGTAACAAATAACGTCAACAATTTTCACTCGATTTACTTCAAATTTAAAAGTTATGTTCCTAATTGCATTTCGCAGAGAAGTACGTACGGAATTTCTGATTAATCGAAAACTTTTCATTTTATGAGCAGTTTATGAGCAGTTGTAACGAAATTTTTCACTGAAAATTCATTTCTTAAGTTCAAATACCTACAACCTTTGAATAAAACAATATTTTTTAAATTCCATACGTACTTCTCTAGGTATTCTCATGTAGATTGACGAGAATTTTCGTTTTTTGTTCTAGGTAAAAAATTGTGGATGCTAAATGTCACGCCGCGGAACGTCTAAAAAAAAGATACAAGAAAATATTAGTAGGCGTCCATTTCGTACATCGAAAAAAAAATCTAACAGCTTGATATTCATACTAAATAGATGTGTAATTAATTTTATGTGTGAATCACTTTTCCATACGAAAAAAAATTGTTAAATTCGCACATGATTTTATACCCGTTACTGTGGCCTGAGGCCTTAAACACGGTAAAGTAAAAAAATATTGTACATTCAAAGCAAATACAGACGCTGCTCCATTATATAAACAGAAATATTTATATCGGTGCCACTAAGTAAAACACAAATATAAACACTCATCTACAATATCAATTGCGTGGTTGTGTATCGACAAATCGAATGCAAATGTATATAGCTTTAGAGTAAATTACTTAAAAAATTTGTTGATGTTTGGCACTGACGTAACTTTTTTTTGTATACAATGAAGAACAATACAAATATTAAAAATATACAAAAATATTTATTTATATACTTTTCAGTTTTTTTTTAAAGTCGATTTCATTTTTCGTAATTATTGCAAAAAGTAAATTCGGAAAAAATTCCCGTGAATTTTCACAATTTCTGACTTTTCCCTGATTATTCCAGGAGGAAAGAAATTTCCCTAGTTTTCCCGGTTTTCCATGTGTGCGAAAGCCATGGTATTGCTCTCGATAACGATTGTTACTCACACTTGATGTCGAAACGGGTTTTTTGGGGTATGCCAAAAATGTGGGCTCTTATGTTGGAGCACGCAGCTACGAAATCCATGGCGCTCTGATCATCCTTGTCCCAGACGAGGTGATCGCTCGGTGTCTTTTCCTGAAGCGTTTCCAGCGACTTTTTCAAGCTCTTCAGAGCATCGGCAAAGACCTCGCCGCACTTGGCCAGGCTCCAACGCTGCTGATCTTTTAGGCCGGACTCGTCGGTGCGATCCTTGCTGCAACTCGGGGCTGCGAACATTGCGAAATTGAATAATGTTTAACAACCCGACTCTACTATGAGGATCAGTTTTTGGATAGAAAGAAAGTACGCTATTTCATTGGTAACATCTTCTAGCTGATCTATACATATAATAGAACATGTCCTGACTGATTTATCGACGCCGAACCAAAACTGCTGAAGCTAATTACATGAAATTTGGACAGTAGGTTGCTTTTGTGACGTAAGTACCCACTAAGAAGGGTTTTTTTTTCATAATTCCACCCTTAAGGGGAGAAAAGGGGCGGCAAAGTTTGTATGTGAGATAAAAAAAATCTGGTCAGAAGATTTAATTGAAACTTAGTATTAAAGCTCTTCAACACAATTGATCAAACACGTATTTGAGCATTTTGTGAAATTCAACCCCTAAACGAAAGGGGGTGGCAAAGTTTGTACGGAAAATAAAAAAAATCGGGTCAAACTTACTTGAAACTTTGTATTACTGCTCCTAGACATGATTAATGCAATTTCCGCGTTTTTGGAAATTCCACACTTAAGGGAGAAAAGGGGGCAGCAAAGTTTGTATAGTAAAATAAATATCTGTTCAGATTAACTTGAAACTCAGTATTGATGCTTTTCAACACAATTCTACGTGTTCCTTAAGGCCGGAGCCTGAATTTGAAGGTCCGAAAAATCGTTTTTTTTTTAATTGCTTATATCTATAGATAAGCTATCCAAGAATATATTTACAAAGTTACAGAGGCCAATTGTAAATATTTTCAAAGATGCAAGGCCAAAAGCAGAGACGCGATTGATATTTGATATTGATATTTCCTCCTATTGAAAACTTTGAAGCGCGTTTTCTCCAGTTTTCATTTCCACGATTTTTCCAAATTTGCGGGCGTGATAGCAAAAAAACTAAACGACCTATTGAATCAAATCAAAGTTTATTTTCTTCAGTATGAAAATCTCTTCTAAGTGAATTTAAAAAGTCGTTGAAAAAGTTTTTTTCAACCATTTTTATAGCACGTTAAAGTGTTTTTTTAACACATTTTTTTTTTAACCTGAGAAATGTTATTAATTTCACGATTTTTTCGGCTTTTGTATAATTCACCAAGACAAAAAAAACATAACAATTGAAAATTGGTTTATTTGTTTCAGTCAAGAATTACGAGCTGCACCTTTCCCGCCGATTGGGGACTGCAGTGGCAAGACGCACGTGGAATAGGCTGATAAATCTGCAGTCATTTATTGTTTCGTGTTGACATTTTTTAAATACATTTCAAATTTACATGAAAAGATACCTCAATGTTTACTGGGCGTACTTGTTCTTTTCCCTTCTAAAAAAATTCCCCAAAAACGCTTCTTTTGGACCTTCTAATTAAGGCTCCCGTCTTAAGGAGCATCCAACATAAGTCTACGTGAGCGAAGCCGCGGACAGAAAGCTAGTATCGTATACGAGAACTATCCGAATATTTTTACGAACGTGTAGTTGAAGTTTACCTTCATCTGGCAGATCTTGCCATTTGAGAGGTGTCGGTGGTCGGCGTTTCTTCCAGAGATTGTCCATGCTCAGTAGATACTTGATGTCGTCGTGGAACAATTTCGTGAACAATTTTTCGGGGTCGTAGCCGCATGATTGGGCCCAGAGTCTCGTCGATACGCGCGTCACGTTGCCTTTGTCGTTGGATTCCGAGTTGAGCGCTTCTTTGCCTGCGTTATCTGAAATGGAGAGTCGTCGTTACTATTCCAGCATTGAGAGCATCTCGAATCTAATAAATGATGTTAATTTATTGAACTCCTAATGTACGGTCCCTCCCTTAGTACGCCCTTTCAGGCTCTTACGATTCCATCTTTGTCAACCCCACACTCGGCAGTTCACCAGTTTCACAGAGGCCCTCAAAGGCCGCAAGCCGCGGTTGAGCGGTCACCCATCCAAGTATCGGCCCAGGCCAACGCTGCTCGGCATTACGCACCAGCTATCAATAAACGCAATAATTACCTGCAGCTTCCGGATCCGCTGTGTCCGGCGAGACATCCTGATCCGGATCTTCCTCCCCGAACAACTGGCTGCAGTATAGAGAAACATTCATTCGTGAGACCGACAACTATGATATTGAAGTTTGCATCGTTGGAAGGCAACGAAACATTCGTAGCCCAACCTTTCTTGGCACATTTAGCCCTCCAAAATCACTCGACCATTTTTCAGGATCCTCATTAAATATTTTCAGCCTAAATATCAGGGGTAGTAAAAAGAAATCCATTATTTTTGCAATAGATGGCTTTAGTAATCTGTATCTCGCGTTGTATAAGTGCGATCGGATTACGCTAGATGACGTTAGAAGAATAAGATTTCGTACTAAAATAAACATCTCAGACAGTTTTGTGATTGCTTGACTCAATATTGTTTGAGCGTGCGTCAAAGATGGCCACCAGCAAAGTGAAAATACGCCCCATTTTACAGTTTTTCTTCGATAAAGGCGAAAACGCAAGCCAGGCGGCTGGAAATGTGAATAGTGTTTATGGTCCTGATACTGTAACAGCCAATCACGCGCAATTTTGGTTTCGTCGATTTCGTTCCGGTAATTTTGATGTCAAAGATGCACCACGCTCTGGAAGGCCAATTGTCGAAAATGTCGATAAAATAATGGAAATCGTCGAGTCCGACCGTCATGTAAGCACTGTTTCGATTGCCCAGGAGCTAAACATTGCACCCAAAACCGTTTGGAACCACTTGAATATGGCTGGATACAAAAAGAAGCTCGATGTATGGGTGCCACGCGAGTTAACGCAAAAAAACCTCATGGACCGAATTTCCATCTGGGAATCGCTGCTGAATCGCAACGAAATCGACCCATTTCTGAAGCGGATGGTGACTGGTGATGAAAAGTGGGTCACTTGCGACAACGTTAAGCGAAAACGGTCGTGGTCGAATCACGGTGAGCCGGCGCAAACGGTGGCCAAGCCAGGATGGACGGTCAGGAAGATTTTGCTGTGTGTTTAGTGGGATTGGCAGGGAATAATCTACTATGAGCCACTCCCCTATGGCCAAACTCTTAATACGGACTTGTACTGTCAACAATTGGACCGTCCGAAGGAAGCAATCGCCCAGAAGCGGCCAGCTTTGGCCAATAGGAAGAGAAATTGTGTTCCATCAGTACAACGCCAGGCCACACACATCGATAGTGACTCGCCAGAAGCTCAGGGAGCTTGGTTGGGAGCATCTTGTGCATCCACCTTATAGTTCGGATCTGGCACCAAGTGATTACCACCTGTTCCTGTCTATGGCGAATGATTTTGCTGGTGAAACATTCGCCTCAAGAGAAGCTTGTGAAAATCGACTGTCCCAGTTTTTTGCCAATAGGGACGAGGATTTCTATGAGAAAGGCATAATGAAATTACCTTCAAAATGGCAACAAGTTATCGATCAAAACGCTGCATATTTGACCTAAATCGGATCATTCTAACTATGCTAAATAATGCCTTCAATTTCATGCAAAAATGATGGATTTCTTTTTACTACACCTTATATGCGAGAAAATATTCTGGATGATAATGAAAATGAAGAAATAAAAAAATAAAAAAGAATTTTCGTTGACAACGCGCACGCATAAATGGTTAAAAAGCGTGTCTTACTTGAAGAGATGCTTGGACCAAACTATGCAGTGGATCGGTTCGTTCGGCGTATTTCGAATGGTACATCCCGGAAAGGTCTTCTGCGCTGCTTTGGGAGTACACTCGTAACACTGGCTCAGGCCCTTCTTGATGAGTTCCACCTGTCCCTCGTAACCGGCAGTTCCCGACTCTACCAGTGGCACGTCCGCCGCCAGGCACATACGATTCACGTGGTTTCTCGCCGCTCTGTTGTCCAGAGCGTTCAAGACTACGGTGAATTTCTTGAAAAACGACAAGCCGAAGTCGGCGCTGCGAACAAACGTTTTAACGGGCAACATTTATCTAGGTGGGTCAAGAAATGGCGTTTTCCTAAAATATTTTTATTCGATAGTATCAGCTTCTAGCTATATTCCCTAAACATTTCATTGAAATATTCCCAAAATTGAATGAGCTGCAGTTTCTAACAGTCGACCGGGCGAACGGTCGCAGCACCATACTTTAAGCATAAACGCATTTTTTAAGCACAAGGGTACATAAATATATGTACCCTTGTGCTTAAAAACGCCAAACGTTTCCGAGAAAAAAATCGAAATTTGGAAATTTTTTTCAGGCCTCTGGGTAGCCCCTTAAGGTAGTTCTGTAGTTTTGGTTAAATCTTAGGAATTGGCTGAAATCCAAGTATCGTGTAGACCTTCATGTTCAAAAATTCCATTCGATTCACTGTTCATGAGATAATTGCAATTGAATATGGGTATTTTTGTTCGCGATCCCTATACCTAACACATAAACCAATAGGAGCTTGCTCGCATTTCTCGATATAGATTCTAAACGGATCTTAGGATATCAAAATAAAAACACATATGTACGCAGTACTATTGTGGGATAGATATAAAAAAAAAACAACAAACTTTAACCATTTAGTTTAGGAGATATCGACTTATGAAAAGTGGTAATTTTATTCCACACCGAACTGGGGCCCAACCATCTGTAACGGAATGACAACAGTGTACGCTGCAGCCAGCTGATCGGCGCGTGGTCCAGGAACTTGAAGCGTGTTTTTTTTCCTGAATTCTAGTAATTCTGAGATGGATGTGAAGTAAATTTATTCTGCGAACAAATTTAATTTGTTAAATTTATGCATGTATTTATGCATGTAATTGTCTTTGTTACAGCGAATACAATTTAAACTGTCGGCAAGATGTTGTAAATACCCAATCCGACGTCCTACGACAGCGAATTTTTGTTGCTGATCGTTGAGGTTATGGTTATTCTCATCGCGTTTAGCTGCATTTGCTTGACACATGGCTGCCACGGCTTTCAGTCTTTCAGCAAGCGCCTTTTTTCTTGTAAACTTTTCTTTGTATCGCATTTGGGTTGACATTTTCACGCTTTTTTTATTAATATAATATATTTCGCGAAGGACGGGTCGTAGGAAGCTCGACCCTATGACTGCAGGAAAATCGCGCTGTTGCCACGATTACAGCGCCGCTCTCTATACGAGTATCAGACCTATCCATGCATGAGGTGCGAATGTGGAGGACATATAGAGGGTACAAGCTCTGTAAAAAATGTACAACCAACAGCATCGTATAGGCACTGGATGTTACCATACGCTTCGACCGAAACTTTTGGCTCATACATGTACCTACAGAACTACCTTAACTGAGTTGAGAGAAGAAACCCTGTTGGGATTTGAACTTGCGAGTGTGATGCTCCGCACCGCAAAGAATGAAATAACGTTTTGCAGAGTAAAATGCATCGGTGACAACGGTGGAGGATGACGAAAAATGGGTAGGACAGTAGCCGACGCGCGTTTAGTGCCTCCAGCGATCTTCCGAGTCGAGCGGCTCGTGCAACTCGGCAGAGCGCTCAGCTACGCACTGGGTCTGCTACAAGCAGGTAGTTTTACGAAGCCTCGACGCTCTCTCAAGATCGTAACAGGCCTCAGGGCCACCATCGGAGAAGCAATGAAGTTGCGACATGAGAAACGCTCAGTTACTCACGAGGTGATGCTATCGTGATATGAAACTATTTCCACTTCCGGATTGAACGTTAGAGCTGTTTCCCGAGCGACCGCCGACTTGGACTTGCCAACGTGCTCTTTCCGAAAGAGAAATTGCCTGTTGAGATTGCTCACGTCGATCGTGTCCAGATCAATCTGAAAACGAAAAACATCTCTTTGATTCCACCAATGATACTTTCGTCTCGAACGTACACATTGACGTGTGTGTTATGCGCGGGACAAAGCGCGCGTGCTTCGCGGGGAAAAAATGCTTCGCGGCAGTTGACTCACAATTTCGATGTACTTGAATCCCGTCATGACGAGATTTTTTAGTATTTCACAGCCGATACCACCGGCACCGACGACCAAAACTTTACTCGCCAGTATCGCGTCTTGCAATTCATTGCGAAAAACACCGTTCACACTCGCTGCCATTTTCGTCGAGCAACTTTGGACAGCCGTGTGTGTTGTTCGGTACGCGGCGTGGAGTTTGATTATTTTGCCGGAAGATATAGCGCGCGAGTGTACAGCTATAGGAGCGCGCGTCTTGTACGCGCCGAGCCGGCGACTCGGAGTGGGGGTAGAGACGGACGCCGCAAAATGGCGAGCAACGGACGAATCGGGCAGCGGTACTGTGCCCCCCTTGCCGCAACTTCAACGTCGATGACTTTACCGACGGAGCGAGAAACCCACGGTCTTACATACAGGTCTGACAACGGCGGTAGTGGGGGTAGGCACCCTTACCGGTTCTGTATTTTATTCCGATTTCTGCCGCTTGATGCGTGACGGCAAGGGGAAGTAGTGGTGCGACGAAGAGAGAAATAGCTCCTCTGTCCTTTTCCCTCCTGAACGCGACGCATGCGCCGTTTGCCCTAACTTAATTTACCGTACTGTCGTGTAAACTGCATAATATACGAAACCAATAAAAAAATGTGTTGATTGAAAAAAAGATGACTACTTTCATCTAAAAAAAACTGAAAACTTTTTGAAGACATTAATTCATACCAGCACATATTACAACCATTTACAGCCTTTTTTCTCCAATGTCTCACAATACATCGTTCTTCGAAATGTTCTTCGCACACGTACTGAGACTCTTTCAGTCCCGGAATAGCATCGAGCCATTTTTTGTATCGTTCGACGTTTCTGGACACGCAAAACACGGAGCATTTCTGCTTACAATTTTTGTAGCCCGTTTTACAATTGCGAACCGCGCAACCCTTAGCCATTTCGCATTTTTTTCGCAAACATTACCAAAAAAAATTGACACTCATGCGTGAAAACACGATAAAAAATGTATCACGGTAAATCGCGTAGAACCTTCTGGTATATGGTCGCAAATAAAGGTTATTTCGACAATCGCGCCACAAAAACATACGTACACACCTTGGGCCCATTCGCCGGTAAGAGGTAAGGGGGAAACTACTTCCCCTCCCGGGAAAAAAATTTCATGCTGAGTAGATATGTTCATATATGTTTCAGATATTGTCATATATGTATCAGATATATTCATATCTGACATTTTACAGTATCATATATGATTAGGTCTGATCATATTCCACATCATATATGCATATATAAGATCATATTTGATCGAATACGGTATCTGGCCTGACCATATATGAACTCATATCTGTTTATATCTGACTAAGTACCAAGGAGAGTTGGTACCGTAAATTCGTATCTGAATATACATTATGTGATATCTGAACGTATCTGTTCGTATAAGATCATATCCGATCAAATACGGTACCAGACTCTGCTATATAAATCTCATATATGTTTTTATCCCCGGGGAAAAAAGTTCATATCTGAATATATCTGAATGTATCTGAATCATATCTGTAGAATCAGATATGATCAGACAAGAAAAATGGCCAGGTCTGATCATGTAATGTCATGACAGATCATGTATGCTTATATCTGAGCATGTATGATCATATCAGAGCCATTTTTATAATTTCGAGAGCAGACCCGTCCATATTGCAGCAGGTCTGACCAGATCCAATCCGTAAACAAGATCTGATCTTGTTGGACCAGATCTGATTTTTTGGGCCAGATCTGATCATGTCGGACAGATCTAATCTTATTAGACCAAATCTGATCTTGTCAGACAGATTTGATCCTACCGGACCAGATCTGAATATATAAGAATAAAATACCGTGGATCCCAGTAGACCTGGACATCTATGAACTATAGACCTGCCCATATGATAGAATCATAGTTTATCTGAACTATCAGACCAGGTATGACTCCGACTATATCAGAGCAAATCTTACCCTGTTGAAACAGAGCAAACCTTATTAGAGCAGTCCTGAAGATATTAAAATGTTCACATATATAGAGCGGGTTTACACGTCATCACTCGACGTGTTAATAATTAACAATATTATAGTAACTCACATGATCCCATATAATACAGTCAGGTGAGATGCCGTATCTGATGGGATATCGTTTCATATATTTAGACGTTTTCATGTGTGAACAACTGAACTGCATATACGATAAGATATGGGTGTATAAGACTTCGTATATTTTCCAGGTTTGGTATCGTATCTGATGGAATAGAATTTTATATGAACGTACCTGCTCATACATCACATCATATATGTTCAGATATGGTTTCACGCTGCCAACTCGCCTTGGTACCTGACCAGATAAAAACATATATGAGATCTATATAGCAGAGTCTGGTACCGTATTTGATCGGATATGATCTTATACGAACAGATACGTTCAGATATCATATAATGTATGTTCAGATACGCATTTACGGTACCAACTCGCCTTGGTACTCAGTCAGATATAAACAGATAAGAGTTCATATATGGTCAGGCCAGATACCGTATTTGATCAGATATGATCTTATATATGCATATATGATGTGGAATATGATCAGACCTAATCATATATGATACTGTAAAATGTCAGATATGAATATATCTGATACATATATGACAATATCTGAAACATATATGAGCATATCCACTCAGATATGAAATTTTTTTCCCGGGTCTTGTCAAGTACCAAGGCGAGTTGGCAGCGCGAAACCATACCTGAACATATATGATGTGATATATGAGCAGGTACGTTCATATAAAATTCTATTCCATCAGATACGATACCAAACCTGGAAAATATACGAAGTCATATACACCCATACCTTATCCGTATATGCAGTTCCGTATATGCACCGTATATGCAGTTCAGTTGTTCACACATGAAAACGTCTAAATATATGAAACGATATCCCATCAGATACGGCATCTCACCTGACTGTATTATGTGGGATCATGTGAGTTACTATAATATTGTTAATTATTAACATGTCGAGTGATGACGTGTAAACCCGCTCTACATATGTGAACATTTTAATATCTTCAGGACTGCTCTAATAAGGTTTGCTCTGTTTCAACAGGGTAAGATTTGCTCTGATATAGTCGGAGTCATACCTGGTCTGATAGTTCAGATAAACTATGATTCTATCATATGGGCAGGTCTATTGTTCACAGATGTCCAGGTCTACTGGGATCCACGGTATTTTTTATTCTTATACATTCAGATCTGGTCCGGTAGGATCAAATCTGTCTGACAAGATCAGATTTGGTCTACTAAGATTAGATCTGTCCGACATGATCAGATCTGGTCCAACAAAATCAGATCTTGCCTACGGATTGGATCTGGTCAGACCTGCTGCAATATGGACGGGTCTGCTCTCGAAATTATAAAAATGGCTCTGATATGATCATACATGCTCAGATATAAGCATACATGATTTGTCATGACATTACATGATCAGACCTGGCCATTTTTCTTGTCTGATCATATCTGATTCCACAGATATGATTCAGATATATTCAGATATGAACTTTTTTCCCGGGCTTGCTAGTAGCGACGCGTAGCGGCGCCTAGTGAATGGAAAAGTGAAGCCGATAAGCGTGCCTACCCCCACCGCGAAAATTTAGCTTCGTTGCAAGACCTGTTTGTAAGAGCGTGGAGAAACCACGAACTGAACGGTGGTGACAGTCGCCAGCGGCCGAAATAGGAACTAACATCAGAAGAGGCGTTCACTGAGCGCGAAGCGCGTATTGAGGCGATACATCTACATGGCACCGAACAATGAAACGTTTTCGGGCTATTTTTTAGAATACTAAAGAAGAATTTGAAACGAGGCTTAGAGGGTTTATTCTACGCGTGCTGACGTATAAACAAAACTTTTTTTTCGTGAAAAATATTGTTAGAAAACAATACTCCCTTGATTGAACTTCGCGCCCTTCTGAAATTCAATTTACATCACGACAAGTGCTGCTTCCCCACGGCAACGTGAGACGAGCAATCTTTCAATATTATCATAATCTATGAACATCTTTTTCTTTTTATTACTTTCTTATAATCTTTCGCCACGTAAAACACTGTTTTATACCGAATAAAATATCCTGTGTTAAGGTAATCCTATCGCCAGGCTTGAACCCATAGGATTTTCATTTTTTTAGCTTCACTAAATATATTAATAATTATCTCTGTAAAATTTCAGGGTCGGTTATCGACCGAATTACAGAGACAAAAAATATTAAGATTGCGTATTTTTGTGAAGGAATTCCGTGACGATATGCAAAAACTCAATTTCCGGTCGCTACAAAAGTGTATAAAATAGTGAGAATCCGTCAGATTCTTAAAAATAATCAGATTTACATACTTAACACTTGTAGTAATCCAGTGCTCTCAGAAAAATTACGCTTATTGACCTAATTTTTATGTAATGTCAAGTTTAATTTGAACTTCCGATATTGGATTTATTACCACTTGCCACGACAAAGAGACGTGACAGCAAGGCAACAGCTGACTGTAGTCCTAACCTCATCTCACTCATTCGAATTTCCACACATATTTCATTTTTAACCGACATATTTCGCCGACACAAATTTTCCACGCTTTTTACCATTCGTGGCCCGAATACAATACTTTATATTTCCCACACCTAGCATTGTTTTGACAGATCGACGTTGAAAAGCATGGAGGTTGAACTCGCCTGGTTAAGTAAAAAGAGACGGAGATAGAACCAATGTTGCCAAATATCAAACCTAGAAATACTGCGCGACTCGTTGGAATAACTATTTTTTCATTTTTCCAATTAAATGTGAACGTTCATTCAACACTTAACACATGGAAAATTTTAGTTATTACTAATTATTTTTTTGCACATGTTAAAAATATGAATTGTACAAGACTCAAGTATGATCAGTGGCATGATTAGTGTATGACTAGAAAAAAAAATCCTATAGATTGAAGCCTGGCGATAGGATTACATTAAGAAAATGTCTTGGTCAGCATATTTAAAAACTCCCGAATCCGCATAACTCTAACAAATATTATAAAATGGCGGAACAGTCATGTTGCACTAAGAGCGTTTTTTAGGCGCTCTACGAGAGGACGTAGAACTTTTATGGATTAGCACAGAGAATTAAAAAAATGTCTCCATTTACATTAATCTTGCTAGAGAAGTACACAGGATCGCGAATGTTAAAAAAATGTAATTTTGGCGAAACTTTTACTAATATTCGATGGCTCAAAAAATATTAAATGAAAAAAAACGGTCACGTACAACGATAGCACCGCAATTACGGTAACATTGTTTTTTTTTTATATTGGAAATCGGACAATTATAGCTAGCGTTATGATTCCGGCCAGGTCGAGAAATTAAATTTGAAAAAAATATTTGTTATTGTCTAGACTATACTGATTTGTTACGAATTTTTTGCATTTTTCTCATCACACAACACCCGAGACAAAAAATACTTTCATGTCTGCAATTTTATGTGCGGTTAGATGACCAAGACGTTCACGCTACGGCCGATGTATTTTTCTTGGCTATTTAGCACCAAGATAAACCATTTCTAACAACGGATTAAGGCAAACTAAGCCTTCGTAAACATTTAGGAACAAGAAACGCCCATCTTGCCCATCGTAAACCATAAATATTCAATATGAAACCATCAAGGTTAGATGAAAGATTCCAAATTTTGGCTGGTGAATGAAGGGCATTGCTGCCAACCTCGACGACCGCGAAGTTGCCGTATTTTCCGCAACACTTAGTATTAATTAATGGTAATAATAAATAATCACGTGAGATAAATATAAACAGGTATAATTATAAATAACTGCAACTTTCATTCTGAGTTGTATAAAACATTCGTTGACGTAGTTTTTTCACAATAATCATTGACAATGTTCTACGTTTTCAAGTTGGTAGTAACACGAGAGTTTTTCTCATTTACGTAGTAAAAATATAAAAATGTATAATTTTGCCCTTCAATTATATATTTCATGAAAAATAAGCATCTACAGAATAAATCTATACCTCGTAAGCATTTTTTTGAGGTTAATTGAAAAAAAAATGTCTAAACCGTCATTTGGCTCAACTGGACCGCTCTAACCTGCCTAACTTTAAAATTGGTTCACATATTCTTAAATGTGTGTACCATGGAGCCTAGATACCAGGAGGTTCAGCGGCAATGCAAAGGCGATGAAAAAAGCGTCCCCGAAAATGACCCGAAGTGATGGCGCTGGGGTGCAGCGGCACCTACATATATAGTAATATATTGGTCAACGAGGTGAAAGTGATCGGATGAGTTTCTAACCTCACGACAGATCGATCGTGACATCAAACGTCGAAATATCCGCCGATTCATAATTTCCTCATGACGGTTCGGAAAAAAAAACGCAAAAGCGAGAAAAGATCTCAAACTCAAACTCAGAATGTCGGCAATACAACCCATCTAGAAAAACGTGTTTTTTTACATATAGCTTCACGGGAGAACGGTTGTCTCGTAAAATATAAGACCTGAAACAAAAACCAAAAAAGTGATAATTTATATATTATTAGTTATGAGACTACCTAGAAATTTGCTTTCAAATTTTGCAAAAATAGCGCACTTTGAAGGAAATAAATCGATTTTTTGCCAAAAAAAAGCAGTAAATTGTTTATAAAAAGAAGTTTACATTTAATCAAAACACGGCTACGTACTCCCATAAAGAATATAATTGTGAAGCTGCTATCAAAATTTCAAATCGATGCAGGCAAAGGTGGTCGAGTAATCCGTCTTCCGAGATCGAATAAAGTGGTTTCGAGAAAAACGCGTTTAAAGTTGTACGAGCAACTCAGCACGCGTTCCAAGGCGCTGCGACCAAATCGGTAATTGAACCTTTAAATTAAAAAAATTGCTACAGGACCAATTGCATATTGTTTTTATGACACCAAAGTATTTTTAGGAAAGAAAACGTCTTTCCAAAATCCTAGAGTGGTGTTATCCCTTGACACTAATGAGGGTTAGGTACATCATCTGTGATCTGTCTTAGATCGCACCCATGTTTAGCGTATATCTATATACATATAGGTGCCGGAGCACCCCAGCGCCATAATTTCTTGTTCCCGTTTTGGGGACGAGTTGAAAGGCCTCGCTGAACCTCCTGGTATCTAGGCTCCATGGTGTGTACTTTGAGAAAATCTAAAAACAATCGATTTTTTACCCGTCACAGTGGCGTCCCTTAATGCGTGGTCCGACACGCACTTCACTGCTATTTTGGAAAGTCACGATAACGGTAAGCTGTTGCGTTTCTTGGTTGGGCATTCGTTTCGCGACATCATATACTTCGCTTATTATATCCGTAATAAAAGACCAGAGTGATTTAATGGAGTCAACGTTCTGTTTCCACGCTTGTATACTCTAGGGAATTGGGGTTGGAAGTTCTTCCTGGATAAAAGTGCAATGGCCGTCTACTCGTACAAAAGCACCCCCAAAAACGAAGGGTCTGCACGTCCATTATTAGTGTACGATAAATAGGCCCTTCTGCTTCGTAGTCGTCGACATAAACACGAGCGCGTGCATATAGGGTGTCTCCAAACGACCAGACATTTAAATTCATTAATAAAACGTCTTATTTATCTGAAAAGTACGAATATTTTTATTTGAATATAAGGTACAAACATTGAGGTTATGTGTGGAACACAATATGCGATAGATGGCCGCCTCGTCCCTGTTTGCAAACGTTCACTCTTTTGACGAAATGTTCAATAACATTTTGGCATAATTGCGGACTAATTTCATCAATGGTGCGCCCAATTGCTTCCTTGAGTTCCGGAATGGTCTGTGGATCATTGGCATACACTTTACCCTTCAGAAAAATCCCAAAGCAAGGAGTCCAATGGCGGCAAATTGCAATAACTGCATTGTTTCGCCCGCAGTGTGGCAGGTTGCGCCATCTTGTGGAAAGAATCCAAGTCTATACCGTTTATGCCGTTTAGCGGACATTGTGTTCCACACATAACCTCCATGTTTGTACCTTATATTAAGGCCTTAGGCCACAGTACGGGTATAAAATCATGTGCGAATTTAACATTTCTTTTTTCGTATGAAAAAGTGATTCACTCTTAAAATTAATTACACATCTATTTAGTATGAATATCAAGCTGTTAGAAAATATATATAAATTTTTTTTTTCGATGCACAAAATGGCCGACTACTAATATTTTCTTTTGTTATTTTTTTTTAAGCGCTCCGCGGCGTGACATTTAGCATCCACAATTTTTTACTTAGAACAAAAAATAAAAATTCTCGTCAATCTACATTAGAATACCTAGAGAAGTACGTACGGAATTTAAAAATTATTGTTTTATTCAAAAGTTGTAGGTATTTGAACTTAAGAAATGAATTTTCAGTGAAAAATTTCGTTATAACTGCTCATAAACTGCTCATAAAATGAAAAGTTCTCGATTAACGGAGACTTTGTCCTTGGAGTACCATATTTCAGGTGTTTACATTTTATTTTTTTAAAGGAAACGAGTAAAGCTTTTTGAGTGCGGTTTTTTTCTTGCTTTTATTCATGATATACAGAACGTTAAAAAATTTTTTTTTTGAAAAAAACAACCAAAATGGCGGCCGTAGCAGCTCCGCGAAAACAGGTCCTCAAATCGCGGGAGGTAAACGGCTGACATCACTGCCCCCTCTTTGTTGATCTGAAACACAAATTCAAAGCATATTATCAATCTGTGACCCTTTGGTCATGGAATGACGGATGGGTTTTTCGTTTAGTACAAATTTCGGAAAATGGCGGCAATTAAAAAAAAATCGAATGTTCGCGTTTTTTTTCGCATAAAAAGATAAATAATAAATGCAAAAATGTATCTATCGAAAAAACGATCGGTCATTCCGTGAAGACATATTTTCTGAGTATGCTCTCCAAATTTCAGGTCGATATGTTAATTACAGCGGTCAGGAGAATGTCAGCCATTTTTAAAAACGTGTTTTCGAGAAAAACGCGTTTAACGTTTTGTAATGTGTTTACACAAATGTATTTATAATTACCGCTAATCGGCAATGCCTGGTCCATAGAGGCATCCCTCCTCTTCTTCTAGCTGCTCATGTTGAGCCGCTAACATCTCCCGCTGCTTTCAAGGACAAAGTCTCCCTTAATCAGAAATTCCGTACGTACTTCTCTGCGAATTGCAATTAGGAACATAACTTTTAAATTTGAAGTAAATCGAGTGAAAATTGTTGAAGTTGTTTGTCACGCCAATTGGAAAAAGCTGTTTCGAGAAGTTTCGAGTAGTCGGCCATTTTGTACATCGAAAAAAATATATATATATTTTTTAACAGCTTGATATTCATACTAAACATATGTGTAATTAATTTTATGAGTAAATCACTTTTGCATACGAAAAAAAAAGTTACATTCGCACATGATTTTATACCCGTTACTGTGGCTTAAGGCCTTAAAATAAAAATATTCGTACTTTTCAAATAAATAATACGTATTAGTAATAAATTAAAATATCAGGTCATTTTTGAGACACCCTTTATGTATGTGTACACACTTAATACACGAGGATTGAAGAGTTGATCGGGTCTCGGGGCAGGAGGACCACACCTCGAAGGGTGCGGTGCTCCAGGGTGCGCCTTTTCCCCGGTCTTTGTATATTCCTTCATGCTATACGGGTGCACTTTGCCTCCGTATACGTAATTTCCGTGACGAGCACGCGCGCGCTCCAGGTTCGTGTACTCGGGTTATTATTTTTCATCCCTCGTGTTAAACGACCCAAACATGCGGTCTCTAGAGAAAGGGTCATCGTTTTGTTTTTACAGCCCTAGCTCTCGAGGGACCGTGAAAAATTTGACCATCCAAAACACGCGAAAGAAATAATGCGATTGCTTCCGGGTTCCGTGCCATGCAATAATATTACATGTACGCAGTAGCTAGTGGTCGTTGAGGCTAAAATAAAATTTCGCTGATCAAAAAGGAGTCCCTTGACGGTTTCAATGGCTCGTATAAGCTTGGGTCAATTTACAAGATTTTTTTCTGACGAAAGTGTTGGGATGACGACGTTGGGATTTTACACACAATTCATACATAATCTTGCCAAGTTCGGGTTTTTTTTCATTGATAAACATAGATAAATAATGACGTTATAATTATTTTAAAAAAGTGCTGTCGTTGCTGCATGGCCAATGGTGAAGGTGCTTGTGGCAACTATGGTGATCTGAAATGAAAAATAAAAGAATGTACTTTTGATGTAATAATAAATATTTTGTATGACCGGGTACGTTTGAGAAATACTGAAAATTACGAAAACGACAAGCTGCAGAAATAATATTTCGATTTTCGGCGTAAACGAACAACTGTAATCACTTTTTATGAATAAATGGATAAATATATCAAAAAGGCATACGATTATACGATAGAAAATATTTAAAACCATACGCTTTCCTAATTTGGCGTGGATCGGAGGAATTCATTTTGAGATACGACTTACACCGTTTCATAAAACAGTTTCGAGAAAAATTCAGAAGAAAAAACTGAACGTAACAAATCTCTGAAAATAAGCCTTTATTTATAAACTATTGAACTGATAAGTAAAAAATAATATTCAGTGTATGAAGTTAAATAGTAAAGCTGAAGAAGAACCCCACCCTTGGTCACTGATCAAAGGCGCAGGCATACTTAAGGGGCTATACCAGTGTGAACGCTGAAAATTTGGGTAGTTTTCGAGAATTTTTTGGAAGAAAAGTACTCAACTAAATGTTCCGGAAAATTAAGAATATATTTGGCTATATTTGACCTATATTACGTAATTTTTTCATAGAAAAATATTGAGATCCAAGAGACTTATGCGTTGCCGTCGCAGGCGCCAAAAAAAGTTCCTCCACTGCTGACATGATTCCGGCCGATTCAGTAGCTGAAACCGAAAAAGGAAAAAATGTCGTTAAACTGGAAGGTATTTCCTGTACAATGACGTAGAATTTTCGAAAAATTTCAAAATCTAACAAAATGGCGTAGTTATGAAAAGAAGTCTGTTTTCTTGCCTATAAAATGGTCGTTTTTCCAATGCCAAATCGTCAATTTTTCATCCAATCAAAAATATCCTGCGGCATTGTAGAGTAAATATATTCAAGAGTACTCAGTTCAAATTTTAAGTCAATCGGATAATTGCTCTTTGAGTTACAATGTCAGCTAATTTGAAAAATCTTATTTCGAGAAAAACGCGTTTAAAGATTTAACTATTAGAGATACGACCTTGAAATTTTTACAGGATATTCTTGAAAGTATAAACTGTCAAAAATGCAAAAGAAAAATCGATTTTTTGAAAGTGTCACACTGGTATAGCCCCTTAATAAAATTTCCATAAATATAGAACTTAAATTTTTCTAAATATTTTTTTAAATGCTTGAGGCTTTATTTCAAGTGCAATGACGTTTCAAGCTTTAAAGAAAATATTTACAAACTTTTAAGTTCTATGATTATGTAAATTTTATAAAGTGTGTACTGCCTGCGCCTTTGATCAGTGACCGACGATGGGGTTCTTCTCTAGCTTTATTATTTAACTTCATACACTAAATACTATTTTTTACTTATTAGTTTAATAGTTTATAAATAAAAACTTGTTTTTAAAAAGATTTTTTACGTTTAGTTTATGAAATATTTTTACGAACGAAGCAAGTTAAACAAAAGCCTTTAAAAAGAGTAAAGGACACCCTCCATGAAAATTCTCATAACTCGCTTAATTTATGGAATTTTTACAGAATCCTTGTTTCAAAGTAAACTTAAGGGAGGACACCCCTGTGACGAGCCGAGAAAAGGTCGTTTTTCCCGATTTTCTTTGTCTACTATATTATTTACTCGAGATTCGGAAAAAAGTACGTCATTAAGCATACACTGGACTTATTTCGTGTACATTTTTCTTTCACAAAATGAAAAATTAACAACGTTATGGAGGTATAATAGAGCCTCTGTATGAAAAACGTGGTTTGACGGCCAGATCGAAAACTTGATAACAGTTGGTCTGAAAAATAAAAATAAAAAAGTTTTATTACCTATATAAATATAGCTCTTGTTTTAAGTAGCCATTTTTCGAAAAAAGAAACCATAAAATGGCGGGTGTTAAAGAAAGTGTAATTTGGGCGAAATTTTTAGTTTTATAATCTATATGAATGTAATTCTCGTTGTACGTAGTCGTTTTTTCGAAAACACAAATTCTCATAATGGCGGATGTTAAAAAAGTGTAATTTTAGCGAAATTTTCGATTATATTCGGGGGCTTAAAAAATACTAAATAAAAAAAACACTTAAAAAAATTAAATCATTAAAAATACTTTTAAAAAAATTATTAAAAACTACTGGAATGACGAAAATTTTGGTTTTTGAAATTTGCAAATCGGACAATTATAGCTAGAATTATGATTCCAGCCAGGTCAAGAAAAGTCATAAGTCTTCAATATTTTAACTTGACATTTTTTTAACATGTTCCTGAATCTGTATACTTTGAGAAAATGCAACAAAAAATCGATTTTTTTTACCCGTCACAGTGGAGTCCTGACTTAAGGCCCTACAAAACCATCAAAATAAAAAATCGTATTTTCGAAATTTCAAGCTTATGCAAACCTCCTTATGTCAAGTATAATATGACTGTCATTATTATAAATTAAGTATTGTTTCACATTAAATATTATCTATTTATATTCAATGATTTATCTATATTGAATATTATTATTATTAAACATTGATTTTACGTTCTGTTGTATTTGTCAATCGAGTCCATTCCTGTCGTTCGGATAAAAAAGTCTTTCATACACACATTATCGATATAAAGATTATCCTATCCGCTAAATGCAACAGCATAATTTGTTACTTATGCTTTATAACCCGTAAAGTATATAACTTCTCTACCGGCCGACTGATTATTACAAACTGCAGGTGATATTAATAAATTGTACTTTTTACACTCGCAGCACGAATAAAGCTGCTCTCTCCTTACATAACCACATATAAAACGTGTGCATTAGCAAAACTCGAGGCCAACGTCTCGTACGCTGCTCTCGCAAAGCTTGAAAACTCATTGAAACACGGATGCACTATGTTCCAAATAGAATAAAATTACCGCAGCCGCGGTATCCCCTTCACCATTGACAAATTGATTTCCCTCAGCGATGGCCGCAGAAATAGAAATAGGCATAATTTTTTCGGAATTTGGTCATAAGCCTTTTCGAGGCTAATTTCATGACGTCAAAATTGGTTGCACTCTATGAAATCATATTGAAGATTTCATCGTTGGAATGCAATAAAAATAATCGTTTTCTCGCTCGAATTTCTTTTGGTAAATCTTCGTCACGAAAATGCCTCAATAGTTTTCAAACTCCCTTATTTAGAGATCTATGATTTAAATTTACAACGAAATATTTTGTAAAATAATAAAAATGCGAAAATAAAAATCGAAAAACAAATCTTCGTTGCATTCCGACTATCAGGCATCTATATGATCATTTCATCTGAAATTCCCTCAACGGGGTATCCTTCTCTGAAGCCCAATTTGAAGGGTCAGAATGATGCATCTTTTTCCAGTAAGGCATTGGTTGGAACAAATTAATTTTTTCCCAGCATGTTGTACACATGTTTGTGGTTACAATGTAATTTTTTCGGAAGAAAATCTTTCAAAATGTCCGTGGTTCCTCATAATTAAGGTAGTTCCTCTGCGAAAATCTCAACCAAAAGTTTACATACCATGTTCATGTTTAAAAGATTGATAATTGGTTTAAATAGTAATAAATAAAATTAAAAACTACGCAATATTGACTCGGTACTAGTAGATAATACGATGGATATCATTTATTGCCGTAAAATATATTTTGTATTGTGTTTTTGATCTACCATTGCCAGTAAACTTTTTGCTGGGACTGTCCAGACTTTGCCCCACTTGTTTTTTTTCCAGGTTTTGCCAGGCTTTGCCAGGCTTTGCACCAAAATTGTGAGGGCTTTTCATGGTTATATCTTGGAAACTAGATGGTGAATCATTCTCATTTTTTTCACATTATTCGTGATATCTTACTTTAGCTTATCCTCGTTTTTTTATCAATTTCTTAATTTTAGTTTTGACGGTAAAATTAATGATGTTCTGTTTGCCAATCATAACGCATTTGTTGCGTGTAAACCAAGCCAACTTTAAGTGTAAATATCTCAGGTTTGGGGTGGTCAAACTTATTCAAATTGCACAGATATTTGGATAATATATTGAATAACATATATGTCAAATTTCAACCATTTCTTATTTCAACTCTTCTGTGGAGGTACTACCTTAAGATCGTGTTGCGCACCTAATCTATGCAATCTGCGCGCAGTTCGGGCCTCTTTTGAGTGTTCTCGTGCTTTGATGTCCGCTTTCGTTACACACGAATCATCCTTATCCTCTTATAGCACACTGTTCCACTAAAACAGGTGTAATTTCGTCAATTTTTAGAATGTTAGGGTCCGGTTGGTCTCAAAATATTCTTGAAAGTTCACACTATAACAATATACAAAAAAACGATTTTTCGAAGTTTCCAGAGAGGGATACCCCCTTAATATATAAACTGCCAGTGTAGAGATCCATCGTTTTTATTTACAAAAAAAATTGTGTAAATTAATAAAAATGATAAAATAAAAATGTAAAAACGAATTTTCGTTGCATTCCAACTATCAGCCACATGATCATTTCGTCTGGAATTCCCTTTGTATATAAACCGCTACGTATTTTCGCGGTACGGCGTGTATCACTCGTGTCCGTGGACCAGACGCACACAAATCGTAAATTGTGGTGTCCATTGTTCGAAGATGTTTGATCTCGCGTGGACAGTGTGGGCGATGAGGAATGTTCCAGTTGTGTGTGCTAGAGCTCGTAGGCATATTACAGTCGTTCCGCTGCTCAGTCATAACTCGTACGTCACTCGATACCATATCCTATATAAAGGTTATGTATCATTGATATTTCATACATAAATATATTCTCCGTTTCGTTTGTTTATTTATCCAATATATATATATATATATATATATGATTCTTGTGTCCTGCTTGCTGTCACTCGAGTATTGTCCTACGTTTCACAAACCAAAGATTGCACAAACGCGGTGCTCTCGATCCTTGGAAAAAGCGCGAGATACGGGGACTATCTTCGTTCAATTAAATTCAAGTTTCAGCGACATTCGATTCTCGCAACTTTGTTTTTTCTTTTTAATTCAAATAGATAAAAATTAACTTCGCGGGGATACTTGTTTATTAATAAAGCGATACGATTATAAACATATGGACAGTGCCGATCTAAAGTTTTCGATCAGTCTGGATAATTGCAAAATTATTTTAGACTAGTAAAATTAATTTTATAGAGCTTCTTTGTATCTTTTTATAGAGTATCTTTGTAAAATAAGAAAAAAAATTAATTATATTTCTCTAATCTAATTTTGAAATTATCGACAGTGTGGAAAACTTTTAGCAGGTAATTTATATATATATATATATATATATATATATATAATCGCATTGCTTCATTGATAAACAGGTATTTTCACTAGATCCTTTTCGTTCTATTTTTTCTATTGATGTATATATATATTTACAATCGTATAGCTTCATTAAGGGGGGAGATCCCTTCAGGCAACCCAAAGTAGTGAATTTTCAAGATTGTTTTGTGTCGAAACTATTCGTTCTACATCATTTGAACTTTATGTCACAGTATAATAGCTTTTATTTTGTGGAAAAAAAATTATTATTTCCAAAATTCAGAATTTGCTGTACGACACTTGCTTCAGAGACGGTTGCTGCCCAACTTGTTCCACGGCGTACAACCTAGCGTCTAGTGTATTGATCTGAAACATCAAAGCCAAAAAGTTTTAGATTTCTAATACCTACACGCTCTATGTGAACCTAAAAAATCCAAAGCAACATGCAATTTCGGAAATTGGTACGTATGAAAAAAATCTTGTACTTTTCATGAAACGTTTACTTTTTATATTTAATTTTTTGTGTAAAAAGTAGTTTTTTAGAATGATTTCTGAGGAATTTAAGGTTTACATAGAGCGTGTTGGTCTTGGAAATCTAAAACGTCTTAGCTCTGATGTTTCAGATCAATGCACCAGACGATCTGAAGCGAGCGCTTCAGAGCACTCTTTAAATATTGAAAAAAAGCACGGCCGCAATTTTTAAATATTGAAAAAAATTGTTTGGCGAATTGCAAGTTGTACTAATATGTATATACAATTTTAATTATGTAGAATAAATAGTTTCAACACAAGAAAGTGTTGTAAATTAGCTTATTATCGGCTGCCTAAAAGGATCTTCTCTCCTTAAGGGGTAACCCCCACTTGCGATTTTGAAAAAATCGATTTTTTTTATTGCATTTTTTGAAGTATAAGTATCTGAAAATATGTCCTGAAAATTTCAAGCCGATCCGAACTAAATTGACTGAGATATGAGCGTTGAAAGAGAAGAATCCGTTGTGTAAACGACCGACTAGTCTGAAGTCTTTCTGAAGTCTAGTCTGAAGTCGGTGACCAAGATTACTCGAACACTAATGAACCGATCTTCTTGAAATTTTGCAGGCTTATTTAATACATAAAAATGTAGTCTTTAATCGTTCGATTTTTTTTTTCGTAAAAAAAGTTTTATAGCCAAAAAACGGCCGTTTTTTTTTGTTGTTAAAATCGAACCATTAACTTTGACTGTCCGCCATTTTGTGAAAAATGAATATTTTTTAAAATCCTTCGATTAAAGACTAGTTTATACTTATATTTGACTAAATCCATCCGCATTTTTTTTTCAGATGATCCACTTCGCCGCAATGTTGGTCACCGCAAACCGTGTATATAAAAACATTATTTCATTGACAGCCATTTGCCACTAAACAATGTAATATTTTTCAATAAAAAAATTACTGAAAGTTCTTCAAGATGTGTTCTTTAAGATGGTATATTGATCGATTAAAAAAGTTTTGTAGTTTTCTTTAAAAAAATTCATGAAAAAGGCCTTTTTTTGCGCTACAAGTGGGGGTAACGCCTTAATAAACTCGTATCCTCAGGAGATCCTTTTATTCTATTTGGATTGAAAAAAAGCGACGGTATATGTACGAATATAAAGGGTGGCTCAAAATGACCTGACATTTTAATTTATTAATAAAACGTATTAATTATTTAAAAAGTACGACCATTTTATTTAACCCTTCGACTCCATATGTCCGCCACGAACCTCTGACTGCATATGGGGTCAATCTGACCCCAAACGTTTTTCAGATCGTTGTATTTCGGTAAACATGCATTTTTTTTTCGTAGAGACTTTTTTTTATAGTCAATGATCCTTATTTTATGGCCCAAAATTTATTTTTTAAGAAAAACATAAATTAAGTGTCCAAACATTCGTTCAAAGTGAGAAATGCGTTAAAAAATACATACTTGCACGAAAAAGATGATAATTTTTTTTTAAATATAAAAAAAACGACGTTTGATGTTTTTCAAGAGGGAAGTTTGCAGATACGAAAAAAAGACAGTGTCAACCTTCTTTCCCAAAAGTATATTTATTCGGTGGTTTGAATTGGAGCATTTTCGGGATAGTGAAAAATGGCAAAAATAGACTTCTTCGGTAGATTAATTGTCAAAAACGTATATTTTCCGCATTTTTTTTTACTTCAATGACTTATTATTATTTACATTTATCGCAATCATTTGATTCTAGTTTTATGATCGGTATTCTAAATACATCATTTACTGTAGTAGCGCAAAATAAAAACATCTATGAGCATTTTCTATCGTAACTCACTTACATGTAGTAATAAAACACCAAATTTCACAAAAAAAAATGTTTTTCCTTCCATCGCACTACTGCATAACCGGGGTCGATTCGAGATAACACGATAATGGAATTTTAGTCTGCAATAATTGCATTGTTTCGCCCTGCATTTGTAGTGAATTTTAACAATTCCCATGCATTGCTCGATCGTGTAATTCTCCATGACTAAACCTCAATACTTCCGGATGCCAGTTATCAAAGATTAGTACTTTATGTTCACCACAAAAAAAAAGTAGCGCGCAATTTCAAGTGTCAGGTCATTTTGAAACACCCTCTACACGGAGGTGACAATGAGTCGATCGTCGCTCGTGCGCATTCACAAAACGAATATCGGATTTCGCGATAGCATCACCGCGTGGTCGTGTCAAAGATAAGAAAAGCCCTGATTTCGTTCCCCTTTGTCCCTGCACGCAGGTAAGGATCGCGTTCCCTTCGTTAGCGGATGAAAGTCCGCCCTAGGAACTTGCTCGGAAGGAGGAAGTAGTCGATTAATCAGGCAGTCCCTTCGACCCTACGCTATTCCCGCGTTTCCCTTCGGTATATGCACGCACACAACCACGCTCACGTTTCAAACAGGCTTTTAACGGGATATCCCTCTCTGAAAGCCCAATTTGAAGGGTCAGAATAAGGATTTTTTTTTCTAGTAACACATTGATTGGAACAAATTAATTTTTTCCCAGCATATTGTACACACGTTTGTGGTTACGATGTAATTTTTTCGGAAGAAAATCTTTCAAAGTGTTCGTGGTGGTGCAGTTGGCGTTGCAGTCCTCCAGCGGCGAGGCCCGAAACGGCGGGATCTCTACCAGGCTCAAATGTAATCGGAGGGGCCCGGTTGAAAATCCAAACTTTGAATGATCAGAACGCTCAAAACACCGAAAATATACTACCCCGAAAGATCAAAACTCCGAAAGAATTTTACACGAACGACCAAAACTCCGAAAATCGGAACACCGTCAAAATAATTCGGCTATGGAAGTTTCAAAAGTTTCAACATTTTCAATAAATCGACGAATTATTTTAAGAATTTGTTTCTTATTAAGGCGTTACCCCCACTTGTAGCGCAAAGAAGGCCTTTTTCATGAATTTTTTTGAAGAAAACTACAAAACTTTTTTCATCGATCAATATACCATCTTAAAGAACACATCTTGAAGAACTTTCAGTAATTTTTTTATTGAAAAATATTACATTGTTTAGTGGCAAATGGCCGTCAATGAAATAATGTTTTTATATACACGGTTTGCGGTGACCAACATTGCGGCGAAGTGGATCATCTGAAAAAAAAATGCGGATGGATTTAGTCAAATATAAGTATAAACTAGTCTTTGATCGAAGGATTTTAAAAAATATTCATTTTTCACAAAATGGCGAACAGTCAAAGTTAATGGTTCGATTTTCAACGAAAAAAACGGCCGTTTTTTTGGCTATAAAACGGCCATTTTTTTTTTTTTTTTAAATCGAACGATTAAAGACTACATTTTTATGTATTAAATAAGCCTGCAAAATTTCAAGAAGATCGGTTCATTAGTGTTCGAGTAATCTTGGTCACCGACGTCAGAAATGCTATTTTGAGAAAAACGCGTTTAAAGTTTCAATTTCACAACGGATTCTTCTCTTTCAACGCTCATATCTTAGTCAATTTTGTTCGGATCGACTTGAAATTTTCAGGGCATATTCTCAGATACTTATACTTCAAAAAAATCCAATGAAAAAAATCGATTTTTTCAAAATCGCAAGTGGGGGTAACCCCTTAAGAAGTGATTTTACGTCAAGGTTGAAATTTATCTAGACAATGTTATACGTTCTACATAATTTACAGTCAACTGTGTAGACTTTCGCTGGCCTAATCTTGACGAACCTTGTAATTTCGGAACATTAAAATTAGGAATTTTAAACCGTCGGCGCGTTCAAAGTTCGGAATTTCAACCCGGCCCTCATGTCAAGATCATGCCAGCGAAAGTCTACACAGTTGACTGTAAATGATGTAGAACGTATAACATTGTCTAGACAAATTTCAAAATTGACGCAAACTCACTCCTTAATAAAAAAAAATTCTTGAAATAATTCGTCGATTTATTGAAAATTTTGAAACTTTTTAAACTTCCATAGCCGAATTATTTTGACGGTGTTAAGATTTTCGGAGTTTTGGTCTTTCGTGTAAAATTCTTGCGGAGTTTTGATCTTTCGGAGTACTATTCTTTCGGAGTTTTGAGCATTCTGACCATTCAAAGTTCGGAATTTCAACCCGGCTCCATCTTGAATTTCGGAACATTAAAATTCGGAAATTTAAACCGTCGGAGCATTTAAAGTTCGGATTTTCGACCCGGCCCCTAATCTGAAACGAAAACAAACGATTTTTTCTTCAAATATATCCAACTGACTATGGGTTCACGACTCTCTTTTCGAAATTTCGAAAAGAACGAAAAATTACAGTTTCTCCAAAGAAAACTTTCATTTTTCTCTTGAAAAACAGCATCCTGAAGTGATTGTTATTGACAAATGGTTCATCCAATTGAAAAATGCGATCGTGAACCGAAAACGACTACTGTTTGAACGCTAACTGTGCAAATTCAAGTTCGTAGTGTGAAAGTTACTCAAGATATTAATCCCGCCGTGTCAAGATATGTAGTTTCGAGATAATCCTATTCGAACTCGACGGATTGCGGCAAACCCGACGCACACTGTTCCACTAAAATAGGTCTAGCTTCGTCAATTTTTAGAATTACAGGGTCCGGTTGGTCTTGACATATTCTTGAAAGTTCACACTGTAAAAAGTGCAAAAAAACGATTTTTTGAAGTTTCCAGCGGGGGATACCCTTTTAAATGTATCGCAAAATTCCTACTGCGAATCAAAAGTGCTGCTCGTTCGTGAAAGGATCTGCGGCTCAGTCAAAATTTCCCGATTCATCAGAATATCGCCTTCAAACTCGATAAAGTTTTTTTAGCTCAAAAAGGACAAAGAAAAAGTCACTACGAAGCGGAAATTTTTGATTAGCGTGTCCTTCGTTTAGTTTTTTCTTTCAATCAATTTCATTCCGACTGCCAGTGTGAATTGTGCGCTGCCTGGTTCACACGGGTGATTGAATAATTCTCTTTCGAAATAATTCAACGTCGCGCCAGGTGAAGAGTGAAAACGATCGTATCCGCTGTTGCAAATCCTTTTGTGTATATGCTGCTTGATCATTTCGCAAATCTAGCAGAGGGAGATGTCAAGACAGGAGTAGATAGTGAGAAACAGAAGGCTCTCTCTCTCTCTCTCTGGCTATTTATATTTCTGCAGAGAGGAAGAAAAAACATATTATTGAGATGTTGAATAAGTTCTCGCTGTTTCTTCGTGAAAACTACTGCTTTATTTGAAAAAAATCATTCCTGATGCGTTCAAATATTTCAAAACTATTGTGTGATCAACGCCTAATGATTCTGCGTGCAACTGACTAAATAGGACGTGTTGAGTAATTAAAAACGTGCCAAAAAATATAAATTTTCCCAAATTTCCCAAAATTAGGTACTCACTAATTCCCAAAATTAGGTAATAACTCATTCCCAAAATTAGGTAATAACTAATTCCCAAAATTAGGTAATAACTAATTCCCAAAATTAGGTACTAACTAATTTCCAAATTAGGTACTAATTCCCAAAATTAGGTACTAACTAATTCCCAAAATTAGGTACCAACTAATTCCCAAAATTAGATAATTTCCAAAATTAGGTACCTAATTCTGGGAAATTTATATTTGTTGACAAATTTTTAATTATTCAACACGTCCCATTTAGTTAGTTACATTTTCCAAAGTGTTCACGTCCCATTTAGTTCCCATTTAGTTAGTTGGAATTTTGGGAAATTTTCACGTCCCATTTGGGTAGTCGCAATTTTGGGAAACTTTCCAAAAATCATACTTACCATGGTAACTCGAAATCCTTAGACTTTTGGACTAAGATAACCTAGGTTAGGTATGTTCCTAACGAGGTGACCAATCACTCCCTTAAGGGGTTAGGCCACTCTAGAGGCCGAAAAAATCGGCCTTTTCGGCATTTTCTTTTTCAGAAAAACTACAAAATAAATCGAGATTACAAAAAAGGGTGTTTATCATACATATCAGTGACTGTATACAATAATTTTTTTGAAGCGATTCATTTTTAAATGGCCACTGTGCAGCGTTTTTGCGATGACGTCTCCATTTTTCCAGGGTCCACGGCCGGACAACCAGGTCCTGTAATTTTTGAATTATAATGAGCCAATGAATTTTTTTCGATTATATGTAATAACTGCTATAGAAGTAGGATTTTTTCGATATATTGATTTTTGGCCAAATGGCGCACTTCTAAAGTGGAAAGTGAAAAATTTGTCTAAAAAAATCAGATAATCTAAAGTCAGATAATCGTTAATAACAAATGAACTATGCAATATAAAAAAAACCCACGTACTTCCATAGACAATGTATTTTTCAAGATATATTCAACATTTCAAGTGAATCGGTTGAAAATTATCTGAGCTATGTTTCCGACCAACTTAAAAAATGCAGTTTTGAGGTAAACGCTGCACAGCCGCCATTTTCAAATTAAGGCGGTCCTCTAGTTTCTCGGGTCGAAAAAATCGATTTTTTTTCATAATTCACATCTACAACATGTGTAGAAAATGTGTGCCAAAGGATTTTTCGATATTCGAAGTGGTCCACAAGTTACGGCCCTGGAACGGAGCAGATATACGGAGCAGGTATACTTTCAAACGCGTTTTTCTCGAAACACCATTTTTCGAAACGGTGATCACGATATTTCAGAAACTACTGTACCGATCTTGTTCAAATTTATACAGCATCTTTAATATGTTATAAGCCAACGATTGAACTAGGATTATCATGATTGCTTCGATAGTTTTTTTTGTACGAGCGAAAAACTTGAGAAAAAATGAGTAAAAAATAGAATGTAATTTTCAAAAGTGTATAAAAAAGTCAATTTTTGTAATTTAGAATTCACTCTAGTTCAATCGCTAGTCTTAAATATGAAGATTAAAATGTCGTTTGGTTTTTTGATTTCAGATAAGCAGAACAGCCGCAATCTTGGTCACCGTCAAGCACCTCTTTTAATTGATGTCTTCCTGTCGGCCACTATAACTTTTATTCTATTATATATTTTGACTTCAAAAAATTTGTAAAGCTTATTTAAATGTTAATAAAGATTATGCAAAAACAATGAGATCGATTATTTCGATGCTTTGCCCGTAAAAAAATATTGAAAAAGCCGTAAAAAAACAGCCGAGAAACTAGAGGCCCGCCTTAATCGCTTCAAAAAAATTATTGTATACAGTCACTGATATGTATGATAAACACCCTTTTTTGTAATCTCGATTTATTTGGTAGTTTTTCTGAAAAAAAAATCCCCAAAAGCCTACTTTTTCGGCCTCTAGAGTGGCCAAAGGCCTTAAGGCTTTGCATCGATCTTCCTAACACCTTACACACACCCACACGCACACAACGGGCCAAAAATGTCCGGACGCTTTAGAAAAATGCAAAACTTTCCATCACTGGATCCAAGTAATATTTAAATATAATATTAGCCAAATACTATTAAAATAATATAGATCATTTCATTTATTATTTCACGAAGATATTATCTAGCTCTGTATAATAAATTATATTATTCTAACATAATTTTGCAATTATATGAAGTGTCCGGAACTTTTGGCCGGTAGTGTATGTATATGTAGTGTGAATATAGTACATGTCGTAATATTTATCATATGTATCCATAAAACCCGAATATACAGTAAGGGTTAAACTGCAGCCATATACATAAGACCCCAAGC